>OX155894.1:40948802-41450603 GCA_944588485.1 Phosphuga atrata
TTTTGTCCATCTGGCTGTTTGCAGCTGGCTATCCCATCTTTCCTGCCATTTATTTATTATTTTCTCTCTTTCTTGTCCTCTGTTTTCAGATCCTGCGTCGTATGTGTAGGTCCTTTCTTCAATTAGGAGGTCTATAGGTGGTGTTCCCGTTATGACTTGTAGCGCTTCGGTAGAGGCTGGCTGTCCTATATGCCTGTGCTATTTTGATTAGTAGTTTGCGTTGGACTCTTGTTATTATGTTTGTATATTTTTTAAATTTGAGTGCCTTTTGCCAGATCGGTGCTCCGTATAGTAGTGTGGAATACACAATTGACGTCAGTAGTTTCCTTTTCTCCTCTTATATTGGGCAGGATCATGTTTAGTCTTTTGACCGTACCTTCCGTTTTCTTGACAGTTTCTATAATATGTCTTGTCATTCTAAGCTCAGTGTCGAAGTATACCCCAAGATATTTTGTCACAGGAATCGTCTCTATGTCATTATTTGCCACTGTTATCGTCATGTGCCGCACTTTCCGTCTTCCCACTATCATTACGGCCTCTGTTTTTTCTGGAGCCAGTTTCAGTTTTTTCATATCCATCCTTTGCTGTATTTTGCTGATCGCCGTTTCCGTTGTTTGTCTAATTTTTTCGGCCGTCATACCGCTAACGACCAATGCTATATCATCTGCGTACCCTATGATGGTTACCTCTTTTGGCATTTCTATTTTAAGGACACCGTCGTAGTAAACATTCCACAACGTGAGTCACAGGACAGAGCCTTCTCCTACTAGTAGTGTTCTTTCTTCCAGGTAGCTTTGAATCAATCTTATCAAGTATGGAGCCATTTTTCTTCTCTCTAATTCTGCCACTTTTTCTCTCCACGGCGCAGAGTTAAAAGCGTTTTTGACGTCCAGAGTCACTAACAGGCAGCATTTTCGTCTTTTATATGCTCCGCTGTTTACGCTTTCTGCAATGTCCTGCACTTTTTTCATCGCATCTATTGTGCTTCTCCCTTTTCTTAAACCGTATTGCAGATCTGCCAGTCCCCTGTCTTTTCTATTTCTTCAGTTAGTCTTGTATTTAACAACTGCTCGAGTAACTTCCCCATTGTGTTAAGAAGGCACAACGGCCTATAGGTAGTAGTTGTATTTTCCTTCTTTCTGCCTTTCTCGACTAGTTCCAGCCGCAATTTTTTCCACTCCCTTGGTACCTCGCCTTTAACTAGGTGGTGGTTCATGAGGTCTAGGCAGTACTCTTTTTGCGTCTCGGCAAAGATTTTAGCGATTTCCGGTGTTATATTGTCCGGGCCTGGAGCTTTGTTCGTTTTTGTCCTTTGTACTGCTCTTTCCATTTCATCCAGAGTGAAGAGGGGGATCTACTGTTCTTCTAACCACGACTTATTCCAGATTACTTTTAGGTTTTTCGGAAACAGTCAGTCTTGTGTATTCTTTGTAGCACCCCTCAGTTTTTTACATGCTATTTTATAGGCATCTCCCAATATATCGTTGTTTAGTTCCTCTATCAGGTCCCTCCATGCTTTTTCTTTCTGTTTTTTTATAGCTTTTTTCAGCTCGTTCCTTTTTTCTTTGTATTGTTGTCTCAGCCTTTCCTTTTCATCCGGCTTTGCCCTTTTAGTTTTGGTCGTGATTTCCCTTCGTTTTTTCACACATTCGCGTCTCTGTTCCGCTATTTCTCGGTTCCACCAATATACCTCTTTCCTCTGGTCTTCTGAGCTTCTTCGTTTCGAGAGGCAAGTTGCACGCTTTAGTGATCTTTTTCATAGCTTCGCCCGCGGTATTTATTATTTCTTTTTCTTTCTTTCTCTCTTCTAATATCAATCGCAGTTGTTTTACCAGGTTTTCCATAGCTATCGCGTTGGTTCTCCAGCCTACGCGTTTGTTTCCTTGCTTAATTTCCGTTTGTTTTATATTGCCTTCTGCGCTGAGCTCGTAGGTTATGTTGTGGTGGTCACTTAAATTTTCTTCTTCCTCGTGGACCCTCCAATTTCGCACCCTCGCCGTTAGGCTTTCCGTGTATACGGTAATGTCTATGTAAGAGCTGCTGTTCCTTCTGGCAAAAGTCGGTACATTTCCGACATTGGCGGTATACAGTTTTTCCTGTTCCATCCACTCTGCTACCATTTCCCCTCTTAAGTCGATATACGGTGATCCCCAAGCCTGTGCTTTTGCATTTAGGACACCTGCTATTAGCACGTTCTTTGTTTTGCGTTGCTACATGCAGTACCCCATGTTTGCCAGCACTTCTTCTAGGTAGGTGTTGTCGAATACTTTGTCTACTTCGATGTGTAGGAAACCGTTTCCCTTTCCTTCTCGTCTTACTTTGATGTTCGTATTGAACACTTTTATAGCTGCAACTATTCTTTTGTCAGTGAACCAGTTTCCTTTGCTCACAGTGTTTTTATTGAGTTCAGAGATTATGGCAATATCTATGTTTTTTTCTTGGACCGTTTTGTTAAGCAGGTCGTGTGCGGCCACACATCTGTTCAGGTTGCAGAATTTTAATCGGCATTTTGGGGAGCAGTTTCTGACGTCCTCCGCCAACCTCCACGTGTTTTTTTGTTTTATTTGTGTTCTGGCTTTAGCCAGCGCTCTTCGGAATAGCGGGCATTTTCCTGTTCCGGCCTTGTGCCCTTCTACCACGCAGAGAGGGCATGCCTCCCTATTCGTGCACTCTTTTGCCGTGTGACCATCCTGTCCGCATGTATAGCATGCTTTAGTTCTATCCGTGCCGTCGCAGTCTTTACTTCGATGGTCGTATATCCAGCATTTGTAGCAATGCTCGACCTGTATCCTTTTTTCTATCGAGCAGTTAACTAGCCCTATCCTGAGTCTGTCGTATCTCGTTAGGATATCCGCCTTTCTTTTGTCCAGGGTCAGGGTGGCTGCCTGGGTTCCCCTTGCATTTCCTCGCAGCTCGCTGAGCTTGTAGCTTCAGTCCTCAGAGTGCGTAGTTCCTTCTCTAGAGCCTCTATGACGTCTTCTCTTTTCGCCTCCGCATCCATTCCTCTAATATGCAGGATCTCTGTGCGTCGCTTCGCTCCGATGGTATGCACTTTGGTGTTGTCCGTGCCTTCCATCGCTTTGTGTAGCTCCCGTTGTGCCCCCATATCCTGGTTTGTTGTGGTGAGCAGCTTCCCCTCATTGGTGGATCTCAAGTTCCTAATTGCGCTGCTTGCTGTTATTCCCTTTATTTTATCTTTTGCAGGTCAGCGTATCCTTGTATTCTTTTCCGTATTGGTCCACAACTATTGCGTACGTTTTCCTAGCCCTGTTGTTTCCGTCCAATGCTTTATTATCTGAGCCACTGCTTGCGTATATGGCCACTTTTGTCGGGGTTTGATGAAATATGCATTCCACCATTTTTCGTATTGTTATTTGGCTGATGGCATTTATATGGTGCAGTGCTACCCACTCATCGCCGTCGGTTTCTTGTTTCACAGTTAGCAACTTGTGCCATATGTCTTCTTTGGTTCCGTTGTGTGTAACTTTGATGATTTTTTTCTTACTGGTTTCTTCAGCATCCATTGAGCGCCGCTTGGTTATCTGCTCGATCACCTCTACATCCTGTGTGGTAGTGGCTAGCTCGGGTATCCGGTCTCGGAACATTTTTTGTATGCCCCTATCCATTTTTGGATCTTCTTTTATAACAAACACACTCTGACCATACCGTCTTCAGTTTTCAGTGGATTTCCCACCTTCATTTCTGTATTTTTGAATATCGCTTCCTCCCATTTTTTCATTTCAATGGATTGCCAGTCTTTTAGGGTTGAGATTCCATCCAGTGTGGTCAGGGTTTCGCTTGTATCTGCATGCCATGGATTTGTTTGCGTGCTTACGCTTTGGCTTTCGTGTACCGCTTCGCCACATCCGCAGGTGGGGCTGAGGTCGTTCTTTCTGGGCTCGTCAGTCTGTGTGCTGGTACTAGATTTGGCTGTCGGTGTCAGCTGGTCAGGTTCTACTTGAGTGTCTGCGTCGTATGTGGGCATCTCAACCTTTTTCCAGCTTTGGTCTTCAAACCATTTCTGGGTCGTCTCCTTGTTTAGAGCCTCAATCTTTTTTAAGTAGCCCTGATATAGTTTTGATTTCTTTTTTGGTGTTGGTGTTTTCATTGTCTAATTTTGTTAGCTGTTCCGTGTGTAGGGTAAGCATGTCTATCGCCTCAATTATGTTGTAAGCAATTGGGCACTCCGTTTTCTTTAGGGGGTCTATCGCATCCGTCTTCGTCTTTTCCATGGATGTGTCTCCTACTTTTCGTTTTTTATTTAAGAGGGCGCTTAAAGAGTTGCATCTTTGCCTTTGACTGGAGTTGTGTACCCAGCGTGGTGGTGGCTTGGTGGTGGCTTGGCGTTGTCCGGGGTGTGGCTGATGCTATTTCTTTTTGTCTGTATTCCAGTCGTGGTAACTTGCACTCCTGCCTGGTTTCCTACCAGGAGTGCTGTGCGGTCGTTGGATGACGGTCGGAGGGAGCCCGCTCGCACACTCCCTGCACCGACCGGCACTGAGGTATCCCTCCTCTGCACCGTAAACGTATATTCCTTTTCCAAGCTCATTTTCATGTATACATTGCGGCTGACCATCCTACACCCGCGCCACTGGGTGTAAGAATTTTTTTGTTAAAGAGGTTGCTTTCCTCTGTGCAAGCCTGTTGGTCCACGAGAGCTATTTTATTTGGCTCAAACCCTCCAACCCTGCTGGATGCAGAGCCGGCGAGCTTCCCCTATCCACCACCCGGGGACGCGCTCGGTCGGGGTTTCAGGCATCCCCTCCCCCCAATCGGGAGGCCGAGACTTTATTATTATCTACCTAAGTTCGATTATCCTATTTTGATAATTTACCATTACTCCTATATTCCCAAACAGGTATAGAAATGCATTTAAAAACCTTGTAGATTAAGGTTCAGCTATCTAATTTAATTTAAATTACATAACACAGTGTAGTATTGTACTATTGTCTGCAAAATCTTTCTGTCGAAGTTTTAATGATTATGTACTTGTACCACAAACGAGTACATTTATTTACTATCGCCGATAAGGTTATAGGAATTTTTCACTTTATTCTCGTGAATCTTTTTATATACCAGTGAGTCTAAAATTCAGATTAATAGCAAAGGGACGCAAAAACCAAATGGTGTTAAAGCCATGGAAATTGGCTTCTTAGCTAATAGGCCACCAACTTAAATATATAATGTATACCCATCAGTAGCAAACATGAGTGATCTACGTGTAGTCCTAACAAGAAACTCGAGTAAACCCAACGACGAGGCACTGAAATTGCTAATTGTCCATAAAGAAAAAGACGTAGGGATTCCAATGCGACCAGCGTCGAAGAAAGCACCCCAATCCCGACTAATTATAGATTTTCTCCTCTCGGTAACAATCAAGACAATGAAACCATGAACGTAGCGGATAGTGAGAGAACTCAAAAACCGCCGCCAATATTTATACCGGATGTTAAATCTATTACGAAGCTGCAGAAATGCTTCGAAAACCTTGTTAACACAAGCGACTACATACACAAAACTATCAACACCGACGAACATATCAAAATACTAGCCAGGGACTCCGAAACTGACAGAAAAATAATACACATATTGGATAATCTAAATTTCTCGTAAGGAAGGATGAACCTTAATGCAGGTTATGCTATGAGAATAATCTTCCACGGTGAGGCAATTGCACGTAGGAGACACAAGCTTGATATTACAGCTGAGAGAGTCCCCGTGAAAAACATGGCACATGGAATCCTGGACCTAACAGAGGGACTGGATCTATTTGCATGAACGAAACAATGTAAGGAAATACAATGGCCAATACAAATGGGGAAATACAATAGCCAATGGGCCGCATTGTTTTAGCCTAACCTAAGGGGGCTAACCCCCCTGGACCCGCATTGGTTAGAGGAAAAAAAAGGTCTCGTACCACACTTAACAGCAGAAAGAAAATCGTGCTTATGGAGTGGCTCTAAGGTCTCTGTACCAGGTGAAAGTACCAGTCAAGTATGTCCTCTGTGGAGAAAACTATCCAGAAAACTACAAGGGCTGCTGTGTCTACCAATAAATCCTAGAAAAAAGAAACGCCAATGAACACAAATCACCCTGGCTTTTAACAGTATAACGACAAGAGTTTAGGAAATGAACCACATATTCAAACGCCATACGAAGAACAGTCAGAACCCAACTCCCAAAATCGGAGCTTCAAGTGGCCGAATCAACGACAAGCACGCATGCAAACAACTCCGGCAACAATACTGAAATAATAAACATCCTAGAGAAATCCTTTAACGAATTTAAAGCAGCGCTAATACAGCAAAATGAGCTTCTAAATACTATGCTAAAGTTACTCACTACAGTAGGTACTAACAAAGTTTTCTGATAAATAATTTACTTCCTACAGTATAGCTTTATGGAACGCAAATGGCTTGACATAATATCGTTAAGAGCAGACTGGACTTTTGAACGCAAAAAATGGACATCATATTAATCACTGAGACCCACTAATCCAACCTAGAAGTCCACGGCTACAACTTTTATAGCACAGAGCATCCAGATAGTACAGAAATACTAGTAAATATGACTTTGAAACAACATCCACTGAAGGCCCATGACAAGGACTAACTGCAGGCAACTAGCATTTTCATTGCAGATAGGAAGCTTGGTTCAATAGTATCGGCCGCAGTATACTGTCCTCCAAAACACAACATAAAAAAACAACCAATTCAAAGACATCCTAGAGGGATTGGGACCTCGAATCCCAAGACCTGATCCTAAAGACCTGAATCCTGATTAACGAAAAGTGTATGTATGTCACATGTCAAAAATGGGGTGATGCTGATTCCTACTCTTGGTGCCCCTGCATAGGTACGTGTATTTGAATTTCAGTGCTAAATTAAACGTCAGCCATCTAGAAACACTCACTATGCGATTAAACAAAAGGTTTCTTGCAGAGCCAACCCTGGTTGTTATTTCAGTTAATATCGAAGGCATTTCAGCATCTAAACAACAGCTGCTGAATGAAATATGCTATGAGGAGAAGTGTTATATTTTGTGCAGCCAAGAAACTCACATAAATAGACCAAGTGCTTAGCAATATACCTGGCTTACGATTAGTTGCAGAAATACCTCATGCTCATTCTGGAAGTGCCCTCTTTGTCAGACCAGAAATCCAAGTCAAGAGCGTCCACTATACACAAGAAACTAACATCGAAATTATCACATTGGAACAACTGTGTTACATCAGTGTACAAGCCTACTTCAGGAAAGTTCTCCTTTGTCCAACCTTGCAAACTTTGACTCCAGGAAGATAAATGCAGTAATAGGGGATTTTAACAGCCACAGCCATGTTTGGGGGTACTCATATGAGGATGAAAACGGGAAAGCTGTTCTATCTTGGGCTGAAACCAAGTGTTACTCCCTTATTCATGATAGGGAATTTCCTCCATCATTCAATAGTGGAAGATGGCGACGAGTGTATAATCCTGACCTCTCCTTCGTCAGTGACAACATAGCACACGAGTGCCAAAAAATCGGTGTGCTCTCCCATCCCAAACATACAACATAGACCAATAATGCGTCAACTCTTCCCCACCATAAGACCTCAAGAAACTGAGGAGAAGGAAAATGAACTTCAAGAAGGCTAAATGAACCAAGTTCTCAGAATATTCGATGAAAAAGTTCAAACAATTTCACCTGGGCCTTCTTCACCTTTGTTGACCTAGTTATACTTTGCTCACGAGCCTGTATTCCAAGAGGTTGTAGGACGGTATATCTTCAAGGTATGTCCTCAGAAACAACCGTTTTACTAGAGGAGCATTACATACGATATGAAGAAGATCCTTTCAGTAACGAAAGCGGGCTCTGTTCTCTCCTGAATTTCTGAGGCAAAGCGTACGCAGTGGGAGAAACTAATGTCATACTGTGATATGGGCAGGAATAGTCAAGGGATGACTATTCAGGATGAGATGAGGATGCGACTATGGACGCTACTCAGGATGAGACAAATCTTCTAGTGAGCAAATGCAAAAATGGCAAAGCCGCAGGCCACGATGAAATAAGAGCTGAGCAAATTAAATAACAAGACGCTAGCTGAAAGAACTGATGTGTAACTGCATAAAATTCTGATTCCAAAGATATGGAGGATAATCCAAAGTTATAGTGATTCGTAAAGTAGGCAAGGATAAGGACGATCCCAGAAGTTGCCGTCCCATATCTCTCTTAGGCCATCTGTATAAGGTTCTTGAAAGACTCGTCCTCAATATAATAATGGGAGAGTTGGAGGCAGTCTTTATTCAACAACAAGCTGGTTTCAGGTCTGGAAAGAGTTGTACATCTCAAGTGTTGAAACTCACACAGCATATTGAAGATGGACTTGAAAGGAAAACGGTGACCTCGTTGTAGTCACCATCTAGCCGGTGTGACTACAACGCTAAAAACCCATTGTGGAGGTCAAGAATAACAACAAGCAGAGAGCGTTAATTTCATAAACATTGTCAACTCTAAAATGCACTCAGTTCTCAACAGGCCAAATCATTTATTGGCCAACAGATAAATACAGAGAAACAGAATAAAACCCCAGAACCCCAGTTTCGGATTTTTTTGTAGCCAAAGGCATAGCAAGGGACAGTACACGCATAGAAACAAGTCTGGACCTGTCTTCGGATCACACTTTAGTTATGCAAAGTCTAAGTAGTGCAATATATTTAATAAGGAAAAGCGCGCAAAGTTATTGCAATAAAAACGCACATTGGCATGCATTTGAAGCTTTAATAGAAAACAACATAAAAGTAAATGTTCCTCTACATAACGAGAGTGACAAAGATGATGCCACAGAATATATTATACAACTGGTGCAGCGTGCAACACCACGCCGAAGGCACCCGGCTGCTCTAGTATCGTAATATATCCAGAGAAAAGAAAAAGAAAAATTACTGGAAAGAGACGCATCAGAAGATAATGGAAGCTGAGCAGGAATCCGAAAGATAAAAGAAGATTCAACAGAGCGGCATCGGAGCTAAGAAAACTAATCTCACGACACAATAATCTCAATATCGAAAAACATGTGGAAAACCTAAACAACACACTGAAAACGGACTATTCACTTTGGAGAGCCACCAGAGCAAAACGGATTAACAATCCACAAAACCACATTCCAACAACAAAAACAAAACAACAAAACCAACAGTGACTGGGCTTAAAGTAATATCGAAAAGGCAGAAACAATGTGTTCACATCACGGCCAACACAGCAAAAGTCTTCCAGATCGCGTGGTGTAACCGGAATTGAGCTGATTGGGTTGATCGGGCTGGTGTTGTACAAAATCAGGAATTGCAGGAATTCGCTGTATGTCTTCGTTATCGTGGTTGATATCAATCTCTAGTTCGTCGTATAAGTCGTCGTAGTACGTATGCCGGCTTGAGTTGGTCCACAGAAATTTTAATGTCGCGCCCGCGGATGTGTACGGTGAAAAACTTCTCTGCACGGTTGACAATTTTGACCGGACCATCGTATGGTTGTTGAAGTGGTTTTTTTGGCCCACCATGGCGGACATGTGATACATAGTTGGTGGTCTCAAGGTCCTTGAAGATGAATGTCTTTTTCTCTCCATGACTCGTACCGTTGATCGGGCGCAAATATTGCAGAAGTTGTCTCAGATCTTGCAGAAAGTAACTGGAGACATCCTCTGTGAGGCTCTGGTCTCTAGCGACTAGGAATTCTCCTGGCAGCCGTAAAGGTTCACCATATACTAGTTCAGCCGCGGTAGCCTGCAAATCTTCTTTTTGTGCTGACCGTATACCCCGCGAAACCGTGGGAAGAACTTCGGTCTATCTACTGTTTCGATGGCATTTGATTGCTGCTTTCAGTTAGCGGTTAAGACGTTCAACCATGCCATTGGCCGCTGGATGATAGGCAGTGGTGCGTAGGTGGGTCGTACCGGTCAGGCAGTTCAAATGCCTGACAAGGTGAGACTCGAATTGTCTGCCTGGAGTTCCGAAACGCGCGATCCAGCCAGCGTAGAATGTTCGAGCAAAGGAAGCTGCCTCTTGATCTTCCAAGGGAAAGACTTCTGGCCACTTGGTGAATCGGTCGACGCATGTAAGGCAGTACCTGAATCCTTCTGATGGTGGCATTATAATAAGGTCCAGGTGAATGCGCTCGAACCTTGCTGAAGGTAAAAGATCCAAAAGGTGCTGTGACATGCCTGGTTACCTTGTTTCGTTGGCACTCTAGACAGGACACCCATCTTCTGCAGTTAGCCTTGATAGATGGCCACACGAAACGCTGAGTCATTAGCTTTACTGTTGCTCTTGTTCCAGGATGGGAAAGTGTATGGACTGCATCGAACGCTATTCTGCGAAAGGCGGGCGTGATGTACGGCCTCGGTGTAGATGTCGAAATGTCGCAGAAGACGGCAACGTTGAAGCCATGTACCTGTAGCTTCTTCAACTTCAATACAGACCCCTCACGTTGATATGCCTTCAGTTCTTCGTCCGTTGCTTGCGATGCAGCCGAATCCTCAATGTACATTGCTGCCTCCACGGATTCGATGCGGGATAACGCGTCAGAGACAACGTTGTCCTTGCCGGCGACGTGACGAATGTCCGTCGAAAACTGTCCGATATAATCCAAATAAATAAATTGGCGTGAAGAACATTGGTCTGACTTCTTTCGGAAGGCGAATGTGATCGGTTTGTGATCTGTTAGAATTATGAATGGCCTTCCTTCCACCATATGTCGAAAGTGTTTGATTGCCAGGTACATTGCGAGTAGCTCGCGGTCGTAAGCCCCATATTTCTGCTCTCCAGTGCTCAATTTCTTCGAGAAAAATGACAATGGCTGCCAGTAACGACCCACTCGTTGCTGCGGAGCCGCACCAACCGTGAACTCGGAAGCATCGCTGATGATAGCTAGAGGTGTCCCATCCTGTTGATGAGCAAGTAACGTAGCTCCTGCTAGGCCTTCCTTAGTTGCTTCGAACGCTTCGATTGTCTTCTCGGTCCAGTTGATGGGAACCTTGCCTTTTGCGTTACCTTGGAGAAGATCGTTGAGCGGCGCTTGAAGTTGTGCAGCTCCAGGTATGAATCTTCTATAAAAATTCAACATACTAGGTACTGAGGAAGCTGTTTTGCAGTCGATGTTCGTGGATAAGTTCGTATGGCTTCCACTTTCTCCGGAAAAGGTCGTGTGCCGGACTCGGAAACAGAATAGCCCAAAAACTTGACGATAGGTTGTCAGAATGTGCATTTGCCTGGGTTGACAACTACCCCATATTCTTGTAGACGCTTGAATAGGATCTCTAGGTACTCCAGATGCTTCTCGGCAGTTGATGACGCCACGAGGACGTCGTCGATATATGCGTAACAGAAGTCCAGTGCTGGGAGCACCTCGTCGATGAATCGCTGGAACGTCTGCGCTACATTACGCAATCCATACGTCACGAACGGGAACTCGAATAACCCGAATAGTGTAGTGATGGCTGTTTTTGGGATATCTTCTTCCGCGACAGGAATTTGATTAAATGCTCGCATCAGGTCAATAGTAGAAAAGATGCTACTACCTTGTAGAGATTGTGCGAAATCTTGAATATGTCGCACTGGATACCTATCAGGACAGGTCCTCGCGTTGAGACCGCGATAGTCTCCGCATGGTCCCCTTTCTTCGCTTTTCTTCGGTACCATGAGTAGTGGTGTCGCCCAGCAGCTTTTGGATGGACGAGTTATGCCTAAACGTAGCATAGAATCGAATTCCGTTTTAGCTGCCTTGAGGATGTGCGGAGTTAACCTCCTTGGTTTCCATGCTACCGGCGGACCTGGGGTCGTGTTTATGTAATGCTTCGTCGTGTGTTTATGGGACTTTATTGTTCCCTCGGGCCGGGTGATGTCAGGGAATTTTAGCAGGAGATTATGGTACACTGTTGAGCCAGGCACTGTCTTTACTGACTGGATTTGGTGTTTCGCTACTTGTCCATGAGCAGCCAGGTGAGTGAGCTGGTCCAACAGTCGTCCGTTCATCACATCGACAAGTAAACCGAAATGGGAGAGAAAGTCCACTTCTATGATTGGCTGGGAGACGTTGGCAACGATGAACCTCCAGGTGAACTCCCGACGGAGTCCGAGATCAAGCGACATTGGGTCGGTCCCGTACGTCGCGATCGGTGTCCCGTTTGCTGCGGAAAGTTCGTAATTCGATCGCTTTTCTTGCCTTCGTAAAAGAGATCGAGGGAACAAGCAAAGATCCGCACCAGTGTCAATTAAAAACTCAATCGGTGAAGTTTTATCCTTTAGGAGCAGACGGCGTATCCTCGGGCTGTTATCGTCGGCCGTCATCAGCGATTGCCCGGGGCGTTTCCCGACACGAACGAGCAAGGTTTATTGCATTTTCGCGCATTTGCACCGAAACGCCAGTAATACCAGCACTGACCGTTACCTTCCTGCGTGGACCCTCTGGAGTGCGAGCGTGGTCGGGAGTAAGGGCGAGACCCTGAATCATACTGTGATTGTGACGGTGATTTTGCTCTCCGCTGAAGCTCACCGATCCGAGTTATTCATAGCGGCCACTGGCGTTGTTAGTGTTTCAATCATCTGTTGCAGATGCGGGGTTTCTTGGTTTCGCTAGTGTCGCTGTTGCTGCGACAATAGACGTTTTCGGCATCAACGCCTCGATTACACCATCGGCAAGTTCCGCTACGTCATTTAAGGATGTCGTTTTATTTGAGGCCAGAATTGCTTTGACATTTTGTGAAATCGTCCGATCCATAGTGTACGAAGTAGGCTAACAGGAAATGTTGTACCGGCGAGTCGACGTAAAAATTGTGACGGTTTACGGTCACCTAAGTTTCGTGTTCCAGGAGTTGGCGCGCTCGCTCTTCCACTGATGAAGAGAGGCGTTGTATCATCTGGTGTTTAAATGTCGAGTACGGATCTGTTTCCGGCGGATTTAAAATGAGATCCTGCATCTCAATGATATATTTCGAGTCGAGCGACGTTAATAAAACTTGAAATTTCATCTCTTCTGACGTAATTTGCGCTAATTCAAACCTCATGTCGACCAGCTGGAACCATACCACAGGATTGCTAGGTATAAACGTTGGAATCTGTAACTTGGCTAGGTGACATAGTACTGCGGCTTGCACTCGCGGCGTTATTGTTCGGCATGGTTGAAGTTATTTTTATTTCAATTATCGCGAACTGTTATAGCAATTTTGTATTTTAATAAAGTTATTATCGCTTACCCACTTTGTTATTAACACACAATCACGTCGGGGTCACCAATTTGTGCGCGATAAGGGTTCAGTAAATATAACTCACGATTTTTATAAACAATGTATTAACAAACATAAAAATAAAACAGTATAATAATATAATGGTGGGTCTGCAACTTTCCTCGCACTATGAAACTTAGAACTTGATGGAGGTGTCGATTTTGGGTCTGCGTGTGTTCACTCCGTTGTTCGGGGGTGACCGTATTTATATCACCTTCCAGGTATGAGGGATTGATCGTGGGGTATTGTTTCTATTATCTGGTAATAAAATATCAATTACCAAATCTTCCGAGGGATTATAGAAACAAACCCCATTACAAATTCTTAGAAAATCAGAGATTTGGAATCATTTATAATTCATACCTGGAAGGATCTATTATAAGCGGCCCGTGGTCGCGACAATGGAAATAAATCCCCATTGTATATGTCCGTCTAGCCTAGACAAGACCACAGAGACTAAACTAGACAGGCAATACTAGGCAGACAAGACTAGACACACAAGACTAGACAGACCAGACTAGACAGACAAGAGAAAATTTATTTACTAAACTTATTAGTTTTACTAAGAAGTAATTCCTCCCCGAATGAACTTACTTTTCGTTAAAATTTCCGGAAAAATGCTTTTCTGTGTAAATTTGAGTTTCCAAAAGATTTAAAAATGGATGCATTTAGTTTGGATTTCATGTACCAACATAAAGAAAAAAAAATGGTGAAAATATGTGGGTTTGTAAAAAATGTTAAATATCAAGAAATTGCTAAGAAATAATATCAAATAGTTAATTTAAATTATGTGGTCCTTGCTGTATAGATAACAATGGTATAAAATGTGTCTAATAAGTGTTTGTTTTGAAAATAAAATACATACTATAAGATTTAAATTTTTTTTTTTGGTATCAAATATGATCATGGATGGGTAAAAAAAGCAATATGGCCTGGCACATATTGGGCGGATTGGTCATTTCAATACTGATATTACACGAATATGCTAATGTAGCCACGAGAGATTCGACTTGATTGCTGCATTTACATAGTTAACTGAACAACGTCGCCTATACACAACACATATATTGTGCCACATTGTGAGTTTTAAATCTGCCCGAAAACATAAAATCAAATTGCTTGTTGATTTAACGATTCCAATGAATTTTAATGTTTGAGCAAATACTGAATACAGTTTAAAGGGCAAATATTTATAGTTACAGCTAACGCTCTTCATGTACCAAAAACAATCCATTAACAAATACATTGAATTATGGCGCAACCACATGCGATTTTTTTAAATTAACTTGAATTCAATTTACAAATAAATTCCCGATAAATCTATTTCAAACAGGAGTACTACCCTTTTTTCCTTACAATTTATGATTTATTTATTTGATCACAAAAAAAGTAATATTTCTTTCTTTTTTCTACTGCTGCTGCTGAATTACTTCATCCAGATGTTATTTATTCGAGCAGCCGCATTTATTTCAACAATAGAAATTTCTCATTCTTTGAAATTAATACCAGTCGCTTATTTAATGCAATTACCGAACTAATCTCGCCAACAATTTCCACTCCCACGCGAAAACAAATTCCCAAATAAAATAACCTCCCTTGTTTATTTATAATTATTTTACAAGGAAAATTTAATATTGCGCTTATATTTTTTTAATAATAACTTGCAATGTTTTCACAAGCTGCAAAATATTATTAAGGCCTGAGGATATAATGTCTTTGTATTAAATTTTTCTTTCCGCAAAAATTTTATAACATCGCGCTATTTTTGGCACAAAATTTATTTTTTATTGTCATGTTATAATACTAATTCGTCACAAATCCTAATATATAAATTATTCAGCATATCATAAACACAGCAAGTGTTTTTAATATGTTTTACGTTTTACCAGTATACTTTCCTGCCTTTAATAATATATTTTATCTCATGTTGAATATTTCAAATATTTTATATAATATTTATATATTTGTGATGGATATGCGAAACTGCTTAAAGAGGAAAAGAATATACTGCTTCATAAATAATTTCCATTTAAACACATTAAATGTGAAAAGTGGAATTTAGTAATACCACCGGCCCCTATACTAAGCACGAACGTACCAATAGGAATGGTGAAAGACTAATTGACTTCCGCAGAAACTTTGGACTTATGAAGCACACAATTATGAGCGAACGAAATTATGAGCACACAATTCCAGAAACCTCCACACAAGTTAAACACTTGCAGAACACCAAATCTTAGAGAGGGTGGATACCAAATTGACCATATCGCAATTTCCAACAAAAATTCAAAAGAAATTTTAAACGTTAGAGCTCGCAAAGGCGCCTTTGAATCAGACCATCAGCTTCTCCAAACAAAGACGAAATTCCAACCCCATAGAAAGAAAAAAGGCCCACCCAAAAATATCAAACCAGATCCAGAGTACCTGAAACTCCACAAAGAAGAAATCCTAGTGCAAATTAATCAAGAAACATCAACAAACTGGCAGAAAATAACAAAGAAAATTCAGGAAGTCATGAAACTAGGCCAACGTCTTCGCACAATGAAACATCGCTGGTGGAGTGCAATTTGCGATTGGGCAGTTGACAACCGAATGATTGCGTGGAACAAGTTTAACAGTCACAAAACTGAGGAAAACTGGGAGAACTTTCTTACAACTCAAAAACATGCTTCCAAAAGAAATAGGAAAGAAGAACGAGGACAATAAGACAACAACAAACTTAATGAAATCCAACAGGACTTCAAACAAAATAATACTAGAAACTTCTACAATACATTTAAAGAAAACTTAAAGGGGTATCAGGCGCCCAGCGTGCGCTTCAAAAAACCCGATGGCACGTTGGAAACTAATGCGAAAGAAAACTGTAAATTATTGGCCCAATACTTCAACTACCTTTTTAACTGCGAAGCACCCTAAGAAAAACTTGCGTTCACCCCTCCGGTTTCCACACACCCGGACTCACAAGCCTACAAGAAATTCAGGAAATCATCCAAAAGCTCAAAAAAAAACAAAGCACCAGGAGAAGATGGGATCATTGCAGAATTCTGGAAACTGCACTTACGCATAAACTTCATAACGTCATTTCAGACATATGGATACCAGGAGCGAATACCAGGAGACTGGAAATGTGCTCTAATTCATCCGTTACACAAAAAGGGCGATAAAACAGCCATCAATAACTATAGAGGAATCTCCCTGCTCCCGATTCCTTATAAAATCCTCTCCAAGGCACTTTTAAACAGGCTAGAACCCCAGATGGATCCACTAATTGGTGAATACCAAGCCGGATTCAGAAAAGGGCGATCATGTGCTGGACAGGTGTGGAGCTTAAAAACAATATTACAAATGAGAAAATGTAGAAATACAGTAATTACATTCGTCGACTTTAGAAAAGCGTATGATTCTGTAGACCGTGAAACGCTTTTTATAATCATGGAAGAGTTCGGGTTAGACAGAAAGACCCGAAGAATCATTGAACAGACGCTTACAGGAACTATGTCCAAAGTTAAATTCATGGGTGAAATATCATGGGCTCCGATATTTCACCCATGAATTTAACTTTGGACATAGTTCCTGTAAGCGTCTGTTCAATGATTTTTCGGGTCTTTCTGTCTATCCCGAATTTTTCATTAAAACTGGAGTTCGACAGGGGGATGGATTATTCCCAATGCTCTTTAATATTGTTCTAGAAAAGATCATTAGGGAATGGGAACCTCATGTGAAATGCATTCAAATTGGTATAAAAAAAGAGAACCGTCTTACAGTCAAGTGCCTCGCTTTTGAGGACGATATTGCCATAATTACTAACACCAGACATGAAGCCATACACGCAGTGGAAAAATTACATGAAATTGCGCAAAGAACCGGACTACAAATTTCTTTTGAAAAAACCCACTATATGGAAAGACGACCAGCAAATAACTTAGCTTTAACCACACAATACGGTAAAATAACACAAGTCCCCCATTTTAAATACCTTGGTGAAATCATACAGTCATCGGGACTAAACCGAATCGCCAATGAACAAAGAACAGAAGGCAGACAAGCTAACGTGGGCTCACTACAACAAGAAATGCATCTCCTTAGATGCAAAATTAAGGCACTATACAACGATGATTCTTTCGGAAGCAACTTACCCAGCCGAAACAATGGTTATCGACGGTCATTCCAAAATTAAGGATATAGAAAAACAGGAAAGAAAAATTCTCAGAAAGATTTACGGGGAAGTTAATGTTAACGGTATTTGGATGAGAGACCTCAAAACGAACTCTACCAAAAGATCCACACGATAAAATTGCTCAACGTCATAGCACAGAGTAAATGTGGCACTGAGTGGTTGACCGAGGTGCCGAGAGACTTACAACAGGTCAACATACAAAATATCGAGGACCGGACTGAGTGCCGGAATAAAATAAAAAATGTTAGATGTTTGAGAAAATAAATGTTAGAGGATAGACCATCACGACAGCTTGGAAGAAAATGGACAGCTGAGCGGAAGAAGAAGCATTCTGAGAGGATGAAGAGATTTTGGGAAGAGAAGCGGGAAAACGCCAGAAGATGAAATAATGTACAATCAAGTTCAATCGCTCTCCTAAAGGGGAACAATCGATTAAATAAATAATATATATATATATATATATATATATATATATATATATATATTTATATATATATATATATATATATATATATATACATATATATACATATTATATATATATATATATATATATATATTGAATGCCACAATTTGAATGACATCTTGAAGAATGTAGAAAACAATTAGAAGAAAATAGTATGGTTACGGAACATTTTGATTTTGAAGAAAAAGCATCCACAACTTCAGGTACATATTTCCAAGATTGTGTCGTATATATGAGGCTAAAACAATGTGGATTTGAAAGAAGTTTATCGTCTCTGTATCGTTACTTTATTCTATAACCATGTAAAGAAATACATAATTTAAATAGATTTTTTTACAGTCCAGCATAATGTTGACGAAGCTATCTATAAAAGTAATTTCAGAAATGATATAAATAAGAAAGAAAATTTTATATTACAAGTGATAAATATTTCAGATGTGATAAATCCATTGAAGTGCATATCAGAAAACCATTCAGAAGTAAACGTAACTAAACAAGAATCAAATTGGTAAAACAGATGATACCGTTGAGGCCGGCCCTGCATTCTGTCTCGGCTCCGTCAAATCTTCAATTTTTTTGTGGCGAGGCAAAAACTGGAGGCTTCTATTTTTACTTTTATCATCATCATTTCAGCCACCAGACGCCCACTGATGGACATAATCTTGGAAATATGTACCTGAAATTGTGGATGCTTTTTCTTCAAAATCAAAATGTTCTGTAACCATACTATTTTCTTCTAATTGTTTTTCACATTTTTAAAGATGGCATTCAAATTTTTGGGGAATATATCCTTGTTTCATGCGCATTTGTGACGCTTACCCCATTAAATTATACTGCATATCAACATATCAACACTTTTTTTAGTATAGCGGAATTTTAATTTCGTTTAACTTAACGCAGTGTAGACGATCTGATACAACTACATTTAAACCCTATTTTTAAATACAGCAAGTGCAGTTATCGTTGAATTACTTTCGTACACATTCTGATACATCTCGATGTACGCTATAAATACGGTCGTGTTTTCTGTAGGTAACGCTTTTGCGTACTCAATCGTTGTTTGAAATTGTTGACACATAACCTAACGGCGTGCGTTGATGACCTGGTGTCAGAAAGTGCCGAAGAAATATCATAAAGTTACAAAAAAATAACACGCAGTGACAACTTGGAAACATATAAGATTTGTATAATATTTCACAACTAATATGTCAATGACAATTACATATTTTGTACGAAATATTGTTTTATAATGAGATGTATCATATTTGCGACATTATGCTTGAACAGTACATTTTCATTGCAGGCAATATACTGAAGATGTCAAATAAATCGAAGAAATATCTAACAAATCTTGAATTGGAAGTCATAGTTGCACATTTATCAGAGAGTGAAGATGATTTTGACACACAGGAAAGTGAAGATGAAGCAGTAGATTTGGGTGAAGAAATAAGAAATTCCATAATAAATATGCCTATTGAATTTGAAGACGGATTTGTAATCCAGAATGATAACGAGAACATCAGATTTACTCAGGAAGAAGAGGTGGGCAATCAAGGAGACGATGAACAGATAGAATTGGAAGATCAGGAAACTCAAGAAACTGAAGAAAGGCACTGCAACCTGCCTTTCTTCAGTTTCTTGAGTAGCAGATCATGAGGGACCCTAAAAAAGAAGCAAAGGAGCTGAAAGAGACATATAGGAATATTTTATGGCGGAAAAAAAAATTATTCTCACTGACGATGCTGCAAGTTTCCGGAGAAATACAAATTTTCCATCTGCCATTGAAAATCTAACCACTCCTTTATCATTCTTTTTTTATTTTTTGATAACGAGCTTTTGACTATCATAGTAAATGAATCGAATCTATTTGCTATACAAAAAGACCCCAACAAACCAATCAATGAAACTGGGCAAGATATTCGTCAATATAATGGCATTTGTATATATATATATATATATATATATATATATATATATATATATATATATATATATATATATGTCCTTGGTGCACATGCCAGATGTAAGAAGTTATTGGTCTTCAACACTTGGTTTCGCTAAGATCAGGGAAATCATGAGCTACAATAATTTTGTGAAAATCAGAAGATACTTACATTTTAACGATAATGCAAATATGAAGCCAAGAGATTATTCTGAAAGTGATAGATTGCACAAATAGCGACCTGTGATAGATAAACTAAACGATAAGTTTCAGTCTGTTCCACTACAAAAATATCTTTGTGTGGATGAACAACTATGCGCAACCAAAGCAAGGAGTTACCTAAAACAATACTTACCTGCAAAGCCACATAAATCGAGGTATAAACTGTACGTGCTTTGTGGGACAGATGGTTTTTCCTATAAATTTGTAATTTTTACTGGCGCTGAAAATGATATCAAGTACAGACGACCAGAAGAACCTGACCTAGGATAATGTAGTCATACGTTTATGAAGAAATATACCTCATAATCAAAATTACAGATTCTATCTTGGCAATTTCTATACGACAATCCTATTAGCTGTTCACCTGGCCAAGTGTGGAATACTTTGTCTCGGAACTATGAGAAGATCAAGGATTCCCAACTGCAAGTTCAGGGCTTTATCACAAGTTCAGGGCTTCGACAAAAAAGAAAAAAAGAGAATTGATATACCAAGCCCCAATGTTGTAAAGGAATATAACTGACATATGGGGGTGTCGACTTACTGGACGGATTGATTGGTCGCTATAAGATAAGAATGCGTACGAAGAAATGGTACATGCGCCTGTTCTATCATCTGATCGGCATGACAATAATAAATTCCTGGTTGTTATACAACAAAATTAGTTGTAGTCGGGGTATGAAGAAACAATAAGTAGAGTGAGAGTTGGGGAAAGGGTGAGCGAAGGTTTTAATACGCATAAGGGAGTGAGACAAGGCTGCCCACTAAGCCCCAGCCTGTTTGCAGCATTTATTGGAGATATAGAGGAGATGTTCAGCAAGGCGCAGACGGGTGGGGTCGTGGTGGGCAAAGAAAAAGTGTGGTCCCTAGCCTACGCGGATGATTTGGTGGTGCTAGCGAGAGACGAGAAAGGGATGAAAGAAATGATAAGAAACATGGAGAAATATATGAGGAGGAAAAAGCTGACAGTGAATGTGGAGAAGTCCAAGATGATGGTGTTTTAGAAAAGGGGGTGGCAGGAGAAGAGTAATTGAGTGGAGATGGGAGAAGGAGAAAATTGAAGAAGTAAAAGAATTTAAATACCTAGGGTACGTGTTTAATGAGAGAAATACTGAAACAGCACACGTGAGAGAGTTAGTAAAGAAAGCCAATAAAATACTAGGAGTGGTATGGGGAATAGGAGAGAGAAAACTTGGACACGACTATAGAAGGAGGGTGATGATGTTTGATAGCCTGGTGAAAAGTGTGATGATGTATGGAGCGGAAATATGGGGGTGGAGAGAGCAAGAAGGACTGGAAAGGGTGCAAGAAAAATATTTGAAATGGGTGCTAGGACTAGGTAGAGAGACCCCGGGGTATATAGTGATGGAGGAAACAAAGAGAGATGGAATAAGAATAGAAGCAGGAAAGAGAGCAATAAGTTTTGAGGAGAGGGTGATAGAGAGAGGAGAGTGCAGAATTCTGCAAGAGTGCCTCAAAGAAAAAAGAAAAGAAATAGGAAAGGGGGTGTGGAAAGAGAGGGAAGCATATCTAGAAAGAAACGGGTATGCAGGAGCGGAGATAGAAAGAATGCGAGAGAGAGGTAGAGTAATGACAGAGGAATTGGTCCAGAGAGATAGAGATGTGCAAAGGCAAGAAAGGAGAGCAAGAATTAGGGAGTCTAGGTACAACGGAAAATATGAAAAAATAATAACGGAAGAACTGCCAAAGTACCTAGGGAGAGAAAGTAGAAAAGAGAGAGTGACAATAGCAAGATTCAGATGTGGAAATGAAGAGAGAGATAATAAATTTTGGATGGAGGATAGGAATAGAGTATGCAGGATGTGTGGAGAAAACAAGGAGACAATAGAACACTGGCTGAACGAATGTTCAGAAATGAGAGAAAGGGACGAGGGAAGAGAAGAGGTTTTAAACGAGGATGGAAGAGGGATAGATTGGATGAAGAAAGTTGAGGAGAGAAGAAGAGCAATATGTGGAGAGGGAAGCCGACAATCCACCCAACAACGGAATTCATCACTATAAGAAACAATATCGGTCCCAGAACAGATCCATGGGGGAACTACAGAAAAGGATCTCAAGAGCTGAATTGGAATAGCAAGTTTAGGTTTTTAGTGATTTATTTAGTTTTATTAGCATACGTTTCTTTTTGATTTATATACTATATTAGTTTTATTTATATATGTATTGTTTTATGTATAAAATTTTGGAATCCATTTATAAACCTGTAGAGGTAATAAATATACATAAGTAGTAGTAGTTGTAGTCGGGGAGAAAACTGTTTGCCCTTGGCAAAGTTCCGATCTGAAATAGCGTATTGTTTATGCAACGAGAGAAAATCATCTTTGAGTAACAGAGGAATTCCAAGCGATCTCGAGAAAAGCATTCATTCCAAAAAGAAACACTCTGCAACGACTTCCTACGTACCACCAAAAGACGTGTGTAGTCATTGGCCAATTCACGTTGAAACCAGGCAACGATGTAAAATTCCGGGATGCAAATGATTTTCATTCATAAAATGTTCGAAATGTAGTTTACACCTTTGCCTAAACAAGAATAACAACTGCTTTGTAAAGTTCCATCCCGAATAGAACCAGATAGCATAAACGCACAACGTAGCATATCTGATACATATATATTTTTTGAAATGGAAATTTTAATTTTTGATTTCGATTTTTTTAATTATTTTTCCCATATTCGCAAATAAAAACCACATAAGAAACATATTTTTTGGATTAGAAAAAAAAAAGCGCAGTGTAGGGTTAAGATAACCTAACCTGCATATATAAACTTGAAGCTATTTACAAAAATTGAAATTATAAATTGTCTTAATGGTCAAGTTATTGATTTATAAAGTAATGTGTAATTCTTCTCTTATAATTGACTCTTTATTCTTTATTTAACTCTTCTTCTCTTAGTTACTATAAAAGAGAGTGAATATACCTATCTAGTTATACTTATTAATTAAAGTTACCTTCGCAAACTTTCCACTCAAAGTCCTAAACTCAAACAAAAGTAATAGAGAAGATTAGAGAAACTAGACTAGACAAACAAGACTCGATAGACAAGACTAGGCAGCAAGACTTCATCTACCATCTATCATCATATTCGATATTTCGATATTTCGAATAAAAATTCTTCAGCAAGAGCAGTGCTGGTAGACTGCTCTTGCTGAAGAATTTTTATTCGAAATATCGACTATTGAAATCGTAATAAACTATGAAACTACCATAATGGTCGCGATCTACCTTCCACCTAATTCAAAATTTTATAGACAGATTCTATCAACTATTAGTAAAATTAAATACGCATGATAGTCCCTACATTATTGCAGGAGATTTTAATTTGAGATGAGATGAGAAGGCAGCGCATAAGTCGCTTGAATGTTAATATTTTTCTATGAAAAAAATTATGTATTGAAGGTCAAATATAGCCAAATATGTTCTTAATTTCCTGAAACATTTAATTGAGTACTTTTCTTCCAAAAAAATCGCGAAAATCACCCAAATTTTCAGCGGTCACAGTGCTACAGCCCATTAAATTAAATTCCTTTTCCAAAGAATTCACTAAAATATAATAAAAGATCTTAAAATGAATAAAAGATCTTAAAATACATTTAAGCAAAATATTTCGAATGGTATCACCAAGTATTTCTAATCACCGAAAATATATAATCAAAATTAAACACACAGGAGCTGACGGACGGAACAGATGCGGCAGACCAGAGAGACGGCGCAGACTAGACAGACTGTACAGACCAGACAAACGGGGTAGAGCAGACAGACCAGACAGACTAGACAGACCAGACAGACCAGACAGACCAGACAGACCAGACAGACCAGACAGACCAGACACACCAGACAGACCAGACAGACCAGACAGACCACACAGACCAGACAGACCAGACAGACCAGACAGACCAGACAGACCAGACAGACCAGACAGACCAGACAGACCAGACAGACCAGACAGACCAGACAGACCAGACAGACCAGACAGACCAGACAGACCAGACAGACCAGACAGACCAGACAGACCAGACAGACCAGACAGACCAGACAGACCAGACAGACCAGACAGACCAGACAGACCAGACAGACCAGACAGACCAGACAGACCAGACAGACCAGACAGACCAGACAGACCAGACAGACCAGACAGACCAGACAGACCAGACAGACCAGACAGACCAGACAGACCAGACAGACCAGACAGACCAGACAGACCAGACAGACCAGACAGACCAGACAGACCAGACAGACCAGACAGACCAGACAGACCAGACAGACCAGACAGACCAGACAGACCAGACAGACCAGACAGACCAGACAGACCAGACAGACCAGACAGACCAGACAGACCAGACAGACCAGACAGACCAGACAGACCAGACAGACCAGACAGACCAGACAGACCAGACAGACCAGACAGACCAGACAGACCAGACAGACCAGACAGACCAGACAGACCAGACAGACCAGACAGACCAGACAGACCAGACAGACCAGACAGACCAGACAGACCAGACAGACCAGACAGACCAGACAGACCAGACAGACCAGACAGACCAGACAGACCAGACAGACCAGACAGACCAGACAGACCAGACAGACCAGACAGACCAGACAGACCAGACAGACCAGACAGACCAGACAGACCAGACAGACCAGACAGACCAGACAGACCAGACAGACCAGACAGACCAGACAGACCAGACAGACCAGACAGACCAGACAGACCAGACAGACAGACCAGACAGACCAGACACCAGACAGACCAGACAGACCAGACAGACCAGACAGACCAGACAGACCAGACAGACCAGACAGACCAGACAGACCAGACAGACCAGACAGACCAGACAGACCAGACAGACCAGACAGACCAGACAGACCAGACAGACCAGACAGACCAGGACAGACCAGACAGACCAGACAGACCAGACAGACCAGACAGACCAGACAGACCAGACAGACCAGACAGACCAGACAGACCAGACAGACCAGACAGACCAGACAGACCAGACAGACCAGACAGACCAGACAGACCAGACAGACCAGACAGACCAGACAGACCAGACAGACCAGACAGACCAGACAGACCAGACAGACCAGACAGACCAGACAGACCAGACAGACCAGACAGACCAGACCAGACCAGACAGACCAGACAGACCAGACAGACCAGACAGACCAGACAGACCAGACAGACCAGACAGACCAGACAGACAGACAGACAGACAGACCAGACAGACCAGACAGACCAGACAGACCAGACAGACCAGACAGACCAGACAGACCAGACAGACCAGACAGACCAGACAGACCAGACAGACCAGACAGACCAGACAGACCAGACAGACCAGACAGACCAGACAGACCAGACAGACCAGACAGACCAGACAGACCAGACAGACCAGACAGACCAGACAGACCAGACAGACCAGACAGACCAGACAGACCAGACAGACCAGACAGACCAGACAGACCAGACAGACCAGACAGACCAGACAGACCAGACAGACCAGACAGACCAGACAGACCAGACAGACCAGACAGACCAGACATACCAGACAGACCAGACAGACCAGACAGACGAGACTGACGAGACTGACGAGACAGACCAGACAGACCAGACAGACCAGACAGACCAGACAGACCAGACAGACCAGACAGACCAGACAGACCAGACAGACCAGACAGACAGACAGACCAGACAGACCAGACAGACCAGACAGACCAGACAGACCAGACAGACCAGACAGACCAGACAGACCAGACAGACCAGACAGACCAGACAGACCAGACAGACCAGACAGACCAGACAGACCAGACAGACCAGACAGACCAGACAGACCAGACAGACCAGACAGACCAGACAGACCAGACAGACCAGACAGACCAGACAGACCAGACAGACCAGACAGACCAGACAGACCAGACAGACCAGACAGACCAGACAGACCAGACAGACCAGACAGACCAGACAGACCAGACAGACCAGACAGACCAGACAGACCAGACAGACCAGACAGACCAGACAGACCAGACAGACCAGACAGACCAGACAGACCAGACAGACCAGACAGACCAGACAGACCAGACAGACCAGACAGACCAGACAGACCAGACAGACCAGACAGACCAGACAGACCAGACAGACCAGACAGACCAGACAGACCAGACAGACCAGACAGACCAGACAGACCAGACAGACCAGACAGACCAGACAGACCAGACAGACCAGACAGACCAGACAGACCAGACAGACCAGACAGACCAGACAGACCAGGACAGACCAGACAGACCAGACAGACCAGACAGACCAGACAGACCAGACAGACCAGACAGACCAGACAGACCAGACAGACCAGACAGACCAGACAGACCAGACAGACCAGACAGACCAGACAGACCAGACAGACCAGACAGACCAGACAGACCAGACAGACCAGACAGACCAGACAGACCAGACAGACCAGACAGACCAGACAGACCAGACAGACCAGACAGACCAGACAGACCAGACAGACCAGACAGACCAGACAGACCAGACAGACCAGACAGACCAGACAGACCAGACCAGACAGACCAGACAGACCAGACAGACCAGACAGACCAGACAGACCAGACAGACCAGACAGACCAGACAGACCAGACAGACCAGACAGACCAGACAGACCAGACAGACCAGACAGACCAGACAGACCAGACAGACCAGACAGACCAGACAGACCAGACAGACCAGACAGACCAGACAGACCAGACAGACCAGACAGACCAGACAGACCAGACAGACCAGACAGACCAGACAGACCAGACAGACCAGACAGACCAGACAGACCAGACAGACCAGACAGACCAGACAGACCAGACAGACCAGACAGACCAGACAGACCAGACAGACCAGACAGACCAGACAGACCAGACAGACCAGACATACCAGACATACCAGACAGACCAGACAGACGAGACTGACGAGACAGACCAGACAGACCAGACAGACCAGACAGACCAGACAGACCAGACAGACCAGACAGACCAGACAGACCAGACAGACCAGACAGACCAGACAGACCAGACAGACCAGACAGACCAGACAGACCAGACAGACCAGACAGACCAGACAGACCAGACAGACCAGACAGACCAGACAGACCAGACAGACCAGACAGACCAGACAGACCAGACAGACCAGACAGACCAGACAGACCAGACAGACCAGACAGACCAGACAGACCAGACAGACCAGACAGACCAGACAGACCAGACAGACCAGACAGACCAGACAGACCAGACAGACCAGACAGACCAGACAGACCAGACAGACCAGACAGACCAGACAGACCAGAAGACCAGACAGACCAGACAGACCAGACAGACCAGACAGACCAGACAGACCAGACAGACCAGACAGACCAGACAGACCAGACAGACCAGACAGACCAGACAGACCAGACAGACCAGACAGACCAGACAGACCAGACAGACCAGACAGACCAGACAGACCAGACAGACCAGACAGACCAGACACACCAGACACACCAGACAGACCAGACAGACCAGACAGACCAGACAGACCAGACAGACCAGACAGACCAGACAGACCAGACAGACCAGACAGACCAGACAGACCAGACAGACCAGACAGACCAGACCGACCAGACCGACCAGACGACCAGACAGACCAGACAGACCAGACAGACCAGACAGACCAGACAGACCAGACAGACCAGACAGACCAGACAGACCAGACAGACCAGACAGACCAGACAGACCAGACAGACCAGACAGACCAGACAGACCAGACAGACCAGACAGACCAGACAGACCAGACAGACCAGACAGACCAGACAGACCAGACAGACCAGACAGACCAGACAGACCAGACAGACCAGACAGACAGACAGACCAGACAGACCAGACAGACCAGACAGACCAGACAGACCAGACAGACCAGACAGACCAGACAGACCAGACAGACCAGACAGACCAGACAGACCAGACAGACCAGACAGACCAGACAGACCAGACAGACCAGACAGACCAGACAGACCAGACAGACCAGACAGACCAGACAGACCAGACAGACCAGACAGACCAGACAGACCAGACAGACCAGACAGACCAGACAGACCAGACAGACCAGACAGACCAGACAGACCAGACAGACCAGACAGACCAGACAGACCAGACAGACCAGACAGACCAGACAGACCAGACAGACCAGGCAGACCAGACAGACCAGACAGACCAGACAGACCAGACAGACCAGACAGACCAGACAGACCAGACAGACCAGACAGACCAGACAGACCAGATAGACCAGACAGACCAGACAGACCAGACAGACCAGACAGACCAGACAGACCAGACAGACCAGACAGACCAGACAGACCAGACAGACCAGACAGACCAGACAGACCAGACAGACCAGGTTAGGTTAGGTTAATACCTGACTGTTCCTACCTGTCCTGCCAGTTCGCTAGTTTGATTGGCAGGAAACTAATTGGTCGATAGTTTTTCATATTGGTTACATCGAAACACATAATAAGTGAGCTTAGGATATTGATGGCATGAAACACGGTCTTTAACCCGCCACTTGTGACGTGAATTTAACTTACATTTTTGGTGACGCCGGTCCTACGCACCGGGTTTCTCAATTTAAGATTTTCCTAATAAGCAATACTCTATCCTAATTTTACTAGGTCAAATATTAAAAAGACATGTTTCTTTAACAATAAAACATAGATACATCATAAAAAACATAATGTTTATATCTTTGCACTTAGAACTCCTTCCAACAAATAAATATACAAAAAATCCCCTCAGAAAGTAGTCTTTTTCAAGGGCCATACAGCCAGAGCATGTTGGCACTACATGCTGTCGACATAAAAATTTCTTGCAGTGGTAGCAAATATATCTTGTTTTTTGTTTTTCTGTCATCCACACTCATAACACCGACCATTTCTAGAAGGACCGGTTATCCTAGGTTCCTCATCTAACTTCAAAATTTCCAAAAGTAATTTTCAAAAGTCTTTGTCTCATCAATCGAGGCAAGTTCAACAGAACCCGTCGTTATTTGATATGAGGTTCTATTAGATCAGCCAAATTCTCAATAAAGTGACAGCGATGAAATTTTGAGTTTGAATTATTAGACGCACGTATCACCTGACTGTTTATAGTACTGACATTGAGCATGACGTAAAAGGTAACCATGTTGCTTGGACAAAATTGTAATTCGCACATAAACGATCGACGACATCGACCCCGACCTTGGTATCATTGTAGCTTAAAATTATATCAGGTTTTTTGGTTTTGGCATCTATTGTACCATCATTATGCAGAATGCTTATCAGTAGAACATTATTTTTTGCGTTTTGGACCTGTGAAACCGAAACCAATGTTGTTGCGAAAACCAAACATACTTGACTTCACATTTCGACCACGCAAAACATAGATGTTAGGAGGTATTTATTTCTTGTTCTTCCTGGTTGTTCCAACTGAATTGTAGGAATGCGTCAATTCAAAACACGTGAAACAATTGTAGTTGCAGCCAGTATTGTAATCTGGCATAATCTTTGAACAACAGCTTGGCCAAAATTTTCAAGATTCAACATTTATTTGGCTGTTTTCCAGAATAAATTTCCATACTAACTGTGTAAAACAGTTTAGCATCACAGGGAGCTTGAATCTTGATACCATAAGGATTTGGTATATTCGGAATGTATTGTTTAAATGCACATTTTCCAGGAAAGCCTTCCAATTTTTCATCTTCCAATTGTCACAAAAGCAGATAAGGTCTAATTATCTTTGCAATTTTGGACAAATCTCTCAAATATTTCTCTGACATGGCAAATCTTGTCATGTGCTTTTCCATGTTGCCTCGTCGTGACATCATTATATCTAAAAATTAGTAGCCGAATGTTGCCTGTAATGTATGCCTGGCAGACATAGAAAGTCTAAAAAATCTATCGAACCACCATCCATTCGATAAAACTTGTCAACCTATGGATTATTCGATTTTTAGACTCCGAATAATAAGATGAAACATATAAAGCATATTGTATCTCATTGAAGATAGTCAATCGGGAAAATGTTTCTCTGTTATATTTATGTTTGACGGTGTCAATGTATTGGTTGGTAACAACGTAACACGTGACAATAACATCTACTATGGTGCCGTCAAAGAAGTCTCTCCAAATTCAAAAAGGGATCCTCTTCGCTGTCCGAAATTTGTATTTGATCTGGAGTTTGATTTTCCGGTTCGCTATCACTTCCAGCTTCACTGTCCGATAATGTTTGTGCTACGTAGTTATCAGATAACAGTTCTTCTTGTAGAAGAGCTTCGACGACGACGAGTTTCACGTCCATAAGACATGCTATATAATTTGCTAATCCTTATAAAAAACTTATCAAAAAGTTAAAATTCAAAAATTAAAATATGACTTAAGTAGTCTGTAACCCCGGTCTGACACACCGGGTTGGCGCCAAAATTCCAAGACGTGCCTCCGTGTCGCTGGCGCTGGGTGGATTAACGGTGGTGGGCGCGCAATGAGGAAAGTACACGAAATCACTACTCAATTGGGTGGCGGATAAGTTATTCGACTTTTTTGAACCACCCGGTCTTAGAGACATATAGGTCACAAATGGCGGGTTAAAAAGGTTTATATCTCAAAGGGGAAAGCCTTTGGATATATATTCCGATAATGGAAAAAATTATGTTGGAGCAGCTAACGAATTAAATAATTTTAAAACTAAATTTTCTAACGAAATCATCGAGAAGGTCGCTATGGAAAATATTAAATTTAAATTCATTCCCCCATATTCTCCTCATTTTGGTAGCTTGTGGGAGGCCGGAGTGCGGTCCTCCAAGTATCAATTGAGACGCGTCGTAGGTAACTCTAATCTCACGTTTAAAGAGTTTAATACGATATTTCGGTTAATAAACGATAATACGATATTTCGGTTAATAAACCACAAATATTGAAAAAAATGTTAATTTAAAAAATGTAGAAATGATAATGGAAACACCTGAAGAACTTCATGGAAAAAAGAGAAAAACAAGAACGTCAAAATCTTATTTTGAGAAATGTATTAATCTAAAATATAATATTGGCTATACGTATTAACTGAATAACGAATACGTATCAATGAATTACGTTGCTAAGATCCATAAGCATATGGAAGGAAAAATTAAGTTGCCAATGTCAAAATTATGCTTTTCACTGCATATTATGAATTCACTGAATGTATATGCAAAATGTACCTATTATCCAGAAAATTTAGTCTGAATTGTTTACACAATGTTTCACCAATCGAATATGAAAAGCGAAAATCTGAAGATTTAGCTCGAGCAACTGCACATGATGCCATAACATTTAAACTAATCAATGAAGTAAGGTAGTTTACCAGACATTTCACAGATACTGCAAAAATTACGATGTTCTAATTGACTATTGGCATGTTATGGAACGAAATGATCCTATCTGTAAATATTGTGCAAAAATTCTGACGGATTCTCAATATCGGGTAGCAATTTTTGCTCTCAAAATCATATTAGAAGAGCTTTCATCTTTATACAAATACCCACAGAAAAGTTGATTGCTTAAACTATTATTGATGCACATCAGCATGTTAAGACGAAAATAAGAAAATTTAAATCTCAATACCTGGGAGACAAAATCCTCTGGAGCAGTCATGTAAAAAACTATTATCAGAAAATCAAAATAATATATGTTTAAAATAGTATATGTTTCTTCAGTTTAAACAAGGCTTAGATTAAGGTCAGCTTTACCTTTTTGAGGCACAAAAATGCATGTTTTTTGGAATTTTTTTTTCTCAGGTAGGTTAGCATATATCAAAACCCGGTTTTGACCACTGTGTTTATTATGTTTTGAAATACAAAATCTAATTTTTTGGCCTTCCAATATTGTTTTAAAATGACGAAACTTCACACAAAAACTTGGCTGCAGCCCTCCGCGCGCAGGGCGATGGCGGCCACCCGGATCATCTGCAATCAAAAACAAAATAACCACCTTAAAGTTTATATGATTACGGAGGGATTGAACTAGGATAAAGTCAATCGGTCGATAAATAACAAAATGTCGGCCATTTGAATAAAAATGTCGTTTTTTCGAGTGTTTTTTTGGAGTTCAAGGGGGCTAAAAAAATATTTGTTATGTACCAATTAAAAAGATCCTAGTTCACTCCCTGGAGCATTCAATTTGCAACAAATTTAGAGAAGTATCAATGGAATCGGTTAAAATGAATTCGAGTTATCACCCTGCGCAGTTTTAAAAATATGGTTTCAAGAAAAACGCGATTGAAGTTTAGAGTACATTTCATCGCAATATTATGCAACTTACGGTTAGTCTGCGATCCCAGGACCATACATGAGCCCTTCCTCTTCCTCGTGGAAGGCATCTTGATCCTCCTGAGCCATTCTTCGTTCCTCCATGGCGGCACGAACAGCTGGACTTAGCCTCGTCTATGCATTGTGGATTCGGTGCTCGTCGTTGTGCTGCGCGAATTTCAGAGAAAAAGGGACCAGCTAGATTCCCATGGTGGACATCGTCTTCAGGATGGATGAGTAGCCCTCGTTGAAGATCCCACATCCAGGAACATGGCAACGTTGACGGTCTTCGATCCAAAAAACAGATGCTTGGGGGCCAGTTTCCAAATGCACGCGTTCAGGCTCTCGTTGGAGTTTTGCGTGTTTCCTCCTAAGGACCGGCGCAGCAGATCGTCGTCCGAAAGGGTCTCGTAGATCGGACGAATCGCAGTTTGGACTTCCTTGCAGAGCGGCGGGTCGTGTCGAAATTCCTCCAGTTGTCCGGTTGCCTCGGCGATGCGCCATTTGCACCAACTCTCTTCTCCAGGGGGGCAGTTTTGGTGTTGTGGGTTGTCATCCGTCGAACACTTGTGGTAGAAGGTGGCCCAGACTTCTTTCTTCATCTCTTCCACTGAATCTGGATGTCGTCGGATTGCCAAGCCGTAGTACATCGTGAGATCCTTGATTAGTTTGTCAGTAAGCTTTCCACGTCCCTTTCCGCCGATTCCTTTGTGTTATTTCTTCACATTTCGAAGACGCGTGCCCATCCTCTTCTCCACATGTCCTACGCATTCCTTCTTCTCGACGAGAATATCAGGATACGGGTCCAAGTCAACCAAGCCTTTGAATGTCTTCGTGTCGCCGTCCCCAATGTAATACTTGTACTTGACACCGAATGACTCTTCCGAACGACAAAACATTTGCTTCACGCCGTCGACTTCCATTTTTCCGGCACTTCCGTTATGATTCGCGTCGCAAGTCTCTTTATGAGACTCGTACCAATTTTCGAACTCTCCAGCATCCATGACCGTCCTGTGGTAGTTGCAACTGCGGCAGAAAGACGACTTGACTAGACAATCTATAAGTTTCTTCGAGTATTTGCCGATTAGCGAAGTTACTCCAAACAACGACGAGAATCCGCGTTTCATCCAGGATCCATCGCCTGGCACAGATAAGTGCGTTCGTTCGTTGCCCTTTTGTTCATTTCGTTTAACTTCCTCCGCGGCTGCTTTCTTGCAAATAATCTCGAATACAGCCTTCGAAGCGGTGAACACATTTTCCAGGCAGGCGTAGTATAACGTGGTAGAGAAGCCAACTGACAAATCCATCAACCCACAAAATAAGTTGACACCGTGGAAACCCTCTTCCAAGAGACGCATAACCATCGTAAGCCTGCGATTGATTTCGTAAGCTTGTTTGTTCACTTTTGGAGATGATCCAATATGACGTACCGGGCATCCAGAATGACGTACGAATGCCCGCGATTTAAGCGACCTAAGCTTCTTCTTTGACGTGCTCGCGAAGTCAGTTTCACTTTCCATGGTATGACGATTTCCGTGAAAATACCTCTTCCTGACACAACTCCGGCCCAACTTTCCAATTTTTCGCGGCATCTTTAACGACCTGGCTGAATTTGCGCGTGTTTGTCTGCCGGTTACATGAAGTAAACTGAAGAGAGATGCGACTGTCGCATAGAAAACGGTATCAAACTGTCGGTACATATTTACCGACAGTCGGTACATAATCTACACACCTGGTGCCATCTGGCAACCCCTCCAGTAGCTTTTAGTATTTTACAAGTCATATTGAAGCATTTAACTTGGCCAAAAACAAGAAATTCCGAAGAAATAGGTACATAGGGAAATAGGACATGTTTTACGTTGTTCAATTAAGAAAAAAAATTATTTCCGTTTCGAATTCGATAAAACGGTTCCAGGGGCGGATACTACACACTTCAAAGTATCCAAAAATGCAATTTAAAAAAAATCGTTTTTTTTTTAAAAAAAAGGTAAAAAAAGCATGATAAAATTTGCTAGATTAATATTAGATTAAGATATATAAGAACACATGTGTAGGAAGAAATAGATGAAATTCTGCACAGAAAACTACATAAAATAAATTAGATGCAATAATTGTATTTGTATTTCCTGTTTCTCTTCCCGTGTTCTAAATATAATTAAAAATTAGATAGCAGTTTTGAGCTCTTCTCTTTCATATTAGTGCAATAGTTCCCGAATAGTTAATTGAGTTTAGTGAAGCCTATGTTGCAAAGTATGCTAATTTTTAGGATACTTTCCGTCAAAAACTGATTTGTGGTTGTTATTCTACGAGGTTCAAATGATATTCCAACAGTTAATCCTCGACATATATATATATAAATATATATATATATATATATATATATATATATATATATATATATATATATATATAGCGTGCTGAATAAATTTTCTTGACACACGAAATTAATGGGAACTTTATAACAAAAGGTTAAAACGCAAGCAAAATAAAAGTCGAGTGGTAATTGTCTAAGACGTCTCTGCCTGAAATAATGGGTCTACATGTAAAACCTTTTATTCGTTATAAATACTCGAAGCTTTTTCATTGTATAAATTCCGACTTAATAAATCATTCCCATATAGTAAGTTTTTCTATCAAGTTATAAAGTCGGCAATAAATTACATTTCAATACATATATTATATTACCTGCATCTAACAAAAAATGAAGTATCAAGGCTTTTAAAATTGAACAAATATTCCTCGATGGAAATATAAAATGAATTGTAGTACGAAAAGCTATTTCAAATCGCAATTTATTTAATAAAAGCTGTGCAGATTCTGTATTCTCGTATATTACTTAATACTTCGAAGGTATTAAAGGATTAGTATAGGATAAAATGGTTGTTTTTACTGCCAGTATTTTTTTAATTATTAATACTCCGAGTTGTAGCCCATATACTGAAATAAGTCACATATTTCGAAATCAAGTTCATGACATAATTCGAGTACAAATTTAATCAATTTCCAGAAGCTGTATCTCGGAAAGTAACAACAGCAGCGACTTCCAGTTTGCAACTACAGACTTAGCGACTCAAAATGTATTGGAAAACTGAAAACGCAACTTAACAGCTAACACAGTTTGTTAAATATTCACGAAAGCTCATCAGGATAGATATTTGCAAAACAATTTTCTTCCACAAAAAAATGACAATGTTTGAGGCGATACCGACTCGACTGTTATCTAGATAAAACGCTTTAGTTTTCGCCATATTATAGTCAATTTAATTATATACTGACTACAACAAAAATTATTGAGATATATAGTAAACTAGTAGAGTTATAGCCGATATACTGAAACAAGTCACATATTTTGAAATCAAGTTCATAAAATTATTCGAGCACAAATTTAGTCCATTTCCGGAAGCTGTATCTCAAAAAGAAGCAACAGCAGCGACTTCCGGTTTACAAATACAGACTCGGCAACTGAAAATCTATTCGAAAGCTGAAATCGCAACTTAACAGCTGGCACAGTTTGCGAAATATTCACGAAAGCTCTTCAGGAAAGGTATTCGCAAAAAATATTCATCCACAAAAAAGAAGACAACATTTGAGACAATACAGACACGACTGTTATTTAGGTAGAACGCTTTAGTTTTCACGATATTATAGGCAATTTAATTACCTATTGACTGAAATAAAAATTGTTGAGATATCTAGTAAACTAGTAGAGTTATAGCCGATATACTGAAACAAGTCACATATTTCGAAAACAGGTTCATGACATTATTCGAGTACAAATTTAGTCAATTTCCGGAAGATGTATCTCGAAAAGTAAACGTAAAAAAAGTTTACAAATACAGACTCAGGGACTCAAAATCTATTGGAAAGCTGAAATCGAAACTTAACAGCTGGCACAGTTTGCGAAATATTCACGAAAGCTCATCAGGAAAGGTATTTGCAATAAATGTTCATCCCAAAAAAAAAAATGACAACGTTTGAGGCGATACAGACACGACTGTTATCTGGATAGAACGCGTTAGTTATCATCATATTATAGGCAATTGTCTATTGACTAAAACAAAATTTATTGAGTTATCTAGTAAACTACCAGAGTTATAACAGATATACTGAACCAAGTCACATATTTTGTAATCAAATTTATGAAATTATTCGAGTACATATTTAGTCAAATTCCGGAAGCTGTATCTCGGTAAGTAACAACAGCAGTGACTTCCGGTTTGCACATGCAGACTCAGCGACTCAAAATCTATTGTAAACTTGAAATCGCAACTTAACATCTAGCGCAGTTTGCGAAATACTCACGATCAAGCTCATCAAGAAATATATTTCACCATATTTCAAACTTATTTAATTGAAAAGTAGTTGGAGAATAGATGATTTTGTTGACTTTCAACTAAGTAGTTAATATTTTCCAAGCGATATCCAATTTCAAGTCTAACATTAATTAATCATTTCACATTTCAAACGAAATAAATCACTTTAATTAGTCAAACTATTTAAAATTTGCATAAATAATGTAAAACAAATTTATGTTTCGAAAGAGTTGTTTGGAAATTGTTTTCTGGTAGCTTTTTGATATTTATTTTTCTCTTCATTTTCTCGAATTCCGTTCCCGTTGTCGAGTCGCGTTCGTTCTAGTTCAAGGAACAGCGTGTAATTAAGGCGTTAGAAATGTTTACGCGTCCTCACGTTAACCTCGTTCTGCTTGATTGCGAGGTAAGAGGCTAGGTGTGCTCGAAAAAGGTCCTTTATTAAAGCGCGTCCCATTCCTTCCCGACATCATTTATAACACTTGCCTCCTTCATCTTCTATGTTTTTCTTATTAATTATCACAAAAATCTATTTTCATTTACACATTATGTGCATCTGTGGTGCCATTAAATTTCAGAATTCAACGACCGCTTCATTTTAACATATTTACATTTTTATTAAAACTAATACAGTTATAAACATTAGTTTTATATTTTTAGTTTCTTAACATATCGTAGACATAAATCATATTTGCATGAGTATAATATAATTTATGAAAGTATACTAGTATAGTAGTCTAGATAGTATACTAGATAATAAAAATATCATTATTTAATCTACGACGATCCTAAAACTAGTCTAGCAAATACTGTGTATATAAAGCAGGGTAGATTGGACTAAACATATAATATTCGAGAAACAAGGCTATAGGTAAATCTTTCCATTGTTTCTTAAAGTGTAAGTAATAGGTGTGCAAAGCAACAATAAAACTAATGATACGGGATAATATAAGCCAAACAAGATTAGTTCTGTCTGGATAGTTTTGACTATATAATCCTTTACGCATAATTTTGCCTACACAAATTTTGTATCAGAAAAGTTTGTTGACTGATAATTATTTAATCTCGTTTATATAATCTTATCTTGAAAGGATGGTTGCGACCGTTACTACGTTGTAATCCATACTTACTTGAATTGAAAAAATCGCTATGTTTCAACCACTAATTTTCGTGAAAATATATAACTTGTACGACTTGAGTATCGACTTATATCGAAATATACGACTGAGTATCGACTATTGAAGGTCATTTTCAAGTGGATTATAATCATGTGTCCTGTGCTGATTTGGCGGTTTTGAGCTTTCGTCCAGCTATCCCGCCGTCTTGGGGTTTGGTTGTCGTTGTGCTTTTTTTTTAAGTCTGTTTGTTTGTCTGTGTCGTCTGTTGTTTATCTTTCGGGTTTGGGTTTCGTTGGCTTTACTTGACTACAGTTGGGTCCTGTTGTCTCGGTGCGGTTCTCGGTTTTCTTGGTTGCTTCTTCTGTGTTTCATCTTCTGTGGTTGTTCTCCAGTGGCCTGTGGTCCTGATGTGCTTGGTCTTCTCGTTGATGGTGATGGTTTCTTCTTCTTCTTGGTTCCGTTTACGCTTGGGGGCGGCTTCGGTGGCAAGGTGTGTGTTTATCGGTGTGGTACTTCTCCGTGGGGCGGCTTCAGTTTCTCTTTTGGGGTAGGCTTCGTTTTTCTTCTCGGGGGCGGCTTCGGTTATCTTTTCGGGGGCGGCATTGTTAGTCTTTTCGGTGGCGGCTTCGGTTTCCTTTTCGGCGGCCACTTCGTTTGTTTTCTCAGGGGCGGCATCAGTTGTCTTCTTGGGGGCGGCTTCGGTTGTCTTTTTGGCATCGGCTTCGTTTGTCTTCTCGGGGGCGGCTTCAGTTGTCTTTTCGGGTGCGGCTTCGTTAGTCTTTTCGGCGGCGGCTTCATTAGTCTTCTCGGGGACGGCATCAGTTGTCTTTTCGGCGGCGGTTTCCTGGGGTTTCTCGGGTCTTTTTCAGTTCAATTATGTAGTTCATCATCTGGACGAGGACGCTGTCGTCCACGGTGTCCAGGTAGTCGGGGTCGAGGTATTTTGCTGCGAGAGCTTCGTTGGGCGTTGTCGGAATAAACATGTTCGTTTTGTGACAGCGGAGGAGCGAGTGACGTGGATTATAAATTGATGTGATTGCATTTATACCAATAGTTTTGGTAGGGAAGGGCGGTGAATATCTGTAGTTGAGGACTTATCATACGATTGCGTTAGATTGAAAAGTTGATAAATGATTAGGTCGGTTTGCTCGTTAAGGAGATTAACTGATGGATTACGGGTTTGTATGAAAATTTCTAATGACTCCAGGAGATTAAGCTTAGGGCCTTTGTTGAAATTATGCAAGATTTTTAGATTATCTATTTCAGGTATTTGATTAACATTCCTAACAATGAATCTCATATGAAAATCTCACGTTTCTGCTTAGGTTCGAATATGTGGCTTTGAGTCTTGGGTTTGTATAATCTGTGTACTATTGCTTTATCTATTTATTTTTGTTAAGATTCTTCTGTCAGTACTTTCCATTCAATTTTTAAGATTGTTTGAGACGTTATATTCTTTCTTATATGGCATTACAATCTTTTCAGTTTAATCTTATTTGGCCTAATCGTACTATGCAAACTAATTCATTTACACTTGAGTTTTCAGTCTTACTTGTTCCAGTTATAAATCGTGGTTATCTAGTTTAGCATATACAGTCTTTTCTATGTAATTATTTCCATGTTTATATATCATTTCTTACCTATGTGGACTTCTATCTGTTATACTATCTGTTCTGGTCTATGTAGTTTTACTTGTCTGATATTGTTATTTGTGAGTGTTATTTGTCTTACACTACCAAGCAATCCAATTAATTTATACTGGAGTTTTATCTCCAGTTTTACTTATTCCAGTACGAACATTTAGTTTCTTTTCTATATCTAGTCTCTAGTAGTTTTAAATATATTGTATTTTCTTAACAAATTGAAAAGAAAGTTTGTTAATTTTAATTAAAAAAATAATAATAGTTTAGTGATTTAATTAAACCATAAAAAAAACAAAAATGATGCAACAAATTAGATAAAGAACAATTTCACGGCGGGAAAACAAACAATAATAGAGAGCTCGGCGAGCGGTTTTTCTCGTGGCTTAAATACAAACAATAATGGAGAGCTCGGCGAGCGGTCTCTTTGGTTCTTTTTAGGTTAAAGGTAGGTCCGAAGAACGCAACGTATGCGATGCAACGTGGGAAAATTGGTGTGCACACTCGTCCCGCGAATGCAACGTAATTATTGCATCAGACGCTGTTGTGATTTCTCAGAAGGCGCACTAGTGCGTCTGTCAGCCATGTTTTCTGATTCTGATAGCAAGTTTGAGGAAGATTTATTGAATCTAATATTTCTAAATGAATATTTCCGAGCCACAAAAACAAAAGTCAAGAAGAGAAAATATTGGGTTCATGATATAAATAAAGAGAAAAAGTTGGAGAATACCACACATTAATGGAAAAACTAGAATCTGATGAAGAACGATTCTTTATGTACTTTCGCATGTCTAAAATACAGTTTGAGTAGTAGATTCATAGTATTATTAAATGTGACATAAAAAAAGAACATACACGTCTTCGGAAACCAATTTGTACTAGAGAAAGGCTAGCAGTTTGTCTACGATATGTATTATCTATTTATTTTAGTTACCTGTATAATATATATGGTTTATAGGTATGGTATATAAGTAACACTTAATGAAAATGTTTGTAATTGAATGTTTTTATTCCATACCGACATTTGCATAATAAATGCGAATATTTTCTTTATTACCAGCAGATTCTGATGAAACTAGGGTATTTGGCATACCGGCAAAATACGATGGGGAAGAGTATGATGTGTGGGTTTGTGAAAAACTACTAGAAGCAGAATTTCCAATATTGTGGCTGTGCCTGCTTATCTGACTATTGATATTAATTGGTGTTATATATTTAATAATATATTTTCTTGTGACTTCAGATGTTTGAGTTCTGCTTCACTTATAACTTTAAGCAAATCGATTTTAATTTGAATTTGATCCAGTTTTTTCACCGATTTACTCTTACTTAAAAAAAGTATCTAAATCATCCAGTTCCTGTTTTTTTTTGCCTTATTTTTTGAGAGCTTTTCATAATTTCCATCACATCAGCCAAATTATTATCCCTACCAAAACTTGCCCTTCTTTTGTATGACGCATTCGATGTAGAAGAACTGGGGCGTGATAGATTGATGTTAGGGGATGTTGGACCTTCAGCATTTGGAATACTTTCCGGGGATGCAACGGAGAAATTTTTATTTAATACAGTAGTATCAAGGTTTCCTGTAGTATGACGGCCCTCCAAATATGGCTTAAAAATGACATTTGTTCTTCAAACCGCCAAGACACAATTATTTTACCAGCCATTGTTTACCAAAGATGCTCAAGGGGTACGTATAATTGGGGTACCCAATAAAGTTCCCAATTAAGGGTGGCTCAGATTATTGGAATTATAAAGGTCAAAATTCCATTGTTCTTCTGGCTTTGGTAGATGCTCAGTACACATTTGTAGTAATAGATGTGGGTTCCTATGGAAGGAATAGTGACGGAGTCATTTTCGAAAAATCGACACTAGGTAAACTTCTAGATGAAAAGAAACTAAACATACCAGACGATCAACCTCTCATTCTTGGTTCAGAACCGTTACCATATGTTACAGTCGGTGATGAAGCATTTCCGCTAAAACATTATTTATTTAGGCCTTACAGCAAAAATGTTTTGCTTAATAATGAACCGAATAAAAGTTTCAATTATAGATTGTCTCGTGGAAAGGAAAGGATTGTAGAAAAAGCATTTGGGATTTTAAGAGCAAGATGGCGGGTATTTCAAGGGCTTTTGCAGGTACAACCAGAAATGATAGATAATGTAGTTCTAGCATCATGCTGCCTTCATAACTATTTGGGCACAACGTTTGAGTTACAAGATGAAATATCTACAGAGGAAGGAAGCACACACAATATGCCTACAGCATTAGGGAAAATTCTTTTTCGTTCAACAAATCCAGCATGATCCCATGTCGAAAGAATAGTCACAACTCTCTTATCTCTCCAAGCTAAGAGCATTTTTTTTTCACCTTTTGTATGCAATGGATTTGTATATAGCTATTTTAGGTTTCTTTATTCCTATGGGAATACCTTTTCTGTTTGGCATGATAGTTCCGGTTAGATAACACTTTAATTTCAATAGTTCTTCAGCTAATGCAAGCTGGTGAAGTATCGGTGGGTGATTAAATGGTAACCAGTAGCAGTTGGATGATCCTTGGGGAATCCTAGTAGATACTGGAAGGTCCGTTCTCATCAATGACTTTGTTGTTATTTTTATTACACTTTACGAGGTACCAACTCACTCTGCGGGAAAACCCTTCAAAACTAAAAATCACCATATCAAGAAAAATAAATAGGGAATGTTTCCCTCCATTCTCCCCAGTTGAGAGGGTAGACCGAACAACAAAGTTTACCCATAAATTCTTAAGAATAATTATGGTATGAAAACTAAAATGAGTATATTTAAAGTGATAAAATTGTTGAAAAAGTGTTTTTTATGTTCACGTGATGATTGTTCAATGGAAGTTATGGGTAGGATTTCCAATTTCTTGGCATTACGGATTAAAATATTTTTAGAAGTTTTCACTTTCACTGTACGAATGACGCCATCATGGCCAGGAAAACACTCAACAACTCTACCCATTGTGCTGGTGGAAGGTTATTCTCTTTGAAAATGACTACTGCTCCACTCAGAATATTAGGTTCATATTTAGACCATTTTGTTCTTAGACTTAATTCAATTAAATATTCGAGTTTGCAAAGATTCGAAAAGTTTTGTTTGACTTTCTGAATGTGTTCCAAAATGTTTCAATGTGGTAGAAAAACGGTTGGTTGGAACTGTACCAAAGTCTCGCTTGCGAAAGCTGGTCAAAGAATACCCAATTAAAAAAAGGCCAGGGGTGAGGACTACTAGATCATAAGGATCTGAAGAACTGGGAGTTAAAGGTCGTGAGTTCAATATAGCTTCAACTTCAATAATCAAGGTGTTGAATTTTTCATAAGTAAATAACATGTCATGTCCGGCAACATGATATAGAAGTCTTTTGAAGCTCTTAACTGCCGCTTCCCACTCAAGTTTTACACCTCATATAAGTCTTTGTATAATTATCTTTGCTATAATAAGACTGGTGCTAACAAACCCAAAGATCGAATATTTTTGCAATTTCCGTTTTGTTATTTTGGTCTCTTTAGATTGTAGATGTAGATTGTAGATATCTACATCTACAATCTAAAGAGACCAAAATAACAAAACGGTCTCTTTAGCAAATGGAATAGTTTTCACGGTATATATTATGTTATCTGAGATTGATTCCCAACAGATACGTAAAGTTTTCAGCGTAGTGTCTCCTAATTGTAACTGGGGATTAATATCTTCCTTTGATATGCCTTTCAATACTGCAATGTAATTTGAAGCCCATTGACGAATGGTTAACCAGCTTTCGCAAGAATTTGTTTCATCTCTTACCGTATTTTTATTGCTTCTTGTACATTTTGAGCTCCGCTAAGTAAGTCATCAACATAATGTTACGAGGCAAATTCCGTAAATAACAAATGCCTATTACGCGGTAATTAGACGCACTATTTGTGCCTAATTACAATTATTAGATCTCCGATACTTACCACAGAGTAGCTATATAAGTCAACCTTGGATAATACAAATACTTGGGATCTAATATGTGAATGCTCCTTCGCGACCCTGACTAATGAGACGAGTCCTCTGGAATGCCCACGTGAATTTGTGGACAGATCTGACACGTGCTGGTCTTCAGTTCTAAGTCGCTTTTCGATGTAGAATCGCTACTACGAGTAATTTGATAGACACAGATAGGTCGTAGATACGATTTGGGTGTCCGTTAATTAAATAGACACATAATATCCAAACATAGTCTTTTATCGTAGGCATATGTATGTTTAACGCTTAGAACGTTTCTTATCACTCCCCTCTGGGTACCTGGGTACCGGCTCTTACTTACTGGAACCGGTGCGTATCCCCACTAGCATAACAGTAATTTGGTAGTGAGGGATACAATGTACGTTCCGCATTTACTACGAGGCGCTCTGCTAATAAATAGGGCGCCTCGTAACAATAAAAATCCTCTAATAGAATTTTGGCTAATTGATGCAAACAACGAATGGCCAGGTACGGAGCGGGCTTTAGTCCAAAGGTTGCTGTATTGAGCTCGTAGCATTGTATCCAATCATCAGTTTTACATAAAATGCGTTGGTATTTTCTATCTGCCTTTCTAATTGAAAATTGTCTGTACATTTTCTCAATATCGCAAGTTATTACTATCGGATATCTTCGAAAACTAGGTGATTAAGAAAAGAGATCTGATTGAATTGTGGGTTCTGTAAAGAGTGTATCGTTCAAGGAAACACCTGTTGTTGTATTCGCAGAGCCATCAAATACAAATATCATTTTTGTAGTCATACTACTTTCTTTAAACACGGCGTGATGTGCAAGGTAATCACCTTTTGAGCTTCGAATACATCGATTTAAACGCATGCATTAATTTCTTATATTGATTTTGTAAGTTTGGGTCATTCTTAAAGTTTCGATCAGTGCTTTCAAATCGTTTGATTGCCTGGTTATACGACTCTCCTGGATCAGGTTCTTTTGGATTAAATGGTAGCGTTACTATATATCGACCGGTTGAATCTCAGGTAATGTGGGTTTGGAAATGAAGTTCACATTACTTGTCTTCGAGGGTAAGTTTGCTGATATTCAACTTTCCAAAAATCTTTTAAATCAAATTCGTTTGTGCTATTCATATGACATTAAGGAGGTGTTCGTTATTTCCTCGAAAGTGCGGCCCCACTCAAAATCTAAACAAGGAGTATCTTTGTAGTAAAAGGTCTTGCTGCTCAGGTAGAGAAATCTTAATTTGTACCTGCTCCAATGAGAAGATCAATTGGTACTGACTTTTAACATGTCGGATCTGCTTATTTGATATTGGACGGTATTTTTAATGATACTCGATGAATTAGTTGATCTGGTACTACATGTGAAATCATTGGAATAATTAAAAATGTATTTATACGTGAGGCGATGGTAGTGGTAGTCATTTCATTGCAATAAATGGTCATGGTATTCAATGCTCCGACAGGTATGTGCGACAGCATGTACTTGTTTTCAACTTTAATAGGTTTGCTAAACCTTTGGTCAAAAAATTAGTAGTAAAACAGGTATCTAACAGCGCTCTACAAGAAACACTTTTTCGAAACTTGTCTAATACATTTAATGCAGCGGTTACCATAATGCCGTTTAACAATGCATCTACTACTAAACTTATGTGCCTACTCTTTGGTCTATCTAGACCCTTGGTAACGCTGTTTTGATTTGAATCAGATGGTACATTATCATTTCGTTCAAAATGTAATAAAGATTTGTGTCTTTGGAACACGTCTGGGCACATTGGACGATTTTTAAATTCCTTGGCACTGATGCCTGAGTTTTAGACTTTGGTACTATTCAACTTTATCACTCGTCACAATAATTTAATCACTTAAACTCCGGTTCGAAGGACCACGTTTCTTTTTCTTTTTTTCGTAACAAATTGAAAAGAAAGTTTGTTAATTTTAATAAAAAAAATAACAATAGTTATAGTGATTTTCTTAAAGCGCAAAAAAATTCAAAAATGATGCAACAAATTGAATAAATACAATTTCACTGCGTGAAAACACAAACAATAATGGAGAGCTCGGCGAGCGGTCACTTTGGTTCATAAAAACAAACAATTGTTGAGAGCTCGGCGAGCGGACTCTTTGGTTCTTTTAAGGTACGTTGACACGATGCGAGTTGACTGGAATAAGTCAGCTGTCTTGTATGCGCGCGCAGCACTCGCACCGTGTCAACACATCAATACCAGTGTTGCCAATTTAGCATATTTTATGTTATATTTGGCATATTTTTGTATTGTTTAGCATATTTATTTGTTGTTTAGCATATAGCATATTTATTAGCATATAAAATAATTATTGGATAAAAGTTTAACCATGAAACAAACGATCCGTTTTGCTACCGATAAGAGTATGTTAAGATAGGAGTATTCATTTATCATCTTCAATAACAGTTGTGGCTGTTTCCTTTACCTTTAATTATCATAACATAATTATATGTTAGTTCGGGTATGTCTAGGGTTGCCAACCGTCCTTTATTTCATAAGAGAGTGACGACAGTGAAAACTAATGTCCTGTATTTGTGCTTTTCAGAGTTGGCAACCCTACGTACGTTTGAGATTTAAATAAACCAATAAACTGCCCAAATTTTCAGTCTTATGTTTGATACAGTTTACACAGTACAGTTTTACGTGAATCAATAACACCGGCACACAAAAAAAGGTCAGTACATTTGACTAAACCTATCTAGTTATATAGATTTGATGCGCCATGATTTTGAATCAGAATCCGATGTTCGTTTGATCCGTACACCCTCCAAATTTCAAGTAAATTGGGAAGAACCACTAAATTTTCGAAAACTGCTGTTTTGAAGATGCATTTTTTTGTTGAACTAGATCAAGTACTTTCCTTATGTATTTTGATGCGTTGAAGTCAAATCTGAAGTTTATTTACTTCTACGACCCCAAAATTTTGAGTTTAATTTACTTGAAATTTTGAGGGCGTGCGGATCAAACTGACATCGGATTCGGATTCATCGCATCGAAATCCATATAACTAGATAGTAGGGCATCCAAAAAACCGATGAAATTAAAAAAAAACGTTTTCGGTTTTTTGTAAAGTAAAAAACCGGTTAACCGGTTAAAACCCGGTTTTAAGTATAAAAATAAATAAATGTTGCTGTAAACCAAATAAAATAAATATTTATTCACCATTTATAATTATTTAATATATAAAAAAAATATGTGTATATTTTTATTTCATTATATTTACGTAAAGAATAAAAAAGTGGCATAATTTATATAAATATTCAAATAGGATTTAAAATAATTTTGATTAGGGTATATACAAAAATACATAATTTTTAAAATATAATTAATATCTACTAGCTATTGTTTTTAGAATAAAATCTTTACGAAGAGATTACTATAAATGTAGATATATATTTATTTTTCAAAGTACGAAACTAGACTAAAATGTAAGAATGGAGTACAGGTATTTATATTTCTTTAGGATCAAGATTATGCGCACTTTAAGTCTCAAAACCTTTATTTCACTACATATTTACTGCTCTTACATTTTTTTACCGAATTCTTTTACCGAATACATGCGTAAATCATTGCCGCGTATGTTTTGTCTCAAAACAATGTCTAAACTAGGAGACAGTGCTGGATTTACCAACAGGCTGAGTAGGCTGGAGCCTAGGGCGGCAAATTTGGGGCCAACATTTTTTTGTCGTACAGAAATTAAAAAGATTCATTTTTATATACCTTAATGTAAATGTTATTAGGTCCACACAAACAATTCAATATGAAATATGTTTCACCACGTAATGTTAAATTATTTTTTTCTACAATTTTCCTAATAGTGGTTGGCAGGTGGTTGGTCCGAAGCAGGATCGACGGGGCCGAGCTGTTAGGGACATACGCCGCGTAGTGGCATTGAGTCTGAGAGAGACAGATATAGAGCGGCGCGGCGATACAAAGGAAAAAGCCGCCGTAAAGAAAATCCGCCTCTGTTGATTGAGTCATGCAATTTCTTATATGTATTAAAGTTTCTTCCGTTGTGTGCTAAAGAGGGAAAAATAAAGTTAAGGCGGAGTGCCCACTACCTCATAATTTTTTTCTAAATTCTGACTTTATTTTTTAAAATATTTAAACAATTTTTTTTTTAATTCTTACAAAAAAATAAAATTCATATTATAGTGTTTTCCTATTTTCGAAAATATATGTAAAGAGAAAATAAAACATGTAATTATAAAACTATCGAAAAATTAACGACACTATAATAATATAAAAAATATTCCAACTAGGTCTATGAAAGAGTTAACAAAATATTTTCTCATTTCCCAATTAAACCCATGATTTAGAATATAAAATGAATGCTGCAATACTCATTGTTGGAGAAATTTTAAAGTGAAACATGGTACAGTTTAGGCCAGGAGGAGGGTTTCCGCCTGCGCATATGAGATTTATCGGTTCCTAAAACTCTAAAAGAGACACATAGACAAGGGTTTTACGATCCTCATTCATAGTTTAGTGAGTGCATTTTGCTAACAATTATATTTGACAATGTGTGATAAACAAGGAAGACGTTATAAACGAAAAAGTATTCGCCTGAGAATGAAACGGTAAGAATAAATTTTAATAATTATGAAACAATTTCACTATTTTGAATGTAATTGACTTTTTGATTTGTCAAAAGCAGCATTTGCTTATCTTCTTTTATACGTATTAGATGCGTATTAGAACAGTTTTGTTTATCGGCAATAAAGATTAGACAAAACTTAGTTTTTAATTTTTAAAATACTGAAAACGTAACTTTCATGTCCAGGGTTAGGAATTCAGAAAAAAAAATAGTGCTGTTAGAAGAAGATGTAAACCAAGATCAGATGGAAATTGCCTCTACATCTAAATATTATTCACCGAGTAGGTGATTTTGGCACAAGTAGTTGGTAATATTGGAGCGAAATAGACAATAAAAGTCGCTCGTTCGCAAATCCGAAAAAAAATAGTGGTTATAAAATTTGTAGCTTAGGAAATTGTCTATAAAAAAAATATTATAATTTTTTTTTCGTAGGACCAACGGTTTTTGAGAAAATTCTTTAAAAAAGTAACGTTTATTTTTCTCAGAAGTGCACGCGCTCTTTTACACCCACCTTTGAGGTAGGGTACAAGATGCGTTTTTTTAATTTCTGTCCTCAAAAAAAAATGTAGAAAAAAAAACGCATTTTGTACTCAAAGGTGGTGTGGAAAGGAGTGCACGTATTATGAAAAAATAAACGTTACAACTTTTTTTATCTAATTTTCTAAATAACCGTTAGTCTTACGAAAAAAGCAAAATATGTGTTTTCGAAGGCAATTTCCTAAGTTACAAATTTGATAACCAGTATTTTTTTGATGAAGTTTCGGTTAGCGATATTTTTGAGAAAAACCGTTTATCTTGACCTTTATTAGTATTATATGCGTATTTTTTTCCGATTTCGCTCCACTATAAGTAGCATATCACATATCGCATTTCAGTTCGTCCACAGAATCACTACATTTTGAAAATCAGAATCCACTAGATGAGAGTTTCGACGAAAGAAACAATGAATTGTCAGGTAGAAGAATATGTAATATCGAGTATTTTTTTCAAGAATTACAAAAAGCAAATAATCATTGTCCATTTTCTTGTAACATATCAGATATGACTCTATTATCTGAAAAACAAAACGGTCTAATTAGTAATTATATTCTCAAGTGCAAAATGTGTGGCATCGTAAAAGAAGTTTCTACAGATAGCGTAAATGAAAATAGTGATGATCTAAACGTAAATACTGCAGCAGTTTTTGCTATGATTTCTACCGGCTGCGGTTATTCTCAATTGACCCAACAACATGGTATCATGAATATTCCTCAAATGCCAAGAAGGAAATATATGAAAAATTATGATAAAGTTGCAAGTTCCATTTTTGAATCTTCTCAGAAAACATTTGAGGAAGCAGCAGCTGAAAAAGCCAGATTGGCACGAGAAGCAGGAGATGTTGACGATGATGGCATCCCTTTAATTACTGTGATAACCGATGGAGCTTGGTGCAAGAGATCGTACAAGACCAATTATGACGCATCGTCAGGAGTGGTAAACAGGGTCAATAAGTATAAATATAAAATTTGATGCTACTTAATTTTTGCAGGCTTGTATTGTTGGAGCTAAATCTGGAAAGTTACTTTTTGTCGCTGTGAGAAACAAGTACTGTCCTATTTGCGAACGTACTGAAGTAAAACAATTAGAACCAAGGGAACACAAATGTTTCAAAAATTGGTCTGGCTCGTCAACAGGTATGGAAGCGGATATAATTCTGGAAGGATTCAAATGTAGTGAAGAAATGCTTGGACTTAAATACGTGAGGATAGTTGGTGATGGTGATAGCAGTATTCCGAAAAATTTGTCAGGAAAAACCATATGGAAACAAAAGTTTGGTTAAAAAAGTTGAATGCACCAATCACCTACTAAGAAATTTTTGTTGTAAAGTTAATGATCTTACTACCAAACGTGTTAGCTCATCCAAAAGGAAAATTGTTAGTCCGCGATTGAGACAGTTATTAAAATCGAACTTATTAAGACTTAGAACAGGAATTAAAAAAGCAGTCGATCAAAGAAAAAAAGAAGCAGGAACAATGACAGAACTAATAGTCCGTTTAAGTAGAGATATTAAAAACTGTCCAAAACATGTTTTTGGTGATCACTTAGAATGTGATAAATACTTTTGCAGTGGCTCAAAAGCAAATGAAGTTAATTTTGTACCTCTGTTGAAAGAGTGTGGATTATTTGAAGATATTTCAACATGCTGTAACTGATTAGTTCAAAATGCTTACAGTTTACTTTTAAATATCAATAATAATGCAGCGGAGGCATATAATTCCATAGTTTCAAAATTTGTAGGAGGAAAAAGAATTAATTTTGCAATGAATGGTGGTTACGAAGTTAGATGTAAAGCTGCAAGCATATCTTATAATGAAAGCGAGCAATCTTACCGGATAATTCATAAAAATATTACCAATAAAAGTCCTGGAAGACACACCCAGTTATTTATAGAAAAATTAAAAAAAAGCGAATAAGTAGGAATCCACGAAAAGTACTCTTCCCATCCAAATTTTCCCGCAAAAGAACATGTAATAACGGTCCCGATAAGGATTATGGACATGCGAGTGATGATGAAGAAATCCCCATAGAACATGTTGAGGAAAGTAAGTCCAAAATTTTAAGTGCACTTAATAAAACCAAAGAGCAAATTGAAGAAATTGCAAAAATAACAATCGGACAAGATGCAAATCCTTTATGGCACGAAGAGAGACATTTTCGACTTACTGCATCAAATTTCGGAGAAGTATGCAAACAAAGATCGACGACAGACCCCAAAAAGTTGGGAAAAAGAATTGTTGATTCAGCATTTTTTGGAAATGCGTCTACAAAATGGGGAAAAGATCATGAACCAATAGCTAAAGAAACTTTCGAAGAGACGTATTAAAAAAAAATTAAAGATTGCGGTTTATATATTTCCGAAACACATCCATTCTTGGCCGATAGTCCAGATGGAATTATTGAATCGGAAGGTTTTCGTTTTTTTTTTTTATGCAAACAAAGATCGAAGACAGACCCCAAAAAGTTAGGAAAAAGAATTGTTGATTCAGCATTTTTTGGAAATGCGTCTACAAAATGGGGAAAAGATCACGAACCAATAGCTAAAGAAGCTTTCGCAGAGACGTATTAAAAAAAATTAAAGATTGCGGTTTATATATTTCCGAAACACATCCATTCTTGGCCGATAGTCCAGATGGAATTATTGAATCGGAAGGTGCCATCATTGAAATAAAATGTCCACACAAAGTAGCAGTGTTGGGGTTAACTCCTGCGGAAGCCGTCGGAAACAAAAAAATTGATTATTTATTAAGAGATGGAGAAAACATAAAACTAAAAAGGACTCATAACTATTACTACCAGGTACAGGGTCAGCTGGCAATTACAAGTAAGTCACACTGCTATTTTGTCGTGTGTCGTGTGACTCCAAATGGGATAGCATATGAGAAGGTAATTAAAAAAAAATACTGAGGGGTTCGCTATGACAGCGAGTTACACTCAGCTGTTGGCCAGTTATTAATATTTTTCTTTCAGATCGTTAGGGACGACGAGTTTTGGTCATCAAAAATTTTACCGAAAGTCACAAAAATGTTTATGGAAGTAATGCTTCCAATACTTGCCAGAAACGAAGTAAAGTAATAATAAAAAAACCGGGATTGAAATAGTGAAGATTGTGGAAAAGAGTGCAAATATGCCGAATATGACTTTTCCAATGTTTTAAAACGGTGAAAATTTTTGAAAACTCTTTCGGTGACAGACCGTGACGGTCTAAATTCTATGTTCTGTATTAGGACTAAGTATTACCTAAATAAATATGTAATCTGGTAAATTTATATTCATTTATAAATATATTTGTTAATTTTGTATATGAGTTGCTTATTTCTAAAACACGACCTGAAAGTTTTGAATCGTCTGTTAGAAAACGCGAAAAGCTATATTTTCTGTCTCAGCTGTTTTCAGGTCGCGTTTTGGATATAAGCAACTCATATAATAAATGTCGGTTCGTCGGCAGCCAATCGTGTCAATGAAGATATGACTCAATGCTAACCCGCGGTCCGATGTACAGTTTCTCTCTTTCTAAAGTACTGTAACTCCTATTCTTTTTTTCGGAACATATTTCTATACTCGGTATAATACGGTTAAAACAGTGCCTCGCCCACTTCGCGAGACAGATTGCCCGGACTGAGAATTCCCCCTTAACGGCAAAAGTTAATGTCTGAAATTGGGAAAGAGAAAACGCTAAAGAGAGTAAATTTGATACGTTGGTCAGCTAGAGAGGACGCATGTAGAAGTTGGAGAGTTTCTTGGAACGAAGTTCTTTAAACTTTGGAATCAAAAGTTGCTAAAAAACATCACGTGATTAATGGACGACCCCTTACGTTTTAATTAAGTACAAGTAAATCTACAATATAATAATTCATAAATAACCATAGAAAAATAAAATTATGTATTTTCCACTTGAAAAAAAAATAAAACAAATAAAAACCGACTTTCGGTTTTTCGAAAAAACACGGTTTTACGGTTTCGTAAATTTTAACAGAAAACCCAGTTAACCGGGTTCGGTTTTAACCGGTTTGGATGCCCTACTAGATAGGTCTAGTCAAATGTACTGACAATTTTTTTTGTGTGCCGGTGTAATTGTTTAATATAGTTTACACAGTTGGTACAGTTCGACGTGCATTATTAATTGCTTGATAGTCGTTAATATGCCGCCTAAATACAGTCAACATTACCGGTCAGATTGGGAGCAAATGCTGGACTTCAAGGATTTGTTGCAGCCTGTAGAAAATGATACGATGAAGGCTTATTGTAAGTACTGCAAGTGCGAGATGATTGCAAAAGTCCATTGTTTAAAGTTACATACTTTGTCAGCAAAGCACAAAAAAAGCTATAGAACCAGCGACAAGTCAAAGAACAATAAATTTTCCCAAAGTAAAAAAAGATCTGAATACACAGAGAGCAGAATCTTCACTAGCTATATTTGTGTGTGCACATTGTTCGATTATTGCTGTCGATCATTTATCAGAATTATGTAAACACCAATTCGGTGATAGCAAAAGTGGAGACTTGCGAGTCCATCGTACAAAATGCACAAATATAATAAAACATGTTTTGGCGCCTCATTTTATTAAAGAAATTGTGTCAGATTTGAAAGACCAAGAGTACAGTCTCTTGATCGATGAGTCCACAGATATTTTAGTAAGCAAAATGTTGGGAGTATCGATCAGATATTTCAGTCGATATTTAAAAACTATAATAATATCCACCTTCTTGGGGTTGGTCGAGATTAAAGATGGCACTGCAAACAGCATAGTTAACGGTATTAAAGGATTATTGTCTGTTCTGAACATTGAAATAAAAAAATTGATCGGTATTGGCACAGATAACGCTACCGTGATGACAAGTACTAACAACGGGGTACAAGCCTTATTGAAAAATGCAACTGTTAATGATAATTTGGTTTTAGTTCGCTGCGTGTGCCATTCATTACAGTTGGCTTTATCTCATGCCTCAGAAGAAACTCTGCCACGTAATGTTGAATTTCTTATAAGAGAAACCTAATCAAACACTTAACTGTGGCTCCGAACCATTGTTAATTCCACAGATGTGCAATACCCGATGGATATCAATTGAACCTGCAGTCAACCGTATTCTAGAACAATGGGTGTAATTGAAACTCCTGTTTGAAGTTGCCAGGCGCGATAACCACTGTTATATGGCAGAAACACTATACATCATGTATAATGATCCTGTAAATCATTTGTATTTATTATATTTAAAACCTGTCTTGTAGGAAGTTCAGGCTGTGAACAAGCTGTTTGAAAGCAGCAATGTTTACCCAACAAAACTTTACAAGGATTTGTGTGGCTTAGTTCAATCTACAAGTCGGCGTATCTTGAACCCAACTGCTAGAGTCGATATTTTTACACAAAATATAGAAAGTTATTTGGATCCAAAACCATACATGGGATATGCTTTTGAAACAAAATTACGGGAATACAACCTTCAACCTGATGTGGAAGCTTCGTTCTAGAGCTTCGTTCTAGATTACCAATTGATTTTAATATACTTGAGAAAGTATCTTTATTTTCGGTAGAAGAAACTTTAAAAGTAGTCAAGCTTTCTCTAACTGATATTGCTCAAGAATTCCGTGCCGATACATCTACAATAGATAGGCTCATATCACAATGGAGAAACATAGTGCACATTAAATGGAAACATACATCTTCCACTATAGAATTCTGGAATGAAGTAATTGATTATAAAGATGCAGCTGGTAATAACCCCTTTCAAGATTTATCTCGGTTAGCAATATACTTATTGTCACTACCACATTCCAACGCGGAAGTTGAACGCGTTTTCAGCCAGATGAATGTAGTCAAAACCAAGCTTCGCAACCGTTTGTCGGTAAAAACTTTAAATGCCATTTTATGAAACTTTTAATGCTGCTATTCTTACACGGATCCAGATAACGTACTCAGCTCTATAGGTTCAAAGGAGATTTATAATGAGGCTTCCACGACTACATGTACATCAACTGCCGATGAAAACCAAGATGTTAACATTTTATTTGATAACATAGTCGATTAAAATATAAAATATATCCAAATTTTGTTGATTAATAAACATTTAAAATTAATTGTCGTTTTATTTGAAATTGAAGAATGTTAGCATAATTTTTAGCATAATTATAAAGCAATTAGCATAATTTTGGCAAAATTTGAACACCAGTTTAGCATATTTTATATCGGCCCTGTTGGCAACAGTGATCAAGACAGTACGGAGACAGTCAGTTGGACTGGTGCGAGCTGACCCGGATGCCCTTCTACTTTTGACTGCGAGTTCAATTTCAAGATGACGAACTAAGAAACCATGTTCAAGGGCTAACAAAAAAGGTGAACTGATAGTGAGAACTAACTGTCTTCAAGACAGTCAACTATCTTGGAAAAATATCACGCGCATGCGAGTTGATTCGCATGCGAGCTGTCATTCCAGTCAACTAGCATCGTGTCAACGCCGCTTTAATGCGGGAAAACCTTTCAAAACAAAATGTCACCAAAAATCAACAAAAATAAAGAGGGAAAATTCAACCATATAGTGTTGTCTATTTCGTTATTTATATGTCCATGCATCATATCTTACGTATATAGAGATTTATTTCTTATTCTATCTCGTTTAATTTATTAAATCTAGTTGGTTTAGTGTTATTTGTCCTGCTTTAAGATACCATGCAATCCAATTAATCTATAATTGAGTGTCGTTTTTAGTTTTACTTATTCCAGTTAGAAGATTTAGCCTTCATTCTCTAATTTTACATATCTAGTCTTTTCTAGTTATTTCTATGCCTTTATATCATATCTCATCTATGCAGACCTTTATCTCCGTTGTTTAATCTATGTAGACGTTTATCTCTGTTTATCTCTTCTAGAGTTACAAGTTTTACTTATCAAATATTGTTAGCCTAATATTATTTGTCCTATCTTACCCTAATAAGAAATTAAATGAATCTACACTTGAGTGTCGCCTTCACTTGTTCTAGTTTGAACATTTAATCTTGATTCTCTACTTTTGTATATATATCCAGTCTTGTCTGTTTGGATGTTTCTAGGCCTATATATTATACTCCTATCTTATATATGTAGATTTTCGTCTGTTCTGTCTTTCATTCTTAAACATGAATATTTAGTTTCTTGGCATAATTTAACATAAAAGACTTAATCATCGCTATTTATTCGTATCTACTTAGTATTATGCGCCTAGTACTGCCTGTCGCATCTAGTATTATATGTGTTTATACAATATTAACTATCTTATATTTCATATATTGACATCTTTTATATCTTGATATTTTAATCTTATTTATTAATGTATCAAATTATAATTAAACTATTTATTTGGACAAATCGTTTAAAAAGTTATTTTAGTTTTAAAAATCTTTCATTGTAAAAACTTTTTTAAAAGTTGTTGATGCATTTAATATTAATACTTAGTTTGTTTTTTCATCCGACAGTACATTAGAGTAATAATAAATTTTAAATCGCCGAAACTAGTAGCTAGGAACAAATTTAAACAGTTTGTTCTGTCATTGTCCCATCATGATTAGTAGATTAAAGTTTATGATGAATTTGTACTACATTTGCGTTGATTACTTTATTCGAAATATTTGGCGAATAACTAATTTTCTGTCATATAAGTCCACGGGGAGTTATATTGTTCTCTATTTGTCTTAATTTGTTACAATTACGATAAAATAGCATGTTCTGACCCTCGGTCTAGACACACACTTTATTGTCCTCCATTAAACTATTTTGCCCTATTGTTTCGCCACTTGCGCTCGCATACATAGTTTAAACGAATTTATAAATACATAAACCCACCCTTTTACTCGACAATTTTAATCTCACCGCATTAACAATATACCAAAGTAGGTAAAATAAAAAATACAAGAAAACTTAAATATCTTATAGACAGGAAAAGGTTTCTCATCAATTACTGTATTTCATAATACACAAATTCATGAATGATCTTGTCATTTTTCCATGCGGCTTTTAAATACATTAACTAGATAACCAAGATTGAAAGTTCAAACTAGAACATATATGACTGAAGACTCAAATAAAGATTGGGTTGCACAGTAGAATAAGAGAGTACAAATAATAAAAAACTAAAAACATTGTAACGTCATAAAAAGAAGGATACGTTCTAAGCAATCTAAAATATTCAAAGAAGAAAGCAAACAGAGGGGTCCAAATATAAATACATAGACAAAGTGACAATAAACAAATAAGGCAAACCTTGCCAAGATTTCAAGCTAAGCAGAATCAAAGAAAACTAAAACTATGTGTTCTAAATAGAAAGAAAACTATTACTTGATTACACTAGGACAGTGGTGGCGAACCTATGGCACGCGTGTCACAGCTGACACGTAGGGAAATTTTATTGGCACGCGAACTATTACTCACGCATGCCTTCTAAAATTGTTAAACTATCTTTTCTAAAATAAATTTTTAAGTTTCTCAATCTACTTTTGTTCAACATCAATGGTGTAAAATATAAGACGTGTTTAAAATCCTTCGATTGGCTTGCCCGTAATTGCAAAAGGCGCACAAAAATTTTCAAATTAAAAAAAATCACAAAAGCCGTATTAACAAAGCTACAATTTTGAAGTTTGGGAATTTGTGAGATCTCGTAAGAATATCAAATCATACCAAGTTTCATCAAAATCCGACAATTGATTTGCCCGTAATTGCAAAAGGCGCACAAAAATTTACAAACTTCAAAAATTCACAAAAGCGTATTTACAAAGCTACAATTTTGAAATTTAGGAATTTGTGATATCTTGTAAGAGTATCAATTCATACCAAGTTTCATCAAAATCCATCGATTGATTTGTTCGTAATTGCAAAAGATGCCACAAAATTTACAAATTTCAAAAATTCACAAAAAACATATTTACAAAGCTACAATTTTGAAATTTGGGAATTTGTGATATCTTATACGAATATCAATTCATACCAAGTTTCATCAATCTCCGTAGATTGGTTTGTCCGTAATTGCAAAAGGCGCACAAGAATTTACAAATTTCAAAAATTCACAAATTCATCAAAATCCATCGATTGATTTGTCCGTAATTGCAAAAGACGCCACAAAATTTACAAATTTCAAAAATTCACAAAAAACATATTTACAAAGCTACAATTTTGAAATTTGGGATTTTGTGAGATCTCGTAAGAATATCAAATCAAATCACGTTTCATCAAAATCCGTGGATTGGTTTGCCTGTAATTGCAAAAGGTGCACAAAAATTTAAAAAATTTACAAAAACCCGTTTTTACAAAGCTACAATTTTGAAATTTGGCAATTTGTGGGACCTTGTAAGAATATCAAATCATACTACATTTCATCAAGATCCGTCGATTGGTTTGTCTGTAATTGCAAAAGCCGCACAAAAATTTCCAAAATTCACAAAAGCTGTATTTACAAAGCTACAATTTTGAAGTTTGGTAGCTTGGGAGATTTAGCAAGAATATCATATTGTACCAAGTTTTATCAAAATCCGTCGATTGGTTTGTCAGTAATTGCAAAAGGCGCACAAAAATTTACAAATTTCAAAAATTCACAAAAGCCGTATTTACAAAGCTACAATTTTGAAATTTGGAAATTTGTGATATCTTGTAAGAATATCAATTCATGCCAAGTTTCATCAAACTCCGTCAATTGGTTTGTCCGTAATTGCAAAAGACGCCACAAAATTTCAAAATTTCAAGAAAGCGGTATTTACAAAGTAACAATTTTGAAATTTTTGGATTTTGTGAGATCTCGTAAGAATATCGAATCATACCAAGTCTCATCAAAATCCATTGATTGTTTTGTCTGTAATTGGAAAAGGCGCACAAAAATTTACAAACTTCAAAAATTCACAAAAACGTATTTACAAAGCTACAATTTTGAAATTTGGGAATTTGTGAGATCTGGTAAGAATATCAAATCATACCGAGTTAGTAGGGAAAGATCCTATGTTCTGGACCAACCTCAACCTCCGACAGTGCGCATGCGCGACGACCTTGACTTGACCTTGACTTGACCTTGACTTGACCTTGACTTGACCTTGACTTGACCTTGACTTGACCTTGACTTGACCTTGACTTGACCTTGACTTGACCTTGACCTGACCTTGACTTGACCTTGACTTGACCTTGACTTGACCTTGACTTGACTTGACCTTGACTTGACCTTGACTTGACCTTGACATGACCTTGAATTGACCTTGACTTGACCTTGACATGACCTTGACTTGACCTTTACATGCCCCTATTACATCACAGATGGCGCTTTATAGATACCTGTAAAATTAGAAAAAAAACAGATTCCTGTAATTCAATTTCCGCTACTATATCACAGATGGCGCTTTACAGATTCCTGTAAAATTCAAAAAAATACAGATTCCTGTAATTCAATTTCCCCACAGATGGCGCCGCGCGGAAACCTGGCATTTATTTATATATCTTGTGTATTTGGTTGCCTATGGATTAGGGTTATAATTGTATTGAGATCATCCTGTAATTAAATATATTCAAAAATTGAGTAACTTAAAATATCTTGTGCATGTGGTTGCCTAACACTATTTAGTGGCTGAGTGAATTAAATACTGGACTACTAGAGTGAACTAGATTAGTTAATGCCAGACTAGAATAGATATTATCAGACTAGAACCAAGCTGGGGAAAGTAAATTCACATTCCAGATTAGCAAATCCGCATTATTAAAACTGAATAGTGTTTACTATCGCAATTAAAATGATGTAATTAAAATATAAATTGCAAAATTATAGGAGTGATTTAGTGGATTAGAGTTATAAATGTATTGGGATCATCCAATAATTCAATATATTAAAAAATGTATTATTATATTATTTATATATCTTATGCATTTGGTTACCTAAGACTATTTCGTGGATTAAAGTTATAAATGTATTGAGATCATCCAGGCATTAAATATATTCAAAAAATTGTTTTTTCCCGCGCTCACGTATGAATAAATTAAATTATTTTTAAAATTAAATTATTTATAAATAACTAAAATATATTATAAATATCCAATTCATTCAGTTAATTTAATTTGATTCAGAGACTAAAATATATTATAAATGTGACGTTTGCAATATCCAAGACCGCACTAGACCTGATTTAAGTTAGTCCTTTGGGCATAAATACGTAAACTACTATTATTTAAATTTCGTGAGAAAAGAAATGAACTGTCCTCGAGCTCTAACTTCGATTACAAAACACGTGCAAGATAACGAAATACTTCAATTTACAAGTAGTTTAATTTGATTCAGAGGATTAAAATCAATTAATTGAAATGACGGGCATATGGTGTTACTTCTACTAGGAGCCCAGACAAGAAGATAAATAAATTGTATTATTTTTTAAATAAATTAAATTAAATTATTTTTAAATTAACTTAAATTAGATTATTTTAAATTAAATTAAATGATTTTTTTAACTAAATTAAATTATTTTTAAAATAAATTAAATAAAATAAAATTAAATTATTTTTAAATTAATATAGATTATTTTTAAATAAAATTATTTTTAAAAATAAATTGAATTATTTTTTAATTAAATTAAATTATTTTTAAATTAAAATAATAAACAACTGAATAGTGTTTACTATCGCAATTATAATGCAAATCACTTCTGCATTCCTGAATAGTATTTATTATCGCAATGGAAAATTTATTTGTGCGGTATTGACCTTGAGCTTATTGCGAGCGCGTGTAAGATAAGTGAAATACTTGGAAACGCCGCGTATTCAGTTTCCACATATTTTTAAATGCATGAAGCGTCGTATATAAGAACCGAGCTGAGAGCTGTAAAATATCATTCGACAACGAATCGTCATCATAGATTCATGTTTTTAAAAAATGTTTTCCTGCGCTAAATGTGGAAAAGTGTACAGAAGGAAGAATACCATGTCAAGACATCAGAAAACTTGTGGTGAGCCTAAAATATATTATAAATATCCAATTCACAAGTTAATTTAATTTATAGGGGTTAAAATAAATTATAAATGTGACGTTTGTAATGCTCAATTCACAAGAGAGGATAATTGCAATCGTCACAAGAAACAACAACATAACACCGATAAACCTACTACCTCGAAGAGGCCCCTAGATGTTGACGATTCACCCTCCACCTCTAAAAAGGCTAAATTGGATCATGCGCCCCCTTCGACATATCACTGCGAGATATGTGATCAGCAATTCGCAACCAGAGGCAAGTACGCTGGACATCTGAGGTCGCAAAAACATCTTCAGGTGGCGGTGAAGCCGTTCAAACAAAATGTTACAGAAGTTTGCTCTAGCTTCAAAAACAGAGTGGCAAGTTATAGGATTAATGGATCGGGTATAGATATAGATAGTTTTATTAGTAAATTAAGGGACACTGTACGTTGCATGATTGAAAACGTTATCAAGTCATATAATTCCGGGTTGAAATTTAATATAGAGCTATTTAGTATTTACGTAAATGAAAAAAACCCCGGGGGTGAATTGAAATCATTCAATACAAAGTATCGCGAGATAACACCTAGCATGAGTAACTTTATAGAAATTTATGATTCTATGTGTGCTACAATTAAAACAAAATGTGAAGAGTTTCAGGAGAAAGATTCGGGTTGGTCACTTAGGGAGATTTCCCATTTAGAAATTAATCTAAATAAATATAAACCAATACGTGGGTCATCATTTATTGAACTGCCAAAAGAGATTAGGGACCGGAAAGCGTGTATCAATGTTCAAAACGAAGACGAGTTTTGTTTATTATGGAGCATTGTATCCGCGTTACACCCCGCGAATACGCATTCAGATCGCCCGGCATCATACCCTCACTTCTCTCAAATTTTAAATTACGAAGGACTAGAATTTCCACTTAAAATTAAAGACATTTCCAAATTTGAACAGAAGAACAACATTAGCATTAATGTTTATGGCTTAGAATTTAATTTTAAATCTAAACAACATGACGTTGTAGGACCAATTTTTCACACTAATGACACTAGGGTAAGACATGTAAATTTGTTATATTTGGAAGAGGGGGTTAATGGTCATTATGTATGGATAAAAGATATTTCGCGACTTGTAAGAAGCCAGATCACATCAGATTGTAGAAAAAAATATCTATGTGATGGATGTCTGACTTTTTTTTCAAGCGAGTTGACTTTTAATCAACATAAATTGAATGACTGCAACAAAATTTACACTATTATGCCGACAAAAGACATTGTAAAAGACAAGCGAGGTGATATGATCCCGGGGGATATATTAAAATTCCAAAATTACGATAGAAAAATGCGTATACCCTTTGTTGTATACGCAGATTTTGAATCAATTTTAAAACCGATGGATACATGTCCACCAAACCCCGACAATAGCTATACCAACCAAACACATATACACGTACCGTACAGTTTTGCCTATAATATAAAATGTTCATTTGATGATTCATTGAGTAAATTTGTCACTTATACCGGAGAAGATTGCCCGAAATTATTTTACGAGAACCTCTGTGCAGATGTTAAGGAAATATATAGGAATCATTTAAGCGTCACACTTCCAATGATTAAATTAACTGCAGATGAACAAAATTCCTACGATACGGCCACTTCTTGTCATATATGTAATAAATTATTACAAGTACCAGACAAAGTCGCCGATCATGATCATTTAACGGGTAAATTTCGGGGAGCCGCGCACTCAAATTGTAATTTAAATTATAAAATTCCGAAAATGATTCCTGTTTTCTTCCACAACATGTCAAATTATGATGCGCATTTATTTGTTAAAGAGTTTGGCTGTGATGAGGAAAAAATCGATATCATTGCCCAAAATAAGGAGAAATACATTTCAATCACCAAAAATCTACCGGTCGGTGAATATGTAGATAAAAACGGGGTGAAAAATAAAATTTACATAAAACTGAGATTTGTCGATTCATTCAGATTTATGGCTAGCTCTTTGGAGAAACTAGCGAAAAATTTGAGCGATGATCAATGCAGAGAGGTTAGAAAATTTTATCCCGACAATGAGCATTTTATGTTATTAAGACAAAAAGGTGTTTTCCCATACAAACACATGGACTCATTCGAAAGGCTGACTGAGACATCTATACCGCAAAAGGACTGTTTTAACGACTACCTAAATAATCATATCATCACCGACAAAGAATACGATTTTGCACAGACTGTTTGGACTACTTTTAATTGTATAAATTTAAAAGATTACTCTGACCTGTATTTAAAGACTGACGTATTGTTATTGACAGATATTTTCGAACAGTTTCGAAACGTATGCGCCGCTACTTATCAGCTTGATCCGGCTCATTATTATACGACGCCCGGACTGAGCTGGGATGCAATGTTGAAAATGACGGAGATAAATTTAGAACTTTTCACCGACATAGACATGCACCATTTCATCGCCAAAGGTATTAGAGGAGGTATTTGTCAGGCCTCACTGAGATATGCTAAAGCTAATAATAAATACTTATCCGAGCATAATCCCAATCAACCCAGCACGTATTTAGCGTACTGGGATGCCAATAATTTGTATGGCTGGGCACTTTCCCAACTAATGCCCTGCGGCGGTTTTAAATGGTTGACGGAAACTGAAATTTTAGACTTTGACGTGACTAAAATTAATGATGATTCACCTGTTGGCTATTTCATCGAAGCAGACATTGAGTATCCTGAATCGCTACAGGGCCTACATAATGATTTACCATTCCTCGTTGAGAACATGATTCCACCGGAATCAAAATTTAATAACAGAAAACTTATTCCAAATTTAGAAAACAAAGAAAAGTATATTGTTCACTATCGAAATTTAAAGCAGGCAATAAATCACGGACTCAAAATTACAAAAATCCATAGAATAATTGAATTTCGGCAATCTGCTTGGCTAAAACAATATATTGATTTAAACACTACTTTACGACAGGCGGCTAAAAATGATTTTGAAAAAGACTTTTTTAAATTAATGAACAATAGCGTATTTGGCAAAACGATGGAAAATGTAGACAAACGAGTGGATATTAAACTTATCAATCATTGGGAAAATATTGGCCGTAAACCGGGCGCGGAAACACTTCTCGCTAAACCGAATATGAAAAGTGTTTCAACATTCACCGAAAATTTGGTCGCGATTCAATTTGAAAAATTAAAAGTTCTGTATAACAAACCGATTTATGTGGGGTTTTCCGTTTTAGAACTATCAAAATTGTTAATGTATGAATTTTATTACGATTTTTTGAAACCAAAGTATGGCGATAAAGTTACTCTATGCTACTGTGATACCGACAGCTTCATTTTATTGATTGAAACCGACGATCTTTATACAGATATCAAGGAGAATATTGATAAATTTGATACTAGCAATTACGGGTCTGATAACGTTTTCGATATGCCGCTAAAAAATAAAGGTGTGTTAGGCTTAATGAAGGACGAGTTGGCGGGTGAGATTATGTTTGAACATGTTGGGATAAGAGCGAAAATGTATGCTCATTGCACAGACAGGGATAAAGCGAATTGGAAGAAGAAGGCTAAAGGTGTGAAAAAATGTGTAGTGAATAAAGACATTAGTGGTGAGGATTATAAACAGTGTTTGCTCACCGGGGAGCAAATATATCGTAAACAAAGGACATTTAGGAGCTACAAACACGTTATATTTACCATAGAACAGAATAAAATTGCACTGAGCCGCGATGACGATAAACGTTACATCTGTCCCGATGGCGTACATACTCTTGCGTGGGGGCATTCCAAAATACCAAAAAAATAATACAACCCCAATGTGATAAATTCATATATATATATATATATATATATATATATATATATATATATATATATATATATATATATATATATTTAATTGTAAATAATGTTTATTCTTGTAATTATAATGTTTTTTCTTGTAATTATGAAGTGTTTTTTTATTGTGAATATTGTTTTTTAATTATAAGGATTATACTAATAAAATGTATTATTAAAATGTTTATATATCTTCTTTTATTATGCTACCCAATTTAAATGTTTTCAGCGTGAGCATCTATGTAATATTGATAAGGAAATTTATCCTACACAACAAGTGATAAGAGAATCATAGATAAAGTAAATTAATCTTTTTTAATTATTTTATTTATTTAAATATTGAAACATTTTCAACACCACAAACAGAATATTAAAATGATAATTTAAAAAATGGTTTTTTTCTTATAATAATGAATATTGTTTTTCTTATTTTTTTTGTTTAATGATAAGGATTATACTAATATAAAGCATTATTATACTGACCACTTTAAATGTTTTTCAGCCTGAGCGCTGATGTAATATTGATAAGTAAATTTATCTGGCACATTTAGTCTAACCATAATATTTTTAAAAAAGGAACATTTGGAGGGTATTAAAAAGATAAAATTTAATCAATAAAATGTATTCCCTATTAATACAATTTTAATATTATTCATTATCACAATTAATTATACTAGAATGTCCCCACGCTAATGAATCCACATTGTTTATCCAGTAGCGTGTGTTATCCCAGTAGAAGGGTGATTTTAGAATCTCATCAACAGACCTACATCCACGCCACAATTCACAATTTTTAATGTTCAATTTTAGACGCTGCATTATATCATCCTCGGAGATTTTAGCGCAGAATATTTCCCGCACGTGTTTGTTATACCATTCCTTCAAGTTTTCATGTTGTGATAATTGGATAAAATTACGCAAATAGTAGTAATTCTCATCATTCGGTCGCCGGGTAAACAATTCTATAGATATCGATAGAGGTGATTGAACTAGTTGTAGCATTCGATTCATTTCAGCTTCAAACGGAGTAAAGCACTTATTAAAAAACGAATCGTTATTTTCAGACATAGGTATGATAAAAGCGGATATCATAGAGGCGTTAGGCCAGGTAATAATGTCCCAATATATGTATTCAACATTATCACAACTGGTGTTCTCCTCAATACAAGCATCCTCGATGAAACACATCGTAGTACTTAGCACTAATCTTCAGCTACATTTGATATAGTAGATTTTTGTGCGAGTAGTTTTTTCTATAACATAAAGTATAATATTTAGTTTAGCATCTATTGTTTGAGATATAGTTACACCAATCATATTTATCATGTTTGCAGGAACAATTTTTCACGATGATCATGTTTTGCACATGTTATGCACACGGAAGAAGCAGCTTAAACAATAATGACTTGCACACATATTACAGCGAAACTTTACACAACTAGTTTTACTTGAGGCCTTTAGCCTACCAAATATCATTTGGTTTTCTTTATAACAGCCAACACACCGTCTTTTAATATCAGTTTTCTCTAGGGAATGATCACCATCTTTAGCGTTGTATGAACAAGCAACTGATTGGTTTATTGAATCAGAAATATGAACATACTTTTCACTGTAATTATCAGTTTTCTCGATAGGGTGTTCACTATCTTTAGCGCCTAACGAACAAATAGTTGTTTGGTTTATTGAATCAGGAGCATATTTTTTACTGCTATTATCACGACCATCAACACAATTCTCAACTTTATTCTTTTGACACCAAGGAAGTGTTTCGTATGATGATGATAAACTCGTAGATTTTGGAAGAAGAGTCGAATCAGTGGTATAATTATGAACACCTTTCTCATTAAATACAATCCCCATCTTGATAATAAGACACCGGCGTTAATATTAAATTATAAATGCTATACACCTCTATTTATATCATGTAGAGTTTTTTGCATCGATGAGCGTGTGAGGTCTATGAAACCCCACGCTAAAGAGGGTGTGAGGTCTATGTAACCCCACGTTAAACCGGTTGTGAGGGCTATGTAACCCCATTGGTTTAGTTAGGTTACGGGAGGTTAGTAATGAAGCACTCTGAATGAAGTGATAAACTAGTAGATTTTGGAAGAAGAGTGGAATCAGTGGTATAATTATGAACACCTTTCTCATTAAATACAATCCCCATCTTGGTAATAAGACACCGGCGTTAATATTAAATTATAAATGCTATACACCTCTATTTATATCATGTAGAGTTTTTTGCATCGATGAGCGTGTGAGGTCTATGAAACCCCACGCTAAAGAGGGTGTGAGGTCTATGTAACCCCACATTAAACCCGGGTGTGAGGTCTATGTAGCCCCACGCTAAAGAGGGTGTGAGGTCTATGTGACCCCACGCTAAACAGGGTGTGAGGTCTATGTGACCCCACGCTAAACAGGGTGTGAGGTCTATGTGACCCCACGCTAAACAGGGTGTGAGGTCTATGTGACCCCACGCTACACATAACCTTTCCATCCACTTGCATCCACTTGCATCCACTTTCCATCCACTTGCATCCACTTGCATCCACTTTCCATCCACTTGCATCCACTTGCATCCACTTTCCATCCACTTGCATCCACTTGCATCCACTTTCCATCCACTTGCATCCACTTGCATCCACTTTCCATCCAATTGCATCCACTTGCATCCACTTTCCATCCACTTGCATCCACTTGCATCCACTTTCCATCCACTTGCATCCAAGGATTATGAGATTCAAACTATCGAAAACGCTATAAGAGAAACCGACATAATCGAGTAATATTTGGCGATAATTCAAATCAATCCAAATCAAGTCAACAGTGGTAGACGCAGATACTCGTGGATTTAAATCATCATCAATTAAAATCAATTCAATTCATATCAATTCAAATCAATCCAAATCAGTATCCTAACTCACTACATACAAAATTAATTTCATTTTCAAACGTTTATTGGTATTATCTAATTGGGGCTGGTATTATATGTTTTAGTCCGACCTAGTCTGGCTGTACGACGTTTTTCTTTTCTATTATTTTAAAGTATTTCACTTATCTTGCACGCGCTCGCAATCGAGGTTAGAGCTCGATGCCAATACATAAAAACTTTTTTACAAAGAATTCATAGCGATAAGGATTTTTGCATTTAATTGCGATTCTATGCAAATTTGAAAAATAGGAATTGGTTTTTTGTGGTCTTATCTGTTCTAGTTCGGTTTTGATTTTATTTTGTATGGGCTTGTCTAGTTTTTTTCTGATCTAATCTAGCTCAATCTGCCTAGTCTATTTTTTTTATTCATATTAACGAATATGTGATAAATGTGAGAAATGTTTCAATTAAATGCAAAAATTCTTAGACCAATATTAACACAGGACGAGATAATCACGATTTTTAACAAGTGAGGTATGATAATTTTGTGTTCTCTTATATTTAAACTCTGTTTTATAATTGACAGTGTTTTTCTTTTTTTCTCAGATCCCATGGGATTCCCCGTTCAGAATTTTTTTTCTTATATTTATAATTATTTTCTTACATTTATTTATAATTATTTTCTTTATATTTATTTTATTTTCTTATAATATATTTAAAATTTATGTTTACATTAGTGTTTTTAACCTTAAACAAATCCATCCAAAGAATAATTTAAATTATTATTAGATTCATAAATGTAGACATTACAGATTGATATTTTTATCCTCATCCTGATAAACTATATTATCCAACTGAAAGTATATCAAATCCTAAAATTAGATTAAATCTTGATAGAAAATAATAATGATTGTTCCAATTTAAATAAAACTGCACATATTTAACCTAATCATTTAAATAAATAATCTATATGTAGTGTCGAAAATGAGAAACTTCTGTTTACATATTTAAAACCTCTTACCTTATCACTTAACCACTTTACCTTACATCCTACCTTACGAAAATGGATAATTAAAACTATACATGCTTTTAAATTATTATAATTAGTAAATATCGTTTTGATACAAATTTATCCTAACAATCATCACATTTATAATTACTGATAGCAAAATCATTATATTTACATTAGTTCGATACTAGCAAATCTAGTCTAACCTTAGCTAGTCTGGTGGTATTAACTAATCTAAAAATGTAACAAATACTTTACGGCTATGATTGATTATATTAATAATATATTTTAGTCTCTGAATCAAATTAAACTACTTGTAAATTGAAGAATTTTGTTATATTGCACGTGTTTTGTAATCGAAGTTAGAGCTCGAGGACAGTTCATTTCTTTCCTCACGAAATTTAAATAATAGTATTAAATCAGGTCTAGTCCGGTCTTGGGTATTGCAAACATCACATTTATAATATATTTTAGTCTCTAAATCAAATTAAACTACTTGTAAATTGAACATTTACATAATTAAAAAAGGTGCGTGCGGGTAAAATAGATTATGAGATGTTTGGTATAAATTGTCCTAGAATTGGGGTTTTAGAAAAGTTACAAGTGTTATTAACAAAACTAATTTCTTTTAAATTAATCCACTGATATGTTACTACCCGAACAGGTGTATTAAACTGTTGAATACTGTAATGGTTGAATGTTTTTGTATTAATTATTTTTTGAATATAATAAAATTCTTATTATTTTGAAAACTAATCAACTAATCACAAGTAGATTATCCCCTCCTCGCTGTGCTAAAAATTATCGTTGTTATCAAGCTATAAATACGCACACTATTATTGTATTAGTTAAATTTTCTAGAACGCTAAGTTCTTTCTGTATCCATAATTGTGTGTGTGTCGCCTGATATTGATTTTAGTAACTTATTATCCTATTTGTGTGATGATATCGGGAATAATTGTAATTATTGAATTAGTTAAATGTTCATCATTTTATAAAAAAACAATCATACAGATGAATTAATATTATTTACGATTTAAACTTCTTGCAAGTACATTGCAAGTAAGTATTATGGGGGTAAGTACTTTAAAACCATAATTACAAATCTTGTAATACAAAAATCGATATATTGTTTTTTAGCCAATCGAATTGCTGAAATTATATTATTATTATAATAATTTTTTATAACGATTTTAATCGATTTGAATTGATTTGTAAAAACGTTTGAATCTATAACTATATTGTTACTGCTACTACTAATTGTAAATTGTTAAACTTTAAAAATGGAATATCATATAATTTTTCATAAACTTGCATTAATTAATGGTATCAATCCATTTATTGAAAATTCTGAAAATGTTATAAAATTTCATAAAAAAGGCGATAAGGTTTTTGCAGAAACTTCAACAAATTTTATAATTATTCCTTATAAATATTTAGATGTAATCAATGAAAGAATGATAAGTATGTATAATTTTGGTCACCTACCAATATTAAAAATAATAATAGAAGAGTTGTGGACTAAACATACAATTATGGATACAGAAATTATAATAACCACGGATTAAGGTATAATTTTATATTATCTTTTATAACTAAAAAAGCTAATTTTTTTATTTTATTACATAATACGTCCAGACCCATCAAAACAAAAAACAGAGGAAGAGTAAACAAAGGTTTTGGTATCACTATCAACATTATAAAAAATTCAAAATAAATAAATAAAGCCCTTATTATTGATTGTTTTATTTTTTACTATTGCTATTAACTTAAATATATATTATTATTAATATCTTCCATCACGTTCCACAGATATAAATAAAATTTTAGTTGTTTCTTGAATTTTAAATAGCCAAAGGTAATTTCCATCTGACAATTTACGGCGTTTTTTAAAAAATATTTTATTTAGTCCGCTGCGGACTAAATAAACATATGATTCACAAGTATAACAAAAAACAAGTTTGTTTTAATTTTATTTTCATTTTACGTTTATATATTTTATTTATAATCAAATGTTACATTAAACATGATACATGTAAAACGATACATAAATTATAAGTTTTTATCATAAAAAATATCTATGTGAAAAATTTATGGTGATAAGAATTGATAAATTTCCATTAATTAACACTAATTCATAATAGAAGAATTTCGTTATCTTGCACGTGTTTACACTCGAAGTTAGAACTCGAGGCCAGTTCATTTCTTATCACACGAAATTCAAATAATTTAAGTTTTACGTACTTATACTCAAATTGAATTATATTAAATTAAATTTAAGTCTAAAATTCTATTCCTAATTATATTTATATTAAATTAAATTTATTCCTAAAATTCTATTCCTAATGATATTTCTCAATTTTTTTAAAAATTTCTAATGATACGCTAAAATTTACACCCCCCAATGATAATTTTTTTACATTTTTAAATATTTCACTAAGTTTTATATTATTTTCGCAATCACCCCAAATCATCTGTTCTTGAAAAAAATATTTTTGACTATATTTATGTTTGAATGTTCCCTGGTTATATTTTACAACCATAATCTCCTCACATTCCTCACAATCTTCTGCTAGGTCTAAAGTATACAACTCACTCTCACATAAATAACATTTTTTTAAAATAATTCTATATATTGATGTTAAATTATGTTCATCTATCGTATTACTTAAATTATCACCAATACATTCAGCACAAATAAATTTTCCATCAACACCTCGTTTATAATAATATTCTCGCACACAAACCCATGGTGCTATTCCAATCGCCTCCCGATCCATTTTAATAAAAATTCTTAACAAAACTAATCATTTATAATGAGGAAAAACACCACCAGACTAGATTATTAAAACTGAATAGTGTTTACTATCGCAATTATATGCAAAACAACATATAAAATTATTTATTCTCATACTTGTTGTAATAAACGTATGGTTAGTAAAATTTTTTTCATAAAATATTTGAGTATATAAAGGGGGGGATTTATATCCAGTAGCTTCAGTAAAAACTTAGTTCGAAAACTATACACAGCAGCTTCAGTTAAAAACGAAAAAAAGACAACTAAAAATGAATATCAACGAATTGAATCAGGTCGGTAGGAATATATATAAAAAATTTTCAGATTTACAAAAAAAATTTGAATTATAAAATTTTGGCGGTTCGTATATCAAACACAAGATATGGACCTGGTATACTATGTGAATTAGAATCTGGGATTATATACCTACCGAAAAGATTCACTGATAAATATATTGCAAACATGGAACCTCTCGAAAATATGATCATTTTTCAATTCTTATCATATAGCAAATATCCATGTGTAAAATTTATAGCTATCAGTTTCTAGAAAAACAATATTCTACAATATATTTAACATTTTTTGTATATGATAATAATTGTTTTTTAGAAACTAATAACTATAAATTTTACGCATGGATATTTGCTATATGATAAGAATTGAAAAATTCCCCTTAACTAAACGTATGGTTAGTAAAATTTTTTCATAAAATATTTGAGTATATAAAGGGGGATTTATATCCAGTAGCTTCAGTAAAAACTTAGTTCGAAAACTATACACAGCAGCTTCAGTTAAAAACGAAAAAAGACAACTAAAAATGAATATCAATGAATTGAATCAGGTCGGTAGGAATATATATAGAAAAATTTCAGATTTACAAAAAATTTGAATTATAAAATTTTGGCGGTTCGTATATCAAACACAAGATATGGACCTGGTATACTATGTGAATTAGAATCTGGGATTATATACCTACCGAAAAGATTCACTGATAAATATATTGCAAACATGGAACCTCTCGAAAATATGGTCAGGAATGGTTTATATATGAAAATTATGCAGGATGGTTTTACGATTGAATTTGAATCAGAAAACTAATAAAAACGAGGTATAAGATGAGTAAGCATACCAATAAAAAATTCTAAAATTAATTAATTCTAGGTCTTATCTAATCTAGGCCAGTCTTGGGTATTTGTAAACATCACATTTATAATATATTTTATGCATCAATAAAAATTATAAAAATTATTTCTTGATATTAAACACCCCTCCAAAATATTTTCCTTTTATATTATTCTTGACTAAGACTAAATCAATAGCCTGATCTTATCTGGTCTATAATCCAATAGTCTAAGGCAACCAAATGTATAAGAAAACTGGTAATTTTAATCCGCTCCTAGTCTGGTCTTAACTAATCTAATCCAGGATGATCCGAGGCCGCCTTCGCCTCTGTCGGTATCAGTCTGTTCGTGAACCTCTTGGATTTCTGGATAATATATTCTCTTGAATCCACTTCCCATCCACCTTGACTAAGACTAGATTAATAGCCTGATCTTATCTGATCTAGTTCTAGTTAAATTTAATCTTAGCTATCTACAGTCTAGAATTATCTTATTAATTCTAATCTTAGGATGGGTTTGTATTTTTATAATATATTTTAGTCTCTGAATCAAATTAAATTAACTGAATGAATTGAATATTTGTAAATAAATTAATTTTTAAAATAATTTAATTTATTGATACGTGAGAGCGGGAAAAAACATTTTTTGAATATATTTAATTACTCAATACATTTATAACTCTAATCCACTAAATAGTCTTAGGCAATCAAATGCATAATATATATATATATATATATATATATATATATATATATATATATATATATATATATATATATATATAATATATTGAATTATAGGATGATCCCAATACATTTATAACTCTAATCCACTAAATAACTCCTATAATTTTATTAATTTTTTTGTTATATTACGTGAAGCCATTTAATAAAATGTTAATAATTAATTTGATATGCAATTTATATTTTAATTACATCATTTTAATTGCGATAGTAAACACTATTCAGTTTTATAATAATACATTTTTTAATATATTGAATTATAGGATGATCCCAATACATTTATAACTCTAATCCAATAAATAGCTCCTGTAATTTTACAATTTATATTTTAATTACATCATTTTAATTGCGATAGTAAACACTATTCAGTTTTAATAATGCGGATTTGCTAATCTAGTCTAAACTTGTCTAGTCTGGTGGTGGTATTTTTCCTCAAATCATTTAATTTAATTTAAAATAATCTAATTTAAGTTAATTTAAAAATAATTTAATTTAATTTATTTAAAAAATAATACAATTTATTTATCTTCTTGTCTGGGCTCCTAGTAGAAGTAACACCATATGCCCGTCATTTCAATTAATTGATTTTAATCCTCTGAATCAAATTAAACTACTTGTAAATTGAAGTATTTCGTTATCTTGCACGTGTTTTGTAATCGAAGTTAGAGCTCGAGGACAGTTCATTTCTTTTCTCACGAAATTTAAATAATAGTAGTTTACGTATTTATGCCCAAAGGACTAACTTAAATCAGGTCTAGTGCGGTCTTGGATATTGCAAACGTCACATTTATAATATATTTTAGTCTCTGAATCAAATTAAATTAACTGAATGAATTGGATATTTATAATATATTTTAGTTATTTATAAATAATTTAATTTTAAAAATAATTTAATTTATTCATACGTGAGCGCGGGAAAAAACAATTTTTTGAATATATTTAATGCCTGGATGATCTCAATACATTTATAACTTTAATCCACGAAATAGTCTTAGGTAACCAAATGCATAAGATATATAAATAATATAATAATACATTTTTTAATATATTGAATTATTGGATGATCCCAATACATTTATAACTCTAATCCACTAAATCACTCCTATAATTTTGCAATTTATATTTTAATTACATCATTTTAATTGCGATAGTAAACACTATTCAGTTTTAATAATGCGGATTTGCTAATCTGGAATGTGAATTTACTTTCCCCAGCTTGGTTCTAGTCTGATAATATCTATTCTAGTCTGGCATTAACTAATCTAGTTCACTCTAGTAGTCCAGTATTTAATTCACTCAGCCACTAAATAGTGTTAGGCAACCACATGCACAAGATATTTTAAGTTACTCAATTTTTGAATATATTTAATTACAGGATGATCTCAATACAATTATAACCCTAATCCATAGGCAACCAAATACACAAGATATATAAATAAATGCCATGTTTCCGCGCGGCGCCATCTGTGGGGAAATTGAATTACAGGAATCTGTATTTTTTTGAATTTTACAGGAATCTGTAAAGCGCCATCTGTGATATAGTAGCGGAAATTGAATTACAGGAATCTGTTTTTTTTCTAATTTTACAGGTATCTATAAAGCGCCATCTGTGATGTAATAGGGGCATGTAAAGGTCAAGTCAAGGTCATGTCAAGGTCAAGTCAAGGTCAATTCAAGGTCATGTCAAGGTCAAGTCAAGGTCAAGTCAAGGTCAAGTCAAGGTCAAGTCAAGGTCAAGTCAAGGTCAAGTCAAGGTCAAGTCAAGGTCAAGTCAAGGTCAAGTCAAGGTCAAGTCAAGGTCAAGTCAAGGTCAAGTCAAGGTCAAGTCAAGGTCGTCGCGCATGCGCACTGTCGGAGGTTGAGGTTGGTCCAGAACATAGGATCTTTCCCTACTCGAGTTTCATCAAAATCCGTCGATTGATTTGTCTGTAATTGCAAAAGGCGCACAAAAATTTACAAATTAAAAAAATTTACAAAAGCCGTATTTACAAAGCTACAATTTTGAAATATGGGAATTTGTGAGATCTCGTAAGAATATCGAATCATAACACGTTATATCAAAATCCGTCGATTGGCTTGCCCGTAATTTCAAAAATTCACAAAAGCCGTATTTACAAAGCTACAATTTTGAAATTTGGGAATTTGTGGGACCTTGTTAAAATATCAAAACGCATCACGTTTCATCAAAAGCCGTGGATTGGTTTGCCTGTAATTGCAAAATCCGCACAAAAATTTCCAAAATTCACGAAAGCGGTATTTACAAAGCTACAATTTCGAAATTTGGCAATTTGTGGGACCTCGTAAGAATATCAAATCATACTACATATCATCAAGATCTGTCTATTGGTTTGTCTGTAATTGCAAAATCCGCACAAAAATTTCCAAAATTCACAAAAGTTGTATTTACAAAGCTACAATTTTGAAATTTGGTAACTTGGGAGATTTCGCAAGAATATCAAATTGTACCTAGTTTTATCAAAAATCGTCGATTGGTTTGTCCGTAATTGCGAAAGACGCACAAAAATGTACAAACTTCAAAAATTCACAAAAGCCGTATTTACAAAGCTACAATTTTGAAATTTAGGAATTTGTGATATCTTATAAGAATATCAATTCATACCAAGCTTCATCCGACTCCGTCGATTGGTTTGTCCGTAATTGCAAAAGGTGCACAAGAATTTACAAATATCAAAAATTCGCAAAAGCCATATTTACAAAGCTACAATTTTGAAATTTGGGAAATTGTGATATCTTGTAAGAATATTAATTCATACCAAGTTTCATCAAACACCGTCGATTGCTTTGTCCGTAATTGCAAAAGACGCCACAAAATTTTCAAATTTAAAAAATTCACTTACAAAGCAATAATTTAGAAATTTGGGATTTTGTGAGATCTCGTAAGAATATTAAATCATACCACGTTTTAGCAAAATCCGTTCATTGGTTTGCCCGTCATTCCAAAAGGCGCATAAAAATTTAAAAAATTCACAAAAGCCGTATTTGCAAAGCTACAATTTTAAAATTTGGCAATTTGTGAGATTTCGCAAGAATATCAAATCATGCCAAGTTTCATCAAAATCCGTCGATTGGTTTGTCCGTAATTGCAAAAGGCGCACAAGAATTTACAAATTTCAAAAATTCACAAAAGCCGTATTTACCAAGCTACAATTTTGAAATTTGTGAATTTGTGATATCTTGTAATAATATCAATTCATGCCAAGTTTAATCAAAATACGTCAATTGGATTGTCCGTAATTGCTAAAGACGCTACAAAATTTACAAATTTCAAAAATTCACGAAGGCCGTATTAACAAAGCTACTGTTTTGAAATTTGAGATTTTGTGAGATCTCGTAAGAATATCAAATCATAACACGTTTTATCAAAATCCATCGATTGGTTTGCCCGTAATTTAAAAAATTCACAAAAGCCGTATTTACAAAGCTACAATTTTGAAATTTGGCAATTTGTGGGACCTCCTAAGAATATCACATCATACTACATTTAATCAAGATCCGTCGATTGGTTTGTCTGTAATTGCAAAAGCCGCACAAAAATTTTCAAAATTCACAAAAGCTGTATTTACAAAGCTGCAATTTTGAAATTTGGTAGCTTGGGAGATTTCGCAAGAATATCATATTATACCAAGTTTTTTCAAAATCCGTCGATTGGTTTGTTCGTAATTGCAAAAGACGCACAAGAATTTACAAACTTCAAAAATTCACAAAAGCCGTATTAACAAAGCTACTGTTTTGAAATTTGAGATTTTGTGAGATCTCGTAAGAATATCAAATCATAACACGTTTTATCAAAATCCGTCGATTGGTTTGCCCGTAATTTCAAAAATTCACAAAAGTTGTATTTACAAAGCTACAATTTTGAAATTTGGTAACTTGTGAGATTTAGCAATAATATCAAGTTATATAAAGTTTCATCAAAATCTGTCGATTGGTTTGTCCTTAATTGCAAAAGACGCACAAAAATTTCAAAAAGTCACGAAAGCCGTATTTACAAAGCTACAATTGGAATTGGAATATGAGAATTTATTAGATCTCGTAAGGATATCAAATCATGCCACGTTTTATCAAAATCTGTCGATTGGTTTGGCCGTAATTTCAAAAGGCGCACAAAACACGCCAAGTATTCACGCTAATACGGTAACTGATTTTCACTATCACATTGTAAAAGTAGACCTGGCACTTAATCATTTAACATAGACCTGGCACGTAGACCTGGTCCGTAAGCATTTAAAACGTGGGAATTAAAAAAAAAGGTGGCACGCGGCCGGAAAAAGGCATTTTTCCGCCCCTGGCACTAGGACAAAAAACAACACGAAACAAAAAACAAAACGAAACAGACAAATTTTGTAAGGGTAAAAAACAGGCTGAGATATAAAATTCCATTTAAATAAGATAAGAATAAACCGACAAGCCTATATCAATAAAACTAGATAAATAAGACAACATATAACAACATGATCAAGAAAGACTAAGGATGAAACTGGAAAGACATGTAGTAGAAACTTGAGAGTCATGACAAGACAAATAAGACTGAACTAACAATATTTGGTGGATCAGACTACATAGTCCACATGATTGAAATTTTTAAATATACAAGGAAAAGGGTTACTTATAAATATATAAACCTAATCTTTTACTCGAGAATTTTAATCTCACCGCATTAAAGTACACACCGACGTTGGTTTTTTTACGTTGCAACCTTGGTATAAGAAAAAATACATCATTACACACAACTTTATGAATGATCCTATAATTTTTCTATCTGGCTTTATGTATATGTTGTTTTCTCGGGGATTCCGCGTTGATGTTGAGGGTTGGTGGTTGTTTCGCTCGACGTATCGGCGCACTAATATTTTCAATTGATATATCCATTCTTAAGAGATATATACGTCAGTGCGGGTTAAGTATTAGACGCATACTGGAAACGTCGAGTATCCAGTTCTCTTCCGAACCAACCCTCCAAATCAACGCCGAATCCTAGAGAAAACAAATCAACACCTATTTGTATCCGCGAAAACTTTAATTACCACTTTATATATACCACTATACACTTTACCACTTTATAAAACATAAAACAAACACGGACTTTTATTATCTTGCATTCCAGCTGAAATACCGCAAGTTTTGTGTTTAAACCTCCCTATAAAAATCAGCAATTTTTGAAATATAATGTTCTCAACTTGAACATAATATTAAAATCTCAGCGGAAAATTTATTTTTCCTTATTTTAATTCCTCTCGTATTTAACGAGTAAATATAACCAAGCCCTACAAAAAAATAACTTTTATGTATTCCCGCATTGGCTTCGTAGACAAATATTGTCTTAACGTGTTTCAGAATCCAAGTATAACTCCAATTGAGAGAAAGAAAAAAATAAATGAACATGGATTTCAGTTTTGCAGATAAGAATGGAAATTTTTCTTTGAAATTGTCTGGCATGGTACATTAATTTAAATATCAATACAAAAGAAGGGAGGAAAATACAGATTAGCAGATAATATTAAAGGCTGAGGTGACACTGTACCTTCAATGAATGTTAAATAGCTACACACGTAATCGACGAGATAACAGGGCATAAAGAAGAAAAGCGCGGCCATCCCTAATTCGATTATGAAAACAAACTCCGTGAAAGGAACGTCGGAGATACGCTCATTAGCATTCGGTTATTTTTCGCTTCGAAATTACTTTCAGAACTTAAATAATTCACCGAGAGGGAATTTATTCCACAAGATTTTTGCCAACCGTTGTTTATTTTTTCTAATAACAGTCGAATGCGGGAGGGATTAATTGTTTTGTGTTTGGGAGAATGTGTTTCGGGTTCAATTAATTTGACGCTACTTCGGTAATCATAACTGTTAATACCACAATATGGATACAATAACAATGAGTTGCCTATAAAGATTTAATTAATATTGTAATAAATATAAATTATAATTATTGGAACGTTCATGCGTTTGAATAAATTATTTATCGTTGTCGATATTTCAAAATTAGGTTTTAAATTCATATAGTTTTCGGTTTTGCAGCGTTGATTCAAATTGCTTTAAATTATGCTTATTTTATCATCATGTTAAATTACTGCTAATTATTATTTACATTGTAGACATTTTAATGTAAATAAAAACTATAATAAAACACAAATTCAATATCAATATAATTTTAAATAATTTAATTAATAAATACCACACCATTCGGTTAATGTAAACTTATGATCCTAACAAAAAACGCAATAAAACTCGGATATAATGAGTAGCAAGGAGTAAAATATATTCTCATTATAACATTATTAACTAGAAATCAGCAAGAAGAACATTTGCAAAATGAAGAACCTCAATCTATATTTACGATTTTTTTAGTAAATCTCTAAATTTTCTAGGGTCTCCCAATAAGAGGATTCATTTTCAATAGTCCGCCAACATACGCTTCAACACCGCATTCAAAATATTAAAATTTACTACATATAGTGAAAATTTAGAAAATTGACACAGTGCCCAAAACAAAAACATTTTTGGTTCGTCCCTTCAACTGCTGGGCCAGAAATTTTGTTACTGGTGGAACAGTTTGAGCTTTTGGGGCAAGTTAGTAATGTGAATAATGGAACTCGTGCACGTCGCTCAAGAACAACTGAGAATATTGCTTTTGTAGCTCACGCTGTTGAAGAAAACCCGGGTTTGTCAATTTCTCGTCGATCTTTGGAATTCACATGTGCATTCCACAAACGACATATTTGCATAAAGACTTAGGTCTCAAGGCTTCTAAAGTTCAGTTAAGACAAGAACGCCCCACGCTTATCGACCATCAACAACGACGATCAAAGACAATCATTGGATACATGAAATGTATCAAACTGATCTGGAATTTCATCGCAAAATCATCTTGAGGGATGAGGTCCAGTTTCACCTCGTAGGTTACGTTAACAAGCAGAATTGTCGCATTTGCCGCTCGGAAAACCAAAGAATGATTGTTGAAAAACCTCTCCATCCTCAACGTGTGACTGTTTGGTGCAGTTTTTGGTCATTGGACATTACTTTTTCGAAAATGAGGCTGGAGCAACTGTTACGGTGAATGGATTGCGCTACCGAATGATGATTAATTATTTTGTATGGCCGGACTTGGAAGATATTGATAACATAACGCGCTACGTGCCACACAAGTAACGATATTCCATCGCTCTTTTGGGTGAAAAGTTTCCTGACCGCGTGATTCCTCGAAGAGGCGATCACAAATGGCCACCGAGGTCTTGTGATTTAATACCTGTAGACTTTTTCTTTGGGGCTACGTGAAAGATAAGGCCTATGCCAACTAAACCGCCTTCCCCTTTTCCTTTCGCACATTACACTGGCATTCGCTCGCGCATTCCTTCAGAGCAATAGCTGTTTTTTATTTGCTGTTTAATTTCTCCTTTGTTTCCATAATGCTGGGAACACATTGTATATTTGAAGCTGCCAACTTAATGCTAGACAGACGGTCTCTCTCTTTCATCGTTTGTAATTCGCCAGCTTAACAGTTTCACGTGTTGTATTAACCTGTATCAAGAATAGTATTTTATTTTCGTTATATTAAATAATTTAGTTTCCTCAGTTTCAACACGCGTTTTATTATTTTAGCCTCCACACCTTTCAACAGGTTATGGGCCCAGTAGGAAACTGAGTAACGGTATTTTTAATTATTTAAAAAACTGGAAGCACGTGCACATCATAACCTAAAAAGTAATAATGACTGAAGAAGTAGAAAAATATAGAATCCCACTCTTTGACGGAAGTAACTTCGGGAATTGGAAGTTTAGAATAGAGACACTATTAACGGAATTGGACCTACTTAAATATACTCAAATAAAACACACGGAATGGCATTAATTAATCAAGGCGACAACACAGTGGTGAAGGAACAAAAGCTACAACAACAGGGCGTAAATGAGAAAAATGATAGCAAGTGCAATAAACCTAGAGTATGCAAAAGACAAAGAAACCGCCTTTGACTTGTAGAACTCCTTATGCGATGTATTTTAACGAAAAGGTCTGGCTAGTCAACTGCTATTACGTAAGTCACTCCTTACTTTAAAATATAATGTCTCAACTGAATCCTTATTTGACCATTATCTAGAATTTGATAAAATGATTAGAGATTTAAAAAGCACAGGTGCTACCCTGGAAGAATCAGATGTTATTTGTCATTTGTTATGAACTATGCCTATAGAGTACAACAATGTTGTAACTGCCCTTGAAACGTTGTCTGCCAAAGATCTCACGATGAGTTTCGTCAATAATAGATTGCTTGACGAGGAATCTAATCGGAAAGATTATTGTAAAAGTAGAAATTACGATGTTGCCTCCTACAATGCATTCTCATCCCAAGCCACTCGTCACTTGGTTACAATGGTTACAATGATGACACGAACAACAAGTTTAATTTTCAGTGTCATGGTTGTGGGAAATGGGGACACAAAACGATAATCTGTAGGAAAGAGAAAAGGCAGAGGCAGTCAAATCGAAACTCTGCTCATCTGGCAACTGATGAAGACGAAGATGAAAATGATCCAGACACACCACACTTCTCCTTAGTAACTTAAACAACTGACTTTTCACACACAAGCAGCATTTGGATTCTGGATTCAGGAGCGACTGAACATCTCATGAACTCGGAATCTTTAGTGACAAACCTAAAAAATCTGCAATTTCCAATCAAAATTAAAATTGCAAGGTTAGGGGCATTTTTAGAAGCAAAAACCAAAGGCGTGTTCACGAATATGTGAATGTTAAAGATAAAACACATTCTATTACAATTAAAAATGTTCTAGTTGTTCCAGGACTCCAGCACAATTTGTTGTGAGTTCGTAAATTGGAAATAAATGGAATGGAAGTTCAAGGAAGGAATGCGCATCATTTCCAAAAATAAAAGGGAAATTGCAGTCGCCAGCAGGACATCGAGACAACTGTACGAATTAAAGCTGTCAATGGAACAACAAGAAGCCCAAATCTGTAAACTGAAAAGAAGCCTGGATCTATGGCATCAACGACTAGGATACTTGAATTTCAACAGTGTGGAACGACTTCAGCACCTAGTAGAGGGAATGAAAATCAACAAGAATGAGAAATCAACAACCAAATGTCGCATCTGCATTGAAGGGAAGCAAACAAAAGGAACACATGATCAAAAACGAAGAAGGGCACAAAGGCCCTTGGAACTTATTCACAGCGACCTTATTGGACCAATTAGTCCAGTTTCACACGCTGGAAAGAAGTATATCTTCACCTTCATCGACGACTACACTCACTTCACAGCGGCCTATACCCTGGAATCGAAGACAGAAGTACTGCACCACTTCAAGCTTTATGAAGCCATGGCAACTGCTCATTTTAATTTGAAAATTAGTCGATTTAGATGCGACAACGGACGTGAGTATATTTCAAAGGAAATCAATGATTTCTTTGAGGTGAAAGGAATTCAGTTTGAATTAACTATAAGATATACACCAGAAGAAAGCGGTGTGGCAGAAAGGATGAACCGAACCATTGTAGAGCGTGCAAGATGCATGTTGCTACATTCCAAACTTGGAAAAGGCTTCTGGACCGAGGCCGTACTGTGTGCAGTTTACATCGTGAATCGGAGCCCTTCTTCCGCCTTGGATCGAGGAATCCCAGCAGAGGTGTGTTTCAATGAAAAACCGGACCTGAGGAAATTACGGGTTTTCGGATGCATTGCCTATTTTCGAATACGCAAGGAATTAATTAGAGAGAAATTTTAATCAAGAACTCTTAAGTGTCACATGGTTGGTTACTGTTGGAATGGATACGTTCTATGGTGTCCGGAAGAACCAAAGTTAATCAACGGGAAGAACGTCATCTTTGATGAGTCAAGATTCACTTTCGAGGGGACGACAAGCAACGATTGGATTATTGACATCGATCGGGAAGATGCCAGCCAAGAACTTGGTCAAGATGCAACGGAGGATACACCGGATGAAAAGGAGCAAGAGAAAGAATATCAACAATTATTTGAGGGAACTCTAGAACATTTCGACGATATGGATCCTCGCAGAAGCACAATGATCAAGTCCAGACCTCGTTATTTGGATGATTTTGCAATTATAGCACTCCATGCAGAAACGTACGTAGATGCTGTTCCGAACAACTTTGAAGACATATCAAAATGTGAAGACAAGCAACACTGGATGGATGCAGTCCAGGAAGAACTCGAAACTTTAGACAAAAATAGGACTTGGCAATTAGTAAAGAAACCTCCAGAGAAGAAACTGATCACCTCAAGATGGATTTTTAAAATTAAACGTGATGGTCATGGAAACATCGAAAGATATAAAGCTCGTCTTGTAGCTAAAGGTTGTGGTCAACGTAAAGGCTACGATTACAATGCGACTTATGCTCCAGTGGCGAGGCTAACGATATTTCGAACATTAATGTCAATCATAAATCAGGAAGGGCTTTTAACTGATCAAATGGACGTCAAAAAAAAATTTTAAGCAGGAAATTTACATGACACCACCTTCTGGATACGACCACAAGGATGGTCTTGTCTGTAAATTAAATAAAACCATATATAGTTTGAAACAATCTCCCCGAGAGTGGAACGAAATATTTAATGAGTTTGTGATTAATATGGGTCTACATAGATCACAAGCTGACAAATGCTTCTACTATAACCACTCAAAGCTATTCCTATTTGTATATGTAGATGATCTAATCATTGCAGGAAACTCTAGAAACCAGATCGATAATCTGAAGACCTTACTAAAAAAGAAATTTGATATGTCCGACTTAGGAGAACTTCATTCCTTTTTAGGAATCAACATAAGAAGGACTGCCGAAGAACTCCACATGAGCCAACCAGTCTACATTCGCAATCTTCTTAAAAGGTTTAATATGGAAAACTGTAACCCAGTTAAGACACCAATTGAACTCAAGCCAACAGTGGACGACCAACATGAAGAACTACTGCCGCATATACCATACCGTGAACTCATTGGATGTCTTTTGTGTGTATCTTTGACAACGAGGCCAGATTTGAAAGGGGCTGTCCACTACTACAGTCGACATTAACAAAAGCCAACCAATGTACTATGGAAAGGATTCTAAAGAATCCTCAGATATTTACAGGGAACTCTGGACCATGGACTGTGTTATCGCAAGGATTCAGATGAAATCGTGACATGCTTTGCTGACGCCGATTGGGGAAGTGACATCGATCGAAAATCAACATCAGGTTTATTGCTACGAGATTTTGGAAATACAGTCAGTTGGACCACCAAACGGCAAACCTGCGTAGCCCTGTCCTCTACGGAAGCAGAATATGTATCACTCTGTTCGGTCGCAGCAGATCTAATGTGGCTACGACAACTCCTCACTGAACTCAAACTGGACTTCAATCTACCACTCCAGATCTATGAAGATAACCAAGCTTTATTAAACTTCAATATACAATTGAGGAGGAATGTTGGGAACACATTGTATATTTGAAGCTGCCAACTTCATGCTAGACAGACGCACCGTATAAAAGGTCGAGTGACAGCGATCTCTCTCTCTCTCTTTCATCGTTTGTAATTCACCAGCTTAACAGTTTCACGTGTTATATTAACCTGTATCAAGAATAGTATCTTATTTTCGTTATATTAAATAATTTAGTTTTCTCAGTTTCAACACGCGTTTTATTATTTTAGCCTCCACACCTTTCAACACATAATATATCGAATAACTGTATATGTGATTTTCTATGCTCTCGCTTACTCTGCCAGGCTATCGTACAGGTATTTTTGGAAGCAGCCATGTCCTGACAGTGCTTGGGTTAAGAAGTAATCAATCTCTACATGACTTCTCTTGACCCACAGATATCCGGAAATAATTTGAAGATCCAGCGTCCATATGTCCCGTTGTTCCATTTCTTGCCACTTTTCTAATAACAGTTCTCTGGCTGTTGTTTTATCGATTATCGACTCCGCTGTATCTGTCCACGCCTCTCTTTACATTGTAATTCTATAGGAGGAATCCCTGCAATATACTCCTACCTCTTCGCCTGAAATAAATCGATATGCAGAGCAAACTCTAATACCTATCATCCGTTGGTATCATCACCTATCATCCGTGTTGGATTGTTTGATATCAAATGCCAAACTGGTGCAGCATAAAATAGCTTAGAGTGTATCACACTCGACAATAGTCTTCTCTTGGATGCCTTGGGTCCTGCAATGTTTGGTATAAGGCTAGCGATGGTAGTCGTAGTCTTTTCTGCCGTCTGAACGGTTCTGCTAATGTGCTCGGTAAATGTTAGTTTTAGATCCAACCACACCCCTAGGTACTTTACAGCTCTGCTGGGTGTAATATGCTTGAATTTTAAATTTTGTTAAAAAAAAACGAATCTTTATTGACCGGTTATTTGGACTAAATCATTATTTTTGTAATTTTTATCTTTTTAAATACTTAAAATTAATAAATGAAATGCAAAATAAAGTCTCCTTCAGACCGGCGCGGAGCGAATGCGTCGCGAAATTTTCGCAAAGCAAAAATCGCTAGCGACGCGATAGCCAAATGGTATATAGTAGTCATGATATACTCAGTGTATTTTAAGCGTTGATTGCATAAGATGAAATATGTTATTTTGTATTTATTTTGCATTTCAAAAACACATAAAACTCATTTCAAAATTAAACATGGGATCATAAAATCAATGTGATTATAGAGATCACCATTTCAAAATACAGCGGCAGCGAAACTAACCGCGCATGCAGCATGCTTCTCGTGCAACGCTGCACTACCGCGACTATGACGGAAATCGCGCTTTTTGATCTGAACATATACATAAGCCGCCATGTTAGTCGGTCCATCGCGATTTCGCACCGTTTGCGGTAGTGAAACTTCCGCTCCGGTCTGTGAGCACCTTAAGCAAGGTAAATTCAAATTTGTAAAACGCAAAACCATTGGTTAAAACGAAAGTGAAACATACCATGTAAACAAGTCCGCATTTTTTACATTTGTATGTCGTTGCAGTCTTTTGGTTAGAAAATCAACGTCAAAAACGTGAAGTTAAAAATGAAAACAGCTGTAGTAATTTATTACTTCATGGACGGCTTCTATAGTAAGCAAACATACATTACCACTGTCAGTAGTAATTGACGTCATCAACAGACCGCGCGAAAATGGCGGCGTTTAAGCAGCCCAACATTTTTCTCTATTTTAAATATTTTGTAAAACAAACGGAACACAGCCTGAATATATAAATATGTTCAGCCTTTCCGCAGCTCTATAACAATTATTGAGTCTTTTTGAAACTATCACCAACTCTTGTTTGGACGGACTCTTGTTATAGAGCTCCGGAAAGGCTGAATATATTTATATATTCAGGCTGTCTTCCGTTTGTATGATTTTTGTATGATTTTCTATAACGTAGGATGGTTTTACAAATTCTATCTTATTTTGTTAAACTTAATTACAGCAGTTGTAAGCAGTATTTACATTTTTTATTATGTTATAACGGTGTAAACAGTGAATTAAAAATATAAAAAAAAACATGCATATTCCCTATTGTAAAAGCGTGTATGTGAAAAGTAATAGGAGATATCTTCCTTTTATTTGTAAGAAGTACTGCCTCAGTTTTCTCTGGTGCCAGTTCCATTTTTTTTTCTTCCAACTAGTTTAAAACTGGCTGTAGTCCAGTGTTTCTCCTATTAATTAGAATTCCTTCCTCTATTGCGGTCACAACCATCGCTATGTCATCTGCAAATCCTAATTCCAGTTTTAAGAAGACCGCCATACAGAATATGCCATAAGGTTGGAGACAGTACTGACCCCTGTGGAACACCACTGTTTATTATTATTGTTTTAGTAGTTCCTTCTGCTTCTAGAACTACCTCCCTTTCTGTTAGATATGATAGATATGACGTTATAACTTATTCCCTATCAATTAATTAATTACCTGGGCATGTCAGCGCAATTCGGACGCGCGGGCTGCGAGGGCTTCTTCTACGCCATGCACCAGGAGGAGTTGGGCCACCCGCACAAACTGAAGAAGGCCTTGAACGTCAGTCTCGAGATGGAGAAGCTTATCAAGGAGAAATTAATAAAGCTGAACTCTGTGGTAGAGGAGAGTTAAGATTTGCATTTGATGGACTTCGTGGTGACAGACTTCATCGGAGAGAAGAAGAAGTCCATCTACGAGTTTGGAAGGTTGTTATCTAGATACAGACGGATGATATACGGGCAAAGCAAGTGCGGGAGTTTCTATTCGACAGGGAAATCACAGAGAATGGGCGAACTTGCCAACAAATTGTACAAATAAACAGGTATTGGTGCAAACTCTATGTATCAAACGATTTAAGGCTGAATTAACCAAACTTCCTATAAACTTAAAGGAAATAATTAAAAAATCTTCCAAACAATTTCATTCAAACCGTTTTTAGGGTAGCTGTGCCGTGAAATTTTTAATTTAATTTAATTAATTTAACGATTTATTTCTCAACAGTTTATATGACCAATGACAGAGCAAATATAAGATTAGTTAACGTTTATAAGTTTAACGTTTTATAACTCGACAAAGGTGCAGCGAGATTTTTTTTAGCTTGATAAGGGTGCCGCGGCCAAAAAAAGTTTGAGAACCTCTGATCTATACCAATATGTCCTAGCACCCAGTATAGTGTTACTTTCTTAACTCAACTACGCTTGTTTAGCTTTTCCCTTTTAGGTGATCAGTGATGAGCTGATAGTTCAGATGGCCGCCTGACTGTCTGACGGGATAGCCGTCACCAATAGTTTCTGTCGAGGTTAAATTGTGCACATCTTATCGTTACATGTACCTCTGCTTGGAAGACACTTGTGTGGAGCCATAGATGCAAAGCATTTGATCACGAGGCCCAAATACTACTGCACCTGCGCATTGCATCGCCTAAGAGTCATGTGTATATTACTTGTTGTGGACATCACTTGTTGTGGTATGTCTTAAGCATTCATCATTCCATCCGGCTCTAAACATTTCTGTGTAGTTTTTTTTTTCTAAATGATATTTGCACACTACTTCGTTTTTTGTTACTTCTAGCCAGGAGATATTTCCTGAAAGGTTGCTACGGTCTCTATTCAAGATTATTCTATACACTGATTCCCTGATATACATTCTTGTCGAACCCTATATATACGATAACGATAATGTGCAATGGACCCAGACCTAATGCAGTTCTTTTGCTGCTATCCGGCACGACCTTATAGTCACTGTCATGCAGACATATGCCAGTCTATAAATTTCGTCGATTTTTGTAAAGCAGTTTCTCTATAAAAACTTTTGGTGTTGATGATACTTGTGGTGTTGAATGATACTTTGAACATATTTTACCTAGAATTAATTGTTTTCTTATGTATATCCTGCATTCTTTCTATAAATACCCACGATAATGTAATTGTATTTTGAACATTATTCATATTGTGACAAGAAGAGTTAAGAAGATGAAAATAATTACGAAAAATATATCATAGCACGAAAGAATTTCAATTAATTACGCCACGTTCATAGGGTCCACTTTATTAAAACGAGATTAAATGTAAAATTAGGTCAAGACTTTATTAAGTTTGAGATGATTCTTGGTTAAACTAAAATACAAGTCAAAATTATTGTTTTGTAATAAACGTTCTAGTAATCAATTATTATCTAACTACTAAAATGTATTCGGTAAATTTTGAAAACGATTTTTTGTGGCATTTCTCGTACTAATAAAAGTGCGCCAGATAATAGTTTTAACGCATGAGTAATAAAATAATAGATAATTATAATATATTAATACATATTTAAACGTTTGTCAAATTTAATGAAACTATTGGTGTTTTAATATATTGATGAAGTTAGTGAACTTTTTTTACCTAACTCATTATTACTATTAAAATTATGGCAGCATAACTATTTCCTTTAACCCTAATAAAATCGCCACAATATTTAAACAAAAAACATTAAACAGTCTCTTTATGATTAAAGGAAACTTTACGATTTCATTTCATAACTAAAACCGACAATGTATTACATAATCCTCTACAAAGAGATCTAATATCCCAGCACTGTATTTGATAATACCAGTTAAAACTCGCTTTTGCGTCAGATTATTCCAAACAATATAATTATAAATTAATTAATAATTTTAGAAAAAAAAAATAAAAAATTCTAATTCATTCGATTAATTTTATAGTCGTTTTCCAATAAAATATTAATGAAACGACCGGATGAAATATTAATTCCAATTGTCATTCGTTTTTGAAAGGCCTGTTAATTAAACCGCGCTTTCTAATTACGCCCCGAGAATATAAAACATAATTAAATTACAATGCTAGAACGAAAAATTATTATTGCTCCGCTAATAAATAGCGCCGAGGTGAAACGAAATGTGCTTTCTGCGAAAAACACGTACTATTTCTGCTGTAAAAATATTTATTATTCGTTTTACACAGAGACATATGAAACACTTTGCTCAAATATGGGTCATAAAATGTATTATAACTCTATCTGATAGTGCTGTATATCACAAGTCTTTAATGTTCTATTATGGCCACTCCATATTTTCATATCAAGAAAATTTTCATATTATGAAGACAGCTTTACTTTATCTACAACGTTTTTATAAATTTAAGTTAGATGTTTAAGTTATATAAATATCATACAGTATGAATACAGTATGCGTATTACTCATACAGTATGCATACAATATGCTATTATTATATCTCTTGAAAATGGCGAATGTTTGTTCGCCGAAACGTCGAGAATCCGGTTTTTTGAGAACAGACCCTCAACATTAAGGCGTAATCCTCGAGAAAACAAATCAACACATATTTCCATCCGCGACAACCTCAAATACAACAATATATATATATATATATATATATATATATATATATATATATGTATATATATATATATATATATATATATATATATATATATACTATACTGTTCAGCGAGCTTAATATGAAAGCACTCTTGTTGTTGGACGTTGGAGTGAAATGTTATGGTTTAGGACAGGGGTCTCCAAACTACGGCCCGAGGGCCAGATCCGGCCCGCGGACAGATTTTGTCCGGCCCGCGGTGAGCTAGCATACATACTCCTTTTAGAGAACATATTTTTTATAGCAAATTAAATTTAGTATTACTTAAGTATTAGTATTACTTAAGTATTCTAATTTTATGTTGAACAATTATTAATATGACATCTACATTGATATGGTCATGGGCTAACTACTCATAACATTGTTGCCGGCTTATTGTTATTGTTTTTGTGATAAGTTGGATAAAGAAACACAGAATTGTAATGAGTAAAGACATGTATAATATGCAGAAAATTTAACTTCAGTATATAATAACTAACAAATTATTGAAATGAATCCAACTAATATTTTATACATTTTAAATAAAAACATAACTTATAACAAGCATAATGACATATGAAATATTAATGAGATTTATGTAATTGAGATTTTCCACTGACAATAGTTTGTAGTTGTGGACTAATTTTGCTTGTACCAATTATTAAAAGAGATTTAAGATGCTCATCAGTTAATTTAGATCTGTAAACATTTTTTCTGTACTTCATTTTGGAGAACGTCTTCTCACACAAATAAGTAGTACCAAAAACAGAAAACAGCCCACGAGCAAATTTATGCAAATTATCAAATTGTGTCAGTGGAAAACTCTTATAAAATACCAACAAAGATGAGTTTTGATATTTGTTCTTAATTATATCACTGCACTGTAGATCAATCATTTCCATTTGAAGTTCCTGGGCTAGGGTTTCAATGTCAGTATCAAAAGGATTCTGAAAAATCTTAATTTGATTCGCAATGGCATCAAAGTCCGAGAAACAAAATTTATCGAGTATCAAAATTGATTTTCAAAGCACTCAAAGTTTCGATTGTAAAATCGATAGGAAACTCAGTCTCAGTGGTGTGGCTGAATATTTCACATGTTTTAAAATGTGAAAAACATTTACTTCGTAGTTGTGATTGAAACAGTATCAATTTCTTCCGGAATGATTTGATATTAGTGTATAAATCAGGAAGATGCTGGTTTTCTCCTTGCAATCTCAAATTCAGTTCGTTCACATGTTTTGTCAAATCAACATAGAATGCTAACTTCCACAGCCATGCGTTGTTTTGTAATTCAGTAAGAGGGCGATGCTTTTCATTCAAAAAAATTTCGATCACTGCTCGAAGTTCAAAAAAGTGCTGAAGGACTTTCCCACAACTAAGCCAACGTACGGCAGTATGATAAGGTAAGTCATTTTCTCCAATCTCTTCAATAAATTGTCGGAATTGTCGGTGATTCAGCCCAAAAGATCTGATAAAATTAACAGTTGATATGACTGGTTTCAGAACTTCAGACATATCCAAACATTTTCCGCACAAAGCCTGTTGATAAATGATAAAATGTAAGACTAATGGTTTTGAACCTCCGTCATTTTCTTCAGCCTTTGACACAAGAGCAACCACTCCTTTATCTTTCCCACTCATGTTTTTGCCTCCATCAGTTGTAATACATTTCAAGTTCTTCCATCGAAGGTTCTTTTGATTAATGGCCATTTCAACTCCTTTAAAAATATCTGTACCAGTAGTTGTGCCATGAATACTATACATATCAAGAAGTTCTGCATGCACTTCATAGCTTTTATCTACTCCTCGAATATAAATCAACACCTGAGCAGTATCTGACACATCCGTTGACTCATCCAAGGCCAAGGAAAACCACTCAACATGTCCATTTTTGTCGAACAGTTGAGAGGATATATTTTCAGCGATGTTTTCTACCCTTCGAGCCACAGTGTTTGCTGACATACTGACAGTTTTCATTAAATTTACCTTTTCAGGGCACATTTCTTCGGCTACTGCAATTATGCATTCTTTGATCATTTCTCCATCGGTGAATGGTTTTCCACGTTTTGCAATTTCAAGAGCCACACGAAAGCTGGCACGAGTTGCAGCCTCTTGTTCAGTTTTGAAGATTGCTGCGATTTCAATCCGCGCTTCATAGCTTCGAATTTTTCTGTCCGCAAACTTCCTGTATATTTTGAGTAATTTTGAAAATGTTTTGTTTCATAATGACGTTTAATGTTATATTCCTTGAGAACGGCTATGCTTTCATTGCAAATCAAACATAGCGCCTTGTTACTGGACTCAATTACGAAATACTGAATGTTCCACTGATCTTTGAATTTTCTGCATTCACTATCAATTTTTCGCTTCTTTTCCATACTACTAAATCACACACAAAAGCAACAATTCAAATCAAAATACTGTTACAAAGATGTCTTAAACTTAAACACGCACAAACACGTTTTAAGGAAGTACGCACTATTTTATTTCACAACAGTGTCATAGGAACTCACTTGTGGTTGCGCCACTAGCCTTCTTATATATTCCAATTACTTCCATCTGTCCACTCAGTGAGTGGAAGACACCAGAACTTTCTCGAACCAACGAGATTATTCTGTACGTGCTATTAGCGCCTTGTGTCCACCAGATGTCGTGTCACGTTACTCCTCATGGCTCGTACTCTACGACTAATCTAGAAATTACAGATAATGACAGGAAAATTAATAATATGCAGTGTTGCCGTTTTGCGGACTTTAGTCCGATTTGCAGCCTTTTTTAAACGTTGCGTACTTTTTCGGACTTTTTTTTTCATCAGTGGACTATTTCACTTTTTACCACCGGCAACAATGATAATATGGTTTTGGCCCTCGGAACTTACTCGAGTAATCAGTATGGCCCTACGGCTGGAAAGTTTGGAGACCCCTGGTTTAGGAGAACTTTCATATAAATATGCATTCCAGTTATTTAATGAAAAATATCCAAATGTACGTGTGAGCAAAACAGCTTTAACAAATTATTAGGGTAGTTTAAATTAGGTGTTTGGACAAATTCTTTGAGGTATTTTTATTTCAATTAACCCAACGTTTCGACCTATATTAGGTCTTTCTTAAGGCTACAAAAGAACCTGGTGAAATTAGGTGAGAACAAACAAATAGTTTTTAATTTATCCTATTACAAAATGGTTTATCTAATCATAAAAAAATATTATTGTAAATTGTTGTAATTTTCATATACGTATTTTAGAATTTTTATAATTATGTTATTTTGTAATTTGTAATTTTGTTTTTCTTTTGTTGCCTTGAGAAAGACCTAATATAGGTCGAAACGTGGGCTTTATTTAAATAAAAATACTTCAAAGAATTTGTCCAAACAGCTGATTTAAACTACCCTAATCATTAAAACAAGATGGACGTTATATCAAAAAAGCTTTAACAAAGTTAATTATAAAGTTTGATGAAATGGGATCCGCAACAACTCGACATAATCTTAAGTTTTTGATCATGTGTTAAGTGATTAATGGATTTTTATTCGAACATAAGGGGTTTAAATAGAAGCAAAATATAAGCTCTGGAAGCTCGGGAATTCCGCGTTGATATTGAGGGTTGGTTCTGAAAAGAACCGGATTCTCGACGTTTCGGCGAACTAACATGCGCCAATTTCAAGAGATATATGCGTCCGTGCGGGTCAACCGTTAGACGCATTCATAGTTGACCTGCACGGACGCATATATCTCTTGAAAATGGCGAATGTTAGTTAGCCGAAACGTCGAAATCCGAACCAACCCTCAACATCAACGCGGAATTCCCGAGAAAACAAAACAACATATATATATATATATATATATATATATATATATATATATATATATATATATATATATATATATATATATATATATATATATATATATATATGACGTGTTTACAGTGTTTCCAATGAATGTTTGTGAGCCGTTGTGCATACATATGTATGTATCAATGTTGACAACTTAAAGTAATTAATTCTTAACACTCCTCCTTAATTACTTTGCTTCGCAGATGTTTGAATATTGTGCTGGACAATGGTTTTGTTAAGATATCTGCCATTTGTTCAGCACTCTTCACATGCTTTAGCGTTATGGTTGATTCTAAATGTTCTTGAATGAACTTCCGTGGAATGTCACTGTGCTTCTTTCCTTTCGTGATTTTTCCTTCGTGAATATTTTCTAACATGCAGATAGCGGATTTATCATCGACATATAGGGTTGTAGGTTTACTTAAGTTCGCAAGACCTAACTCGCTTCCCAATCATCTTAACCAGCAGATTTCATCGATAGAGGATACTGCTGCTCGATATTCAGCTTCAGCTGTAGAATTAGCTACATGACGTTGCTTTTGTGTATACCATACAATTGGACCTCCTCTTGAAATGAGAACTCTCATTGTCACTCGTTGATTGTCCTGTTTTTCAGTCTCCTCCGTAATCAGAGTCTGTGTAAGCTATGAGTTTGTTGTCTCCGTTAAAGAAGATTCCAAAATATTTAGTGCCTCTTATATATTGAAAAACACGTTTTACCATTTTCCAATGACTTATCATTGATTTACTCATTTGTCGACTTAGATAATTTACGGCGAAACTAATGTCTGGGCGTCTTATTGTTGCCAAGTAAACTACCTATGGCTTCACGATACATATTTAGTTTTTCGAGAGGTTGGTCGTTTACAAATTTGCTTTCATCGGTTAGCATACCACATTCATACCACGTTTTGAAATCAGCAGTCTGAGTGTAACCCTTATCTAGTATTTTCGTCACAGAGAAAAGATTGAATTGCATCGTTGGTGTATGCAATACATTTTTAAGTTCAATTCTGTACCATTTTTTACCATTAAATGCTTCCAACTGAACATTACCCACACCAATTCTTTCGATCCTGGTTGCATCACCAATTACAACCATTACAGGTTCCTTGAGTTTCACATAATCACTCATCCATTCTACATGAGAAGTCATATGCTGCGTCGCAGCGCAGTCTTGATACCATAGTTCATTGCAATTTTGCTTTGAGTTTATATAATCTACATTCGCAGCTGATAATCCGATTGTTACGAACGCTCGTTGATCGCTTGTACAGTTATTTGAGTTGTTTTTATCAAACTTTTCATTCCTTTCTTTGTTATGCCAACAGTCTTTAGCGAAATGACCCTTCTTCTTCCATATATTGCAACCATAATTTTTCCTGCAGTACTCTAAATATTTAGCACATGGCTTACTTTTACAGTCTTTCTTTATATGTCCTGTCTTTCCATACTTGTGGCATTCAACTTTCTGACTTAGTAGTCTACAGTCTTTTCTAATCTGTTTTGATATTAGAGCATTTTGAGAACTTTGACTATCACATTTGCTTCCGTTTAACCTGTCTTCTTCCAAACGTAAGAATTCAAAAAGTTTCCTTAAGTTTTTTTTCTTGATTATTTATGCAATCGCAAAAAGTTCGAAAATGATGTAGCTTTGGCGGTAGCATGTTTAGGATTCTGGACATGATACAACTTTCTTTAATTTCTTCGCCTTCAGCCATCAGTTTATCTGAATATTTGTATTTTATCTGGATATGCATGCAATTTTCTATGACAGATTTATTCTCATTGTATTCATAACTAAAAAATAGTCTTTGCAGACTTTCAATGATAATATCTGACTTTTTACCATATAACATTTCCAATTTCTCAAGCATCGAACAAGCAGTCGTACAGTTACAAATTTTCTTTGCAATATTACCACTCACATTTAGTCCTATGAGCGTTTGAGCTTCGATGTCCTTCTTCAACCATGTCTTGACAATAGCATCCATCTCTGATCCATGCGGTCTAACCTCCACTCCTGTTGCGACTTGAAATAGATCCTTGGTTTTTAACGTTAGATTCAGCTTGAACCTCCATGACTCGTAGTTAACTTCGCCTTGGTTGTCTTCCGCAAGATTTTCCGATTGTGATCTCAATGTATCCATGTTTCAATTCTTATCTCTCTATATATTTATCAATTTACATTCAAATCTCTCACACAACCCGAACTGTGCCCTGAGCCCATAACCTGTTGTAATATACAATAGCTGGGAAGTATTCAGGTATATGTGAGAGAAAATGCTCAGTCGTTTTAAGTAATTTGATTTAATTTAAATATAACATAAAATATATATAGAGAGAAAATATAAGATATGAAAATACAAATGAAAAGGCGCATTTATGTATTTCCCGAACAACAAATAAATATAATTATTCAACAACAAATCTTACAGACAAATTATTACTGGCTGACAAAACTGCTGACTCACACATAAAGGTTTTCCTTACTGTGAAATAAAATGTATTTAGGTGGCCTGTTCACTTAATCAATGTTACCAACTGAAAGTAATAAATTCCTAACAATATATATATATATATATATATATATATATATATATATATATATATATATATATATATATATATAGGAGAAAACTACCAGACAAAAGATCCTAAGCTCTAGCACTGACAAGGAAACAATGAATTATCGTATACCAAAGGAGAAATCTTCACGGTGTCCCAAGATATATGGTTTACCAAAGATCCACAAAGATGGAGCCCCACTACGACCAATAGTAAGCTCCGTTGGTTCACCGGTCCAACTTCTTGCGAAACATTTAGCAAAATGTTTACAACCATACGCCGAATATTGTGATTCCTATGTCCGCAATGCGGAACACTTCATAGACATACTGAAAAATCACCAACTCCAGCCCGGCCACCTCCTTGTGAGCTTTGACATTGTATCTTTATTCACAAAAGTACCGGTCCCTGAGGCCTTAAACATCATAAGATAAAAATTAAAACCAGAAAATTATGTATCAGATCTGGCAGAACATTGTTTAAAGAATACATACTTTAGGTACGATGGTCAAATATACAAACAAGTCCTAGGAGCACCAATGGGTTCACCTCTATCCCCAGTAATAGCCAACATATTTCTTACAGATTTTGAGGAAAAGCCAATCTCATCAGCCACACTTAAACCTACACTCTGGTTAAGATATATTGACGACACATTTGTAATCTGGCCACACGGCAGACCAGAGCTGGACAAATTCCTTAACCATCTTAACTCCCAACACGACCAAATTAAATTCACAATGGAGATAGAAAAGCATCAACGACTTCCTTTCTTGGATGTTTTTGGTACAGAAGAAACTTGACGGCACTTAAAGTCACACTGTGTAAAAATCAACCCACACAGACAGATATCTGAACGCTTCTTCGCACCATCATCCCAAACAACTAGCATCTGTAGTCAATACTCTTACCACCCGATCCAAAAGACTAGCCGACCAGCTTAACTTACCGAAAGAATTGAGGAACTTACGAGAAGCTCTTTCTTCAAATGGATATTCAAACAGCTTAATATCCAGAGCTTTCCGTCGTACAGAGAACAGTAGCCAAACAACTGAAGAACGACAGAAACCCGTTAGCACAGCATACCTACCATATGTTCATGGATCAACTGACAAAATCGCCAGAATCCTTAAAAGACACAACATCGACACCATTTTCAAACCTAACCAGAAAATATCCTCCATGCTACGCAGCGTTAAAGACACCATCTCGTTAGAATCCCATGGAATTTACGAAATACCTTGCGGAACATGTGAACGAACCTACATGGACGTACCAATAGAAAAATATCTGCTAGGATTCAAGAACATGTAGTTTCAGTAAGACACAGAGACAAAGTTTCATCGGCACTTGTCCAACACACAAACACCGGTCACTGGATGGACTTTAGAAATTCAAGGACTGTTGCACAGATTAGCCACGAAATGTCACGAGTATACAGAGAAGCCATAGAGATAGAAAAACGAGACTACTGCATGAACACGAGAGACGATTCCTTGAGACTGCCCCCAGCATGGCGACTGATCATATCCACCCTCAAAATGCAATCCCAGACACCCCAGACTCATGTACGACCAACAAGACAAACAAACAACCGAACCGAAGCACCGCACACAAGCGCATGTCCCGAAGCCAGACAGCTATAAGTATTCGCATCGCACGAACGAGCTCTCAGTATGCGTCTAACGGTTGACCCGCACGGGCGCATATATCTCTTGAGAATGGCGAATGTTAGTTCGCCGAAACGTCGAGAATCCGGTTCTTTTCAGAGCCAACCCTCAGCATCAACGCGGAATCCCCGAGAAAACAATACAACACAGGTATCTATCCGCGAAAACCTCAAATACAACATATATATATATATATATATATATATATATATATATATATATATATATATATATATATATATATATATATATATATATATATATACATATATATATATATATATATATATATATATATATATACATATATATATATATATATATATATATATATATATATATACTGCGCAGATCTTTAATGGTTCGATTTACTAAAACTTTGGCCATTGCCAATTGTTTCGCAATGTTGCATGTGGGTGTTTCAGTCGTTTGAAACGCTGAATGAGCCATTCTGCATCCTTCTAGCAACCTTCTGGCCGCTATACCATAAGAAGAAACTGCTACGGAAATTTCGGATCTCGCACGAACAGTGGCTAAAATCAATGACATGAGGAATGTCTTTCCACTTCCTCCGGGCACATCGAGAAAAATAAGCCACTATTTCCATCATCAATTGCCTTCTTATCATAAACATCCTTCTGTTTTGAGTTCAACAGTGGTACATTCATTCAAGCTGATTCGTTCAATGCATCTCGATCGAATTCACGTTCATGTTCCAATTCTCGATTGAAAGCGTCATTCATACCACGATTTGGCGTTGTCATTCCTAACTTTACCAACAAACTGCCGCACATGAGGTAACACATGCCTTCTATCAAAAGCAAGGCCTGGTTATGTATTCACCTCGAGATCGATGTCACATGTAAAATGTCTTCTGACATGTCATCCTTGCACTTGTTCCACAGTTCAATTGGATTCGATCGGAAACATGTCGAAGTAATGATAGCAAATAATGTGCGTATCTGATTTGGAGATGCAGAAAGAACTGATTCAGCTATTGTAATGTCCCAATGAAATTCGTTTTCAAGCAAATTGAGCTGTTGACATGAAGCATGAAATGTTGGGCACTGCACCATTGACAGTTCGAAGTGATTCAAATGAAGTCGGCCCACGAACAATAGAGAGTGGAGTAACGTTCGTGCAAATGGATCGCTTTGGCAAATAAACTGGTCAATGTTGTCGCTGGAGGTGTTTCAGCACATTGAGCAACATTTGATGCGATGAAATAAATTCGTTGATGATTTTCTAGATTAGGGTGACCAAATCATAAACTTGAAAAAGCGGGACACATCCAAGGAAGGTTTGGGGGTGATACCCTCCAGCTAAAGGGGTGTTAGAGGGGCCTCCATCGAGACGTAATCATTGAAACATGCTCTTTTTTGCCAATTTGAGACCTATAAATCTTTTTCAATTTACCTATGAATGTGTAATTTAATTTAAATTGTGAGGCGTATTATAGCATATATATAAGTATTATAACATACTTCAAAACATAATTAAACAAGATAACTAAAATTGTTAGTCAAAGTTATCTTAAAAATCTTTAGCATTTGAATTGGGGATATTTTTGTTTCGTTCCAGCCAATTTTAAAACCTCTTTCTTTTCCAATATAAAGTTGTAAAAACTAGAACAGTCCATTTCTAAATTGTAGAGTACCTGCAAGATTGCAGAAAAGGTATCCACTCCCATCTTGTTCCTTTCCGCCGTCCATTGAATGTTCATAAGCGAAAAGATTCTTTCAGTATTACCATTATGGGCAGGGATCGCAAACACATACTGGCCCGGTATGCGCTTTAAAAAAACAAACCCATTTTTCGTGACACTGAGGTGTTTTTTATCTTCATCAGTCCATTCTTTAATTTTTTCACTTAAAAAATCCACTAATGGTGCCACTAAAGTATCATTTTTGACAATGCTTTTTTCATTGAAGTAACAAATAGTTTCTTCAATTTGTTTCCAACTGGGGATCTCTTTCAAAAGCAACCATTGAAACTTTGTTAAAGTAGAGAACGGTACACTCCATTTTTCAAGATACTGTATGCAGGTTTCATAAAAGTGATTAACTTCAGTTCTGAAGTTAATTTCGTCTTGTTGCATAATACTGCCACGCTTAAGAATGGATTTTACATTAAATGATAAGAACTGCTCCTCTTTTCTTCTGGTCAAAGCTGTGAGAGTAGATTCCAACACATCATTAACTTCCATAATACTTTTTGTACTTCTTTCAATCTTTTTAATTCCTTGCAGAGAAAAATATTGAATTGGCTATGGACGAACCATAGGTATGCCTCACTTAAAGGATTATTAAAAAATGTTAACAATGTGTTTGGAGCTTTTTTCTCGTTTAAAAAGAAATCCTTTAGAGCATCAAACAGTTTTAAAATTCGTTCTATTGCAGGCATCAAAGACAGCCAACGAGTTTTTGAATGTGTTAAAATAGTGCCATATTCGACGTTGACCATTTCATAAACTTCTTTTAGCCTCTCTGTGTATATAGAAAAATATCACCGTGTATATAGAAAAATAAGAGAAGAGTTTGACAATAATACCTTCGATGTCACAGCTTAATCTATCTGATGCTGTACAAATGGAGTTATGTAATATATGGGCAGGGTAATCCACACCTTCAATACCACCATGTAAAGTAGTTTTTAATTTTTTAAACACGTTGTTTAGTCCCGCTTTGTTCAAACTACCAAAATTTGTATTTGTATTATCACCACAAAATGCAATGAAACTGTTTTTATTTAACTTGAACTCATCAATGCAATTTAAGCAGAAACTAGATATCTTATCTGATGTTTGATTCTGTTTCACACGGCAAATAAGCAACTTTCAATAACTTTGACTGTATCCCTTCATTTATGTCAAAAAAACAACCACAAAAGGAAAGATTTTTACAACCTTGTGATTACTTGCATCAGTTGAAATGCCATTAAAAGGGGATTTATTCATCTCTTCAATACTAGTTTTCAAGCTGATTGGAGCTAAAACATAGAGCTAGTTCTTTTCTAGAACATAGAGCTAGTTCTAGAGTATTATGAATAACAAGAATCAAGTATGGTTAACAAGTTGCAAACGATAATAAACTCTGATCGTTGAGTCAACTCTTCAAAACTGTAATATCTGGGTCATGCGAGGAGATTGTTAAGAATTACTACAACTCATTATGCTGGTAAAAGAGGAGTCCGGGAAAACGACGGACCTCCTGGATCAAGAATTTCAGTGAGTGGTTTGATTGCTCCTGTTTAGAGCAGCAGTGTCAAAAATAAGAATTGCCATTATGATAACCAACCTCCGTTAGGAGAAGGCACCCTTAGAAGAAGAAGTTGTTTGGTTATCAGTGCTGACTGCTTTGTTCTAGCAGATGGCCCGAGGAGAGGCGCGACAAAAGTGTATCATCAACCCAACGTAAATACGGGACATTTAGGCGTCCCGGGAGACTTTTTCGAGACCCCGTGTAAGATCGTTAAAAAACGGTACAATCCGGCTTTTACGGGACGTTTGGTCACCCTATTCTAGATGCACCGCCAAATGTAAAACTCAAAAAGCGCCATCTACTGGCATAGCTTAAGTTATAGCTTCGACTGCGCGAATATATGTGGCGTTGCATAAAAAAAATGAGAAAATGAATTATTTTTATTATTATTACCTTTTTTCGTGAATTTTTCCAATATTTTAATAGTAACTATAATAGCTGGGGTGGAGACAAATGCAACAAATCAAAAATCATAAAAATCGGTGCAGCCGTTCTTGACTTTTTAAAAGTCAATATTAAAACCCGACGGTGTTTTATATATTAAGATAATTAGTAAAAATAATTAGTTCCATAATGTTTTCATAGTTAGCGCAAACTTCTGTCACAGAAATTCCTTAATGAGTGTCGCATCTCTCTTTACATAGTTACTACTCTTAATGTCTTGTTGTATTGTATATTTTTTAATTGGAAATAAATAAATGGGTAAATAGTTATAAGGAACGTAAGATAAGCTTTAATGTAAAGATATGGAATTTCAAGGGAACAGTAGAATGTGTTTTCGCTGGTGTTACATGAGCATAATGAAAGAAATTTACATAAAATATCGTTTAGGATTGTCATTGGGGCGCGACTATTACAAGTAAAATGCGGAAAAAGACTTTATTATTATTATAGTGTTAGTTGTGATTGCAAAAGTATTCTGTTTGTTTAAAAGTAATTTTATAGTGGCGGATAAAGCATTACTAGAATTAAATTAAAATAGAGATTAAATTACATTACAGTTGTTCGGACCGTGTCTCTCCAAATTTCACAATTTCCAAACAAAACACAGGCTGGTTAGATCACTTACCTGTGTCGGCTGCCAGCGTCTCCGCCACGTGGAATCGTCCTTCCGGCGCTTCTTCTAAGGGAGGAAATGGGAATAAAAGGTAGATGGATTCCCCTTAAATCGGCGTTTTCGGGACGTCCGGCTCCGCTTCAGCCCTTGGGGCTCGTGATCACCCCTGGTTAATTTGGATGGGAAATTCTAAACTACGCACATGTGCTAGTCGGCGTGGGTTTCACGTTTTTCGTTCGCAGTCGCCGAGCGTGCTTAGTCGACTCTACGCAGCGAACTGATTCATTTAATCAACTCGCCAAAAAGATTATTAATTCGCGCGACTTCGACACCGATCGATACACCTTTGCCTCTTCGATTGATTGGAGCCGAAGTTAATTCAAATATAACAAATTTAAAATCTGGATGCGCTAAATTGTCGCGAACAACAGTAAAAGGTAACATTTTCAAATATTTCCGTATATAAATCTACCGTCGTCTGGCAATAAAACAGGGTCACGATAAAATATAAGGCATTTTTCCTTACTATATTATCTGAATATAGCATCGCAATCTTTGTACTTGTATTTCACGCTAGCAGCAGAGACACTCAAATCGAATTCCAATAGATAAAATATAATTTAAAAAAAAGAGATTTCAGGCTCCGGAGTGGAATTTAATTAGGCGAAGTGCTTAACCATTCGACTGGATGGATCTTCAATATTAAATTTAAATTGCCAACAAATCTCACATCGCAACCTAAAAATATGCGACAAGAAACTAATATAATAAACAAAACAAAATAATACACAACTCGCAATTACTATCAAGTAAATTCCATCGTCTGTAGGTGATATAGCTAAAAATGTCTCAGTTTTCTACCTGTATCAACTACAGAAAACAGATATGGGAAAATATATGGAATTGAAGCGAGTGGCTTCTGTTGCTTCATAAATTATTAATGAAAATTTTGAGAGAAGTAAATAAAACAAAAATAAATATTTTGGCTATGAAACACATCACTCATATGAATGGATGTTCTTCCTAAACTAACCAAGGGGCATACATTATTCTGCCTTCTATAGAAAACTTATAAGCGCAATTATTAAATGTATAGCTAAAAACGCAATTTCTTTATGTTTCTCATTGTTTAGATTAAACATAATATGACTAGACGACGACAAAAAAAGACAAAACATAACCTGGCAAAACTAGACAAGAGCATATAGAACCAGATATGCTCTTGTCTAGTTTTGCCAGGTCAGGTTTTGTCTTTTTTTGTCGTCGCCTAGTCATATCTAATATATATCTATCTCATATTTTCTTGAATTTTTTAGTCATGTTAAGCCTTATGTTGCCTTGTTTAGTTTTGTCCAGTCTTTGCAACTCTTATATAGTTTTTCTCCTGTCTATCTGGTTTACAAGAAGACAACAATATTTATATTCTCTGTTTCATTAATTTTTAATTATTGCAAAATGTTACGGACTACAATATGAAATTTTACGGTTTAAACCGAATTTCAATAACTTTAAATATATTCCCCTAAGAACGATTAGCATAAAATATAAGAGAGACATTTAGCAATATATGAATAAATAAACTGTAAACTTGTGAGAAAATGGAGGTGAAAGTTCCGAATCTTTCAAAAATTGTTCGAATCGAAAATTTGAATGGTTTATTGTCCTTGCAATTGCAAGTATCATACATAATTATAATCTGTATGCAATTTAAAATAATCTAGAAGATTCAGACAATTTAGATTATTTTGGAAAAGTTACTGTAAACAATCTGAAAGTATTTGCTATTTTGCGTGTTTTTATAATCGCTAATTTCAGGCTTGTGTTTCACCAGAACAGAAAGGATTATTATTTGTTTGTTACAATACAATATTCCGTTTCATGCTTGTCAATTTTGACATGTCCTTGATCATGTCAAAATTCACAGAAAACACGCAGAAAATACGCTAATATAATTCATTATGCAACTTAATCAGGAGATCTTGAAACAATAAACAAATTTCAACAACCTTTTTATTTTTTTTGTGGGGGGCTCGTTTGGCTGCAAAGCCTTTCTGTACTGCGACCAACTTGATCTATTGTGCTTGACCCTACTACAATTACTCTCCCAGAAATTCAACTTCGTGAACGAAGTCTAAGATATTCCTGAGAGGCTTGCTACTCAGCTCCAAGGTGGTCAATCTTGCGACCCCGAAGTGGGCAAGCCTTATGTGTGCTAAGACTACACATGTGCACATTAAGTGTTCAGCGGTTTCTTCATCTGATTCACATAATCTAAGGCAACTTCCTCTGCCTATCCCATTTTTTGTAAGTGATATCTTACCGGACAATGTCCTGTGAGTATGCCTACCAAAGTTCTGATTTCTCTTCTAGAGCAGCTTAGCATCTGCTGCGTTATTGCGGCAGAATAGTTTATGAGCATTTTAGCTTACCGCTGTCCTGGCGTGTTCTTCCAGTGGGTTTGCTTTTGCTCTTCTTCCCATTTCTTAGCCCCCTGTCTTAAGTGGGCCTCTTTAAGCCCACAAGTTGGCTTCGGGCCCTCGGCCCCGCTTTTGGCGAGTGCGTCGGCCAATTCATTCCCATATATGCCCTGTTGACCCGGCGACCACATTAGCGTGAGTCTGTTACCTTTCACCAGTTGCTTTAGGGTTTGTTTACAGTTCCAGGTTACTTTGAAATTAAAGTTGTGGGCTATTAAATTCCCTAGAGCTACCTGGCTGTCCGTTAGGATGTAGATTTGCACTCCTTTAAGACGTTTCTTTAGGCAGATTTGTGCGCATCTTTCAATGGCTATAATTTCAGCCTGTACTACCGTGGGAGCATGGCTCAATGCCGTGGACTCCCTGTGACTCCGGCTGCATATGCCAATTCCTGTACCCTTAGCAGTTATTGATGCGTCGGTGTACCACATGGACGCTCTGTTTTTCAGGTTTTCGATTCTTTGAATATTGCTTTGGCGGTCATTGATGACCACTTCAACGGCTGTGTCAAAGTCGTATTCTGGGGATATTGTGTCCCAGGGCTGCTTCAGAAATTTCTCTTCGATTTGTTCCCTTATTTTCATGTGTCTCTGAATAGGCGATGTACACCTTAGTCTCAGAGCACTGAGAAGACCTTCATTTTCGACCTGTTTGTGCAGTGGAAGTAGGTCCAACAGAACTTCCATTGTTGTGGTTGGAGTACATTGCATCGCTGCTGTTATACCCAAGCACGCAAGCCGTTGAAGCTTTTGTAGTATGTTTTGGGGCCTTTAGTTCCTTTGTTTTGTACCACTATACGAGTGAACCGTAGGTGATAATCGGTCTTACCACTGTTGTGTAAGACCATAGGACCATTTTGGGTTTTAGTCCCCATGTTTTCCCAAAAAGATTACGGCAGATCCAAAGGGCCGCTGTGGCTTTTGAGAGCGTTTTGTTTGTTTTTAGATATTCCACCTCCTCAGAAAATTCGCCTGATCGCCTGAACGCCTGATCTTCAATGCTCGGAGCTTTCAAATTCAGCTTCCTTTTTCTGGTAAAAGGGACCATTACTGTTTTGCTCGGGTTGACACTAAGGCCCTCCTTCTTGCTCCAACAATTGATGGTGTTAAGTGCATTCTGTGCAAGGTTCATGATTGTATTACCAAACTTACCTCTTATTATAATGGCAACATTGTCTGCATAGCCAATCGCCTTATACCCGTTCTTTGCTAGCACATCTAGGAGATCATCAACGACCAGGCACCACAGCAGAGGCGATAACACCCCTTTGTGGGCACCCTATCTCTGTGGTTAAAGTCCTCGTTGATCCCCCCAGTGCTGCGGTAATTTTGCGATTGGTCACCATGTTTTGAATCCACTCAATGATAGGGTCTTCGAACCCTGTTGGTGGCTGCAGTCTTTTTTGATAAACGGGTTGTGTTGTCAAACGCTCCCTCTATATCTATAAAGATACCTACTGCAATTTCTTTGCAGTCCAGTGCTACCTCCAATGTGTTCGTTATCTCGTGTAGAGCGTCCAATGTGGATTTGTCTGGCTGATAAGCGTATTGATGCTTATGGAGAGGACTTTTTTTAAGAGGTCCGCACCGTATGTGATTTTCAAAAAATTTGTCCATTGTTTTCAGGAGGAAGAAAGTGAGGTTAATTGGTCGGTACGACTTTGCCAGGTCTTGAGGCCTGCGCCCTGCCTTAGAGATGAATATCACCTTGGCCTCTTACCATTCCAGTACGCCAGTCGAAAGCTGGCCTTAAATATCTCAGCAATGCAGGGGGCTATGGTTTCGATCCTTTTCTGCAACATTGCCGGGAAAATTCCGGCAGGTCCGGCGGCCTTAAATGGCTTGAAACTTTTCACGAACAGTAAACATGGTTGTTGCCATGTTTTTGCAGATTTTGGTTGGGCGCTTCATCCGCGTTATCCCTTCACCAGTTATGGTTGATTTAGAGCCGGAAAGTGCGTCTGCAGTAAAACGCTAAGACTTTCCTCTAAATCTTTGGTATACTTACCAGTCGGTGTCTAATCAGCCCGATTTCATTTGAGTGGTCCTTTGCCAAAACCTTTTGCAGCCTTGCCGTTGGGGCACATTGATCAATGCCCTCACAGAAGTCAGGCCAGGTTTTTCTTTTCGACCTTCTCAATTCTTTGTTGTAATCAGTAAGTGCTACTCCGTAGGCTTCCCAGTTGCCTGTTCTTTTCGCACCGTTGAAGGCTTTCCTGGCCGTCTTTCTCAGACGTCCTAGCTCTTTGTTCCACCAGGGAACAGCCCTTGATTTTTGCATCTTTTTGAGAGGACTGCTAGTCTCGTAGGCATGTGTTAGAACGCCTTTTAGATTAGACAATGCTGCTTCCAGCTCGTCTGTTGTTTTTATAATGAGACGGAGACCTTCGGTTTCCTGTCTGAGGATCTCCTTATAGAGTTCCCAGTCAGTACACCTAAGGTTCCTGCGCTCTTTTACCACATTGTGTTCTCACCTAAGTGGAACTCAATCTTTTGGTGGTCTGACATTGATGGCTCGTGGAGAACTCGCCAATATATGATTAACTCTGTTGTAAAAGCATCAGCTAGAGTCAAATCTAAAACTTCCTGTCTGGTTGCGTTTACAAAGGTGGGTTTACAGCCCTTATTAACGATCGCCACATCGTGAATACATAAGTATTCGAGTAATTGCTTACCTCTACTATTTGTATCCGTGCTGCCCCACATCGTATGATGTGCGTTGACATCGCAGCCCAGAATGTAGTGTTTGTTGTTTTTGTTGCACCAGTCCACGAGGCGTATAGTTTCCGCTGGTGGAGGCTTGTCCATATCACCTGGAAAGTAGACCGAGGCCAAAATAATGTGCCTGTTGCCCCATTTCTTCGGGATCTCCACGACCTGGTCTCCTGTGGTGAATTTTGGAACAGGTACAAAATTAATATTCTTCCTGAGTATCACTGTTCTAGGTTTAGAACAGCTAGTGTCATAAACCAGCTTACATATGTCAGTAGGTAGGCCCCTGACAAGTTCCTGGTTAATCTATTGTTCTTGCAGAAAACCAATACCGACACTTGCCGGTTTGAAGGCCATGTGTAGAGCGCTGGTCGCCGCTTTGGAGTGAAGCAGGTTTATTTACTGACACCATAACATGGCTCCTCATTCTTTTATTAGGCTTTAGTCGCCGGACTTCTTAGGCTTCTTAGAACCATTAGGGTCCTTGCGCTTCTTTGCGTCTTTTGTTTTTAGACCCTTAAGATTGACAGCGAGTTCCTCGTCGCTGCTCAATAGGAGTTCTATCTCCTTTGTATGCACCCCAGTGCTTTCCATAGGCATTTCTGCACTTTGGCGAGGTCTTTAGCCTCTGGTTTGGGTGAGCTTGAGGAGTCACCTGGTCCTTTATTTTTTGTATCTGTTGTATCTATTTTTGGTCCCACGAGAAGCTAGGGAAATAAACAGTCACTTGCAGCAGAGCCCCGCATTACTACAAGAAGGCTGGTTTACACAGGAGTTCGCCATTTTCCTGAGTTCGACCTACTAACGACCACCGCTTTCCCGTGGCCACGCAGCTATTGGCATAGGGTGTTCCACCATTAGCTTGGAGACAAAGATTATTGTGGGTATCATACCACTCTACCCGGGCGTCTAAACCTAGCTCACCAGACTCAATGCAGGCAGGACAAGGTTAGCTGACAGCAGATAGCCCAGTATATCGCAACAGATATCACCAAAAGATAAACTGCTCCGGCGTCGTTAACCCTTGTGCAGACCCTTGGCCACGACACTACAACCGGGTAGGGTGTGTTTTAGTTTGGAGCACGGATGTATGCAAAAATATTTCTTTACATATTTAAAGTTCTAATAGGGGGGGATTGGTGCATTATATTAAAGTTAAAATAAATATAATTTTTGAATCAATTTCATGAATAACTTCTGCCTCCGCACTGACCTCAAACATTTAAATTTAATGTATAATTAATTAAATAAAAGTCTAGTATAGTTATGGCCAAATATTAAGTTTAATTTAATGATAAATGGGTGGTAAATGATACGCACAATATAATTCAGATATATATTAATCACTTTTAATCAAAAATACACAATTTTTTGTATAAAAATATTATTTAAAAAAAAAAACAATTTATTTGCTCGAAAATCTCGTTTTGTCTCAAATTTAGGCGTTCCGTGATACCAATTTGGCATATATTGTACCTAATAGTGGCTTTTTTGTGCATTGAGAAGTAACAGCTATCGTCGTCAATTTGACTTGAGTATGGCATGGAAGCCTTATAAACAACACTTCACCCTCACCACCTGACGATAGACTGAATTTCTTGGTCAGGCAAGTTTTTCCTAATCGGTGGTTCACTTAATATTTTTTACCAATTTATTAAATCAATATATGTTGAACCATTGAAATTTATAGGCGGTACTTCAAATATTCTAGGTGTTGAAGGTTGAGGCATCCAGCGTGCCTTTAATATGCGTGCCTTTAATTTTTCAACGGGCAATTGTTCACAAGTCCCAGTGTAAGACTTAGGTCCCGAAGTACCCCCGTCAAGATGAAAAAACAAGTTTCTCAAAGGAAGCTCGTTCATATGGAGTAAACAAATCATCCACTGGAGTGGTTTGTGTAGCCTTTTTTAAAGCAGTCTTATACCACCCCCATACCTGCCAGTGTTTACATTGGTACCATTACAACCGATTGCCATAACATGATGTTGGGGAATTCCTTCATGTGATAGAAACCTTGTCATCGCAGTTTCTATTCCTTCAGCTGAACCAACGTTAAGTACTACGTGCCCCATTGAAATAGACCCTGGTTCTTGAATTAGTGAGATGTGCTCCTCAACTGTCATAGTCCTGTAGCTTTTATCACCTTTTTGAATAATCTTCAACGTTTTGTATTTTATTCCATCAAAATATAAAGCAGACTGTTTTAGGATTGCGCTCTCCTTCATTACTTTATGTCTGTACCTCGATATCAGACTGAATGTCGAATAAAATAGACGACGCAATCGCTGCTGCTCCTCCAATCTGATACTCCATACCTGTCGCAGGAAAATCGACGCATACTTTTTTTTCGGAATGCTGCTGCTGCATGGTATAAGTGGAATTATCTGAACTACTACGACTTTCAGACGCTGACGATACCGGAGAAGTACTAACTTCTATATAAGATAACGAAGTATTTAAGGCTGTAGTTGGTCGGTTTTCTCGTTCTTGTCTCCTCTTTAGAGTCTTTTGCAACTTCTTCGTAACTTCTTTTATGATCAATTAAAATAGTATGTTCTTATTTGGGAACCTTTTTATCCTTACGACAGATACATTGAGGGAAATCTTTACACTTTCACATTCACATTCTGCAATACATTTACACATTCTGCAATACCAAAAAGTACCTTACTACTTTGTCGAAAACATTTATTCTGGATATCACTATATCTGCTATTTCTGAAAATGTGGCCTCTTTTGCAGTTTCCAATTGCAACTTTAGTTGATGTCTTTTTTTTCAAAAATTCCATGACGTTGCGGAGGTTATTGCTATAAATCAAATCAAATAATATTTTGCATGGATTAATTTGAGTCTAAAAGGCACCGATTTTGCACTTAGATCACTCACAACCCAAAACAAATATTTCGCTCCACCTTAGTGTGTATCTCTCTTAGTCTGATCTTTCACCTTTAACCCGTTCGGCACGAGTAGCTGTGCTACCGCCGACTTAGCTCTTAGGTTCATTAAGTTACTCAAGCTCTTTCACCACGGCAAGGTGGAGAATGTTTGATCGAGGGGAAAATACAAATAAATGGAAATAAATGGAAGAACGCAGAGGTCATCATCCTGCACAAAAAAGGTGACACCACAAACATAGAAAACTACTGTCCAATAAGCATGTTATCACACCTATATAAGCTTATGATTCGGATTATCACAAACCGACTCACAAAGAAACTAGATTTCTACCAACCAGTGGAACAGGCGGGCTTTCGGAAAGGTTTCGGCACAGCAGGCCACCTACAAACAATCCGAACACTTATCGAAAAGACAACAGAATACAATATCCCAATAAATATAGCGTTCATAGACTACCACAAAGCGAGACTTGGGCTTTCCTGTCGGCAATGAACGACGCAAGAATAGACTCGAGATATACCGCTGTAATGGAGGACATTTACAAAGAGGCCACCTTTCACGTAAAAATAAACGACGACCTACACACGGGGAAAATAAATCTCAGCAAAGGGGTACGGCAAGGGGACCCGATCTCCCCCAAATTATTCACCGCAGCCATAGAAAAGGTTTTCAAACAACTAAACTGGGACGAGAAAGGCATGAAGATCGACGGGACATATTTAAGTCACTTAAGATTCGCGGACGACATAATTCTAATAAGCACTAATATCGAAGAATTAAAAACAATGGTAGAAGAACTAAACAACCTGTCCAAGCAAATAGGTTTAAAAAATTAATCTAAACAAAACAAACATTATAACAAGTAGCCCTTAGGAAATGTCGATTGATAACATCATAATAGAAAAAGTAGAGCAATCAATATACATATCTGGGGCATACAATTAAAATTGGTAAAGAAAATCAAACTGACGAAATCAAACGCAGAATCCAACTGACATGGGCTCAGCCATATACTAAAAAACCAAGACGTCTCAATTTACCTAAAACGTAAGGTTTTTCCCCGTTGCCACCTATGGCCTGGAAACTATGGCTATAACTAAAAATTCAGCAGGAAAACTTAGAGTGACTCAAAAAGCAATGGAACGTGCGATGCTGGGAATCACTCTAAGAGACAAAATGCGCAACACAGATATCAGGACAAAAACAAAAATAATAGATGTCATGGAGAGAACAGCGGATCTCAAATGGCAATGGGAAGGGGTCCTGCAGTGGTGTATTGGGGGGGAACGTGGCGGAACGACGTTCCGGCACCTTTTTCCACAAACGGAACGCGTTCCGGTACTTTCTTTGTATTACTATTGTATTAATTTTTTTAATTTTAAATGAAAAATATATTTTACATTGGCGAATTTGCAAAAACATTTAAAAAAATATGTTAATTAATGGAGGATTTATCTTGCTTTTTGTGTCTTGTTTCTTTTTCCCTTTTAAATAAAATAAACATCATGTGTTCTGTGTTGCCTATTCTACATACCATACTACTAATCTATAAACTTCAACAGTAGTGCGAATGCGCAAGTTTGCGGAAGTTCGAATCCCGCCCATGAATATTTCATTGCGAATTGCGCCAGTAACCAGTTAATCTGTACCAGTAACGTTGTTGATTAGATTGTGTTATTGTGTATAAAGCCAACGTTGTTTTGGTTAGGTTAGGTTAGGTTATATTAGGTTAGGTATAACGCCAACGTTGTTTTGGTTAGGTTAGGTTAGGTTATATTAGGTTAGGTATAACGCAAACGTTGTATTGGTTAGGTTAGGTTAGGTTATATTAGGTTAGGTATAACGCCAACGTTGTTTTGGTAGTTTGTTGTTTCTATTTCCATTATAAATTATAAGTTATTTTAATTATTTTTTAATGGATTAATTATAATACATATTAATTTTTATTATTGCAGTAATATTTCGAAAAATCTACAACCAAAATAAATTTTATATTAAAAATTTAAAATGAGCAAAAAATGTAAACAACCCGCTTTGGACATTTTCTTTGGAAAAATACTTAAAACGCAACAAGAAGAAAATGTGCAAGTGCTGGAAACTAAGGAAAAACAAATGGATATTCCATTAACATCAATAGAAAATGTTCAAAAAGAAGCAGAATCCCCATTAATAAATGGGCCGAGTATTTGGACTGTAGATATGTGGTTCGAAAAGAAAGAAAAATATGCTGGGCTAAAATGCGATTCCGGAAAATTAGGATGTCTGAGTTGTTCGGCTATTCAAAATTTAGGACCTTTAAAGATGCAGGGAGTAAGCATCTCAAACGAATGGAGAGGCACTCAGGTATCAGCTTATGGAAAGGATAAAACCGCACAACTAACTTCTTTGCGAAAAAAAATTTACATACATTGTAAAAGTTTTTCACATACAGCAGCTGAGCGAATCCTAAAAGAATCAGACAAGCAAAAGCTTGAAATTATAGTAGATAAGTTGAAATATTCTGAAATTTGTAGCACCAGTAAGGTTTTTAGAACTGCTTATTATATTGCTAAACATGATCGTCTATATTCTGAACATTTTCATTTATTAAAACAAGAAATGAGTGGATCTACTATAGCTCACGGATTACGATCTAGATTCAGTGCTACAAAAATAATTGATCATATTGGAATTCAAATAAAATCCAAAATTTGTCAACAAATAGTAAAAGTTAAGGGAAACTTATCTATTATCATAGATGAATCTACCAATTTCAAGTAAAAAGTCTGGTCTTATTATTTATTTAAAATGCGAAACCGATAAAATGAAAGATCCTCATTTCTTGTTTCTTGATTTAATTGAATTGCAGGATCAAGCAGCTAACACCATAACAGAGGTTCTCTTAAAATGTTTGGAAAAAAAAATGGTTTTGATGATAATTATTTAAAACACCATTTAATTTCATTTACAAGCGATGGGGCCAGTATTATGTTAGGAAGAAAATCTGGAGTTGGAACAAGACTTACGCAGAAATATCCGAATCTAATTACATGGCATTGTCTAAACCAGTGTTTCCCAACCTTTTTCTCCTCGCGAACCCTCTGTAAAATTCAAAAGAGTTTGGCGAACCCCCTGTGCTGGCGTGTAAAAAAGTAATAAAATCGGATACACGGAAAAAAGTACACTGTAGAAATTACAGTTTAAATAGTAACGTTACGAATCAGTCCTTACGAATACAAACTTGTAAAAAGTGCAGTTGCATACTGTAACTTTTAACCTATTTACTAATAAAAATCTTACAATTCCAACCTGTGAATTTTACAGATTGGAAAAGTACTTTTAGTTAAATGGAAAGTTAAAATATTCTTTACTAATTATTTAGAAACTTTACATCATATAATATGTATTCATTATTAGTCCAAACTGTAAAACGTTTTTTTTCTGATGGATTTATTTCTTTATAATACAATATTTCTTATTTATTTTCAAACTTTCAAAAATTACAATTTGAGCTATTACTCGTTGAGTATGAGAAATGAACGCCGAAATATTACATCTCGATACTGTGATTTTTAAATTATTTTTAATAGAGTGACACGTTACAGCAAAAAAATAAAATTCAATATCTGAAACTGTAATTTTAACAAAAAACAATTTGTAACATGTGATAACTCCAATTGTAGTTTTTACAGTTTCAAATTGGCAAGGTCGCTGCTACTATTTGAAACTGTACTTTTTCCGTGTAGAACACGGATTGAACAATAGTTTTTAAAAGGATAGAAAACAATCAAATTTGGCACAATATCTGACAATTTCAGTCTTAGATCAGGTTCCGCATTTAACCTGTTTTCTATATTCATCTTTCAGAAAGGTATATATTGAAAATCCTTTCTCACATAGATATGTTGCGCAAAAGGGCAATAGAACTTTAATTGCTTTTTTCGACTTAACACGATATTCATTTTTATTAAGCCAGAAGACAATTAAAGAGTGATCTCTAAAAATAGATTTTAGAGAACTGTCATAGGATAACTATGACTTTTTCTTTCTCCAGCAAAGTTAGAGAGTTTTAAACAGTTGTAAAATAAGTCATAAAATCACCATTTTTTATTGAATTTTCTGGCAAAAAAGGGCAGAGGGAACCAAGACATTCGTAGTGATTCAATTTCAGGCATTTACAATATTTACAGCACCACCAAGTAGTTGATAATGCTGCAGGTATACGCTTGCATGCCAAGGCTTATCTATGAATGCAGCAATGAGTCAATTAAATTTTCTCGTTTATCTTCTTTTACTTGTGCCATAGAACCAGAAAACTTCCCAGTCATTGATTTTGCACCTTCTGCACCGCACCATCACATTCAAACCAGTTTATTAAATTTTTTCAAAATAATCATTTATCAGATCGAAAATTGTTTCTCCAGATGTATAGGTTTTCAAAGGTTGCAAATAGTACACTTTCTTGAACGATATTCACCAAAATATATCTATTGTAGCCAGGCAATACTGCGGCGTTTGATACATCGGTCGACTCGTGAAACTGGATCTGAATTCAATCTCTTCAAAAGTTCCATTCCAGTTCCAGATTATTTGCAAAATGATTAAATCTACTCGCCCAAACTCTTTATCACAGTTTTGCTCTTAGTGATGCTAAGTCACTAGTGATGCTAAGCTTAGTTATGCTTTATATAGTTTTGCTCTTAGGTAACCTTTAAGACATTCAAGATATGATACAAGAACTACAAAAGGTATGTGCTGACGTAGGTCTAAATATAAATATTGTAAAAACAAAATATATGAGAAATTTAGTTCCCAGTGAACAATTTCTCATTGGTGATGAGGAAGTTGGTGATGAGGTGGATAAGTACAACTATCTTGGTCATGAAATCCAAATCTCACGAGACAACCAATCGTGCGAAATGAAAAGAAGAGTTGTTACACTATCTTGGGCAGCCTATGGAAAACTTGCGGAAATCTTTAAAAGCGACATACTACAATGTTTAAAGAGGAAGGTGTTTGATCAGTGTGTGTTGCCCGTCATGACCTACGGAGCTGAAACCTTAACACTAACCACACCAGGTGCTAGGAAACTTATGGTAATACAGTGCAAGATGAAAAGGTCCATGCTCGGAGTGTCACTGCGGGATAATATAAGAAACTAAGATTTACGAAGAAGAGCCGGCGTCACAGATGTAGTTATCCAAATTCCCTAAAAATCCAAATATCCCAAAACTCAAGTGGGAGTGGGATGGACATGTGGCACGAATGACGGACGGGAGATGTGCGAAAAGGCTGCTCGAGTGGAGACCGTGCTTGGACACAAGAAGTAAGGGAAGACCCCCTACACGTTGTACGGATGATCTAACAAGATGTGCAGGCAACTGAATACAGGGAGCTCAAGACAGAAGGGAATGGGCAGAAAAAACCTCCCCCGTTTAAGTCCAGCAGTGGACACAGAGAGCTGAATGATGATGATTGAATAATTTTACACAACACCGTATTCTTTAATAAGGGAACAAGATCAATTTTCTTTGCTGCCTTTTCTCCAATATATTTTGTACATGGTCCAATATATCTGTCTAGTTTTTTCAATACTATAACTTACTCCAAATGATGCCCAAGGGCCATTTTACTATCTTCGTTTGAAGACAGGAAACAAGAAACAAAAAGTTTATCCCTGTGCGTCGGATGATTTGTTTCTAGGTGTCTACGAAGAAGTGATGGTTTTAAACTTCTGCGGGCAAAAACTTCGTGGCAGAATACACAAAGTGGTTTAGGTTTATGACTCTTGCCCACTATAATAAAACCCATTTGTAAATAGTCTTTGCCACCATTTTTTCTTTGCTTTTAGTCTGTTGAAATGGTAGCCCACTACAGCTTTCAGTATCATGATGTCTTGCTTCTAAACGACTGGTCTATAAGCATTGATCCATAATAAAATCGAGGCATAATTATTATTGAAAAGAATGGCACTAAACAAACAAAGCCATAATACCTATGCTACTAATCTAGAACCTAATCACAAGTTGATAACCCTCAGTACGAACAAATGTTAAGGAACGCCTTATCAGATTTTGACGTGCCTAGACATTGCCTACCAACATAACGATGTTGATAGGCAATTTTTACCCAACAAACGAGAGACTATTCAATATTATTCAAGTTGTGTAAAGTATTTTAGGTTACCTAGTTAGGTTGTCTAGAGAAGTTGTATAGTAGATATATAATGAGACATCAAGCGATCAAAACTAGTACTTTTTGTTTGTTGATTATTGCAGGTTAATTTTTCATCAGTTTATTTTTCTTCGGAAATTTAAAATGTCTCCATTACAATATTATTTTCGCGAACCCCCTTTGTACAACTCGCGAACCCCAAGGGGTTCGCGAACCACCGGTTGGGAATCGATGGTCTACACCATAGGCTCGAATTGTCGGTAGGAGATTCTATTTCTGAGGTTAATGGGGTTAATCATTTTCAAATATTTATAGACAAGTTATTCCTTATATAGTCAATCTACGAAAAATCAAAGAGAAATTAAAACATGCGCAACTGCTCTCGGTGTAGAAATTAAACGTATTGGACGTATATTTAACGCCAGATGGATGGCCAGCTCCTTTAGGACTGTATCAGCAGTTTGGCAGAATTGGTCACCTTTATGTCATCATTTAGAAAATGCGAGTAAAGACAACAACCGCTCTAAAACGGAACAATCCATGTTCAATGGATTATATAAAAGAATATCATCGAAACAATTTATTCAAGATTTGGCCTTAATGAAGTTCTATTATGTTTGATGTTCTATTCGAGCTATCCATTCTTTCAGAAGCATTGCAAAAAAGAGAAACTTCAATAGTATATGCAGACAAATTGATTCGCCGCACAATCCTCAAAAGATCCTCAAAAAGGAAAGAAGTCGTTGGAAGCAGTTTCTGCTTGTGAAATAATGCAATTATCTTCAATTTCGTTAACGGCTAATAAAATGGCAAAATTGATTCACAGAAATCAATTCTTAATTAGTATTATTAATAGTATGAGGAATAGACTAAACACTACATCTGCAAATTGTTCAGGTTCAGACGGAATTTTGACTTCCGACAGTTCCGACATTGTTAAGCAATTGCGAATTCTTGAACCAACCGAACCATCTGAAATTAATATGGAATGGAGTAAAAGAAGTAGAATCTCTTTGCCAACGTTTTAATTTACCTTTAGGGAAATTTTTAAATGCCTTTAGAGATTACTTGGCTTGTGCTGGTCGTAACATTCCCGACAATTTGGAAATGTTAAAAAAATATTCTAAAATTATAGCTTGCAGTTCTTCAGAATGCGAGCGTGGCTTCAGCAGCATGAATTTAATTGTAACGGAAAGATCACGCATTTTAATTGATCATGTTGCAAATTTATTGTTTATAAAACTTCATGGACCACCCTTGGAATTTTGGAATCCAATTTTATATGTAAAAACCTGGTTGCGATCTCATCGATCCGCTACGGACCAGCAAACTAAAACAGCAGGGGAAAATGTAATTGTATGTGATCCTATTTAGGAGTTTTTGCAGTAGAGAATTTTGTTTTTTCTAGAGTTTTTGGTGCACTGTAAGTGTACTACATAAAAATAATATATTTTAGATTCTTACTTTTATCTTTTTTCAAATTTCTTATTGTTTTGTTTTGTTTGTTAATATTTTGTGTAGTTTGAATAAAAAAACAATAAAAAACGTGCAAACAAATCAATAGTTTGCTTCAAATAAGATAATCTCCGAAAAACTTTCAGGAAGCTGCATGTGGAAAGTCGCGGACTATCTCGACGCGACTCACAACGCGTTCCCTCACTTCTTATTTTACCAATACACCACTGGGCAGGACACGTGGCCAGAAAGAATACAAAAGAATGAAGCCACAAGATTACCTTCTGGAGACCTTTGATAAGATTACCTTGTAGGTTTAGAGGTTGAAATTCATTTTTGGGCAATGGATAAATAGCTGAACTTACGTAAGAAAGGTAATGTTGCAGAAGACAATGCTACAAAGTCTTCACAAGCAGGATTTATTACTGACAAACAGTCATCTAATGTGCGAAAAAAGAAAATATAACGAGTCTTTTCTTCAATTTGGCTTTACATTTAAAAATTGTAATGGTAAAACAAACTATTTGCTTCACCTTATACGACACTGTCGCGAATAGAATTTCTGAAATTAACAAGGATCAATTAGTGCAACTTATCACAATTAGTGCAAATTAAAGAAAGCCCAAAATGTTTAATTCAGTTGGACGAAACAACTGATATTACTAAATTAGCTCAGTTGTTAGTATATGTTACGTATGTTTAAAAGAAAACGTCGAGGAAGAATTGTTATTTTGTCGTCCTTTGATAGACTATACTAGAGGAAAAGACATATATTGTAAAGTTGACGAATTTTTAAAACTGAAGGGTTAGAATGGAAAAATTGCTGCATAGTATGCACAGATGGTGCAAAAGCGATGACGGACCAAAATTTTGGTTTTAAATCATTTTTTCAAGCTGCTTATTATGATCATGTAACTTTTACACACTGCCTTATTCATTTCTTCAGGGAAGCCCTTGCAGCAAAAAAATAACAGCAGAATTGAACGATGTGCTTCAGGATGCTATTAAGATAATAAATTTTATTAATTGTAAGAGCAATGCTCTTAACAGCCGCTTATTTTTAAGTCTCTGTAAGGATACGGATTCCCACTATACAAATTTATTATTACATGCAGAAATAAGATGGATATCAAGAGGTCAAAGTTTAAGAAAATTATTGTTATTCAAGGATGAAATCGAAATATTTTTAACCGAACAAAAATGTGATCTTGCTACTATGGGTGATAAGGGTAAGGAATAAATTTATCACTCACTTTTGTGATAAGAGGAAATATATTTACAATAATTAAATAACACTAAATAACACTATAACAACGGATTCGTGAAGCTGCAACTTATTTATGTGAACTTGTCGAGTGAACTTGTCGACTGATCTTGTCGACTGAACTGTTCCGGTGAACTGATTGTTTTTGGGCGGTGAGCGTATTTATATGTTCCTTCGGGTATCTGGGCCCATTTTATTGGGGATTGTTTTCCTTCTTTATTGTCGTAAACTAAGATTTGTATCGTTCGAAAATTGTAATAATAATCCTACCATAAAACACAAATATTGAATCTTTTAGAAGTTGTTCGAAGATCATAAGCAATTATACCATAAAACACAAATAGTAAATCATTTAGAAATTGTTCGAAGATTACTGTAATGCCCCTGTCATAAAACACAAATCTTTTAGAAATTGTTCGACGATTACTGTAATGACCCTGTTAAAAAATATTCAACGAAATATTTCTGAAAACCGTTCGGGTGATTACAGTATTAACCCTATAATAAAACAGACAAAATATATTTAGAAATTGTTTGGGCAAAAAGATTTGAAAAAGAAGGATTATCTTGGATTCAAAACCCTTTTTTGATTGTCATTGGTGAGATTGATCACCTGCCATATAAAGCGCAAGAAGAATTTGGTGAGCTTTCGAGTGACTCAAATCTAAAACTAGACTTTTCGAAAAAGCCTTTAACTGAATTCTGGATCGGAGCTAGAACTGAATTTCTCACAATCTCTGATATGGCATTAAATATTCTTCTGCCTTCCAGCACCACATATTTATGTGAAATTACTTTTTCAGCTTTAACATACATCAAATCCCAGAGATTTTACGTCCCAGCAGTGTCAAATGTTACACCAAGATTTAGTTTGTTATGCAGTAAAAAACAAGCACATCCGTCTCATTAAAAACTAATTTTCCTTTAATTTTTATATATTTAAACACTTAACGGCTGCGCTCCAAAGGACTAAAAATATTCGGACTAAGACTCGCAATATATATCATTATTGAAAAAAAATGCTGTTTTCATTAAAAATGAATTTTCATGAAATAATTTTAGAAACTATAATAAATAAATTTTTAAATTTTTTTGTTATTATTTTTTTATTTTTGTATGTTTCTAAACAAATTCTAAAATTATATTGTTACCTAATCAATAAGTCATGATAAAAAAAATGAGTCAAAAAGAACACAATCGTAAATGGGGTCGCGAATGAAAAAAGTTTAAGAAGCCCTGATCTAGATCGATACGATCTAGTATTAAAAAATATGGATTTATATTTAGAAGAACTTAAATAAAAAGAATGACAACTCGACAGCTAAATTTTCAAAGCACTTAATTTATAGTAGACTTGGTGGATTGACAGGATTAGAAGTTTTTGGGTGGAATATGTCCTTGTTTTACTAATTTTAGTCTTTGTTGAGTCTATAGTTAAAATTAATAATTTAGTTTTAATTTATATTGGTGTTAAGGGAGTTTTTATCGTCTAAAACATTTGAATTTAACAAATTGTTCTGGGATTTCAAAGTTTTAAACTAAAAGAATATTTTATAAAATCGCGTTCTTCAAATTAAATTTACTCGCTTTTTTTTCTTACGGGCATTAATACAAAATGTTTTTTAGGGGATTTCTGTATATGTGTTGTCTGGGAAGTTCATTACTGTGCTTGAGCCAGCTAGTGTGGCCCAGAATAGGCTTGTATAAAGCTGCGAAAGCCCCAGGAAAGCACAAAAGCTCGCGTAGCCCAGCGGTATCTCGCGACGCCTTACTAGAGCCAAGTTTACTGCTGATTTATGAAAACATCGGCGCTCGCTGCTCAGAAGACAATAATCGTGGTTTCTCCGGCTGCCGCTTTATAATTCTTACTATATCATACGAGAAGAACGCATTTGTCGCTTGTGGAACGCAATAAAAACATCATTTCCCCATGATTACCATCTCACTCCCACTCGCACTCAAATCTAATCACGATCCACGCTATTTTCTAAATAAGTGTCGCTTGCACTACTGAATACAATTTATACGTACACCCTAAAACGCAGAATCGTAATTATATCCTAAGATTTACAGAAACTATAAATTGCACAACAGTTAATTAAATAATATAATTTCAGAATCCCAACGGATACGAAACACACACGATTCCAATGATTTCATAATAATATTACTTTGAATAAAAACAATTTGAAAATATTGTTTGTTACATATACAATTCAGTTTAAAAAAATATTTTTGTATTGATGTAACCTAATTTTTATTAAAATTAATTGAATCATTTTGTTAGATATTTAGGGTTAATAACTGTTTTTGAAGTTAAATGTGTTTAACTTTGACCTAGTCTCGTGTAGCATAATGTATTGAGATTTATAATAACCGCGATAATAATAATGACGTAGTAACTATAGAACTTATAATGTAGGTCATACACCGTGGAGTTTGATTATTTAGTTCACAGCGTAAACATATTTTGATTAACTTTATGTGATCTATTTTCGAACTAATGAATAAATTTCCATAGGAAACTGAATTACTTTTAACAATGTTTTTATTTATTTTTCAAGCCACTTTCAGAATAAACAAAACTGTGATTCATTCTAATGATAATCTATTGTAATAATAATTGTAATTAATAATTTATTGTATTAATTAATTATTAATTAAATTAATTGAAATATAAAAAATATAAAATAATTTAAAATTACAATTATTACTACAATAAATTTTCATATTGAATTTTTCAATTTAGAGTGTATGTATGTATAACCACGTAGTAAATGTCGCAATCATCCTCTGCATATGTAGTAATAATACACGATAATACAAGATGACGTCGCTGTCGGTACTCCAACGAGAGCACACGTCCGCAAATCCGATAAAAACACTCGCTTATAGAGAACTGCGCTATCTTCTATTTTGTCCCATCTCTGTGTGATAAAGTGTGACAAGAAACTTCCAATAAATTTAACATTTATATTTAAAATATAAAAGTTTAATTACCCGTGACCGATATGGACACCGACGAAACGGGTACATCCCAAGCGTCCAACATATCGGACGATGATGAAACCGAGGGGTTCCAAAAAAAAAGGAAAAGAGGCCGGCCAAAAAAAAATCGAACTTATCAAAACCATACAATTGAATACCGTCCTACATGCCAGCAGCTCAACTATAAACACTCCACAAATCACTCAACAAATTAACACCCAACAAACCAACGCTCAACAAATCAACCCAACTACGCAACAAGCCACACTCACGTAACTTACTCACCTAACCTAACTCACTTCCTTATAATCCAATGAGATTAAAGCTGAAGAGAAGAAGCTGTTTAAGGGGGGACATCGCAGTAAAATTTAGAAAAAAACGTTTTTTTTTAATTCGCTTAAAAGTTGCTTTAGGGTTTGAAAAATGACATACCAAAAGATGGAATGCGGCAAAAATGTCTAAATGCCCAAATTTTCCATTCTGGCGCAACGCCTCTCAGGTATGCGCCGAGCGCATACCGGAGTATGATGATATGAGTATGAAATTCGAGTACGGGAGCAGGTATAACGGTGGTCGATGGGGAGAGACCTGCCCTCCGAAAAGTCTATAGTATTTAAGAGTGTCTATAGGAGTCACTATATGTACTATACATTCCAAGAATAGGTGCGTAGCGTCAGTTGGCGTCAGTCAGGCGTCAGAAATTGTGAATCAGTTGAACAAATGAAGAAAGCTATAAGGGCCACATTGCTTCACAAAATATCTACAAATGATCATCCGAAACACGACGATTACCCGATTGGAGAAATTTCATGGTACTCTTGGCAAAGGGCGAAATCTTCGAACACTTTGGATGCTTATACGCACAAAGCACCAATGTGTGATGAAGTTTATGAAGCTATTCAGCCAGTTTAGCAACAACTCACTATGGATGATCTTCTCACTCGCTGCATCGGGGGTTTCACCCAAAACAGCAATGAAAGCTTCAACTCGACAGTGTGGGCGCTGGCTCCAAAAACTACGCATTCCGGCAAATCAGTCCTCGATATTACTACAAACATCACTTCGTGTGTTTTTGATGACGGATTAATATCAATTCACCGTATAATCCAGGTCATGGACATGAAACTTGGGTTAAAAAGTCACCAACTATGCATGGACCTGGATGAGAAACGCATACAGAAGGCGGAGAGATCACTGAGTATCGGCATAAAACAAGCCCGCATCGATTTAGAAGCAATTCGGAATAGCAAAAAAGAGGAGGAGATAGATTTAGAAGGCCAGTTGTATGGTGCAGGCATCGCAGATTAGACTTAAAACTTTAAACGCGTTTTTCTCGAAACCACTTTTATTGAGCTCGCCGAAGACATAACTCGAGCAAATCTTTACCGATCGACTTGAAATTTTGACAGTAGCTTCGAAATATCTTTCTTCACGGAGCTATGTAAGATTTTTTATTTTATATGGCTTAGTTTTTTTTTATCGAAGATTTTATGGCTTTTTTTTGTTAAAAATTTAACTTTATTTTCAAACATGCACTATTTTGCGAAAAATCAATATATCGAAAAAATCCTATGTAGCTCGCTAGCTGTTGTTATATGGAAACAAAAAAATTTTGGGTTTTTACTTCCAGGTCCAAAATTAAGGAGTCGATTACGTCTTGTACGTCCTACGTGTGGCCTACGTGTCGGCCATCGACACGCTTTCAAAAATATGCGCCTTGGGGCATATGCTGCGCAGCCGCCATTTTTAACTATTTTTTATTGAAAAAATTACATTTTGTACTTTTTTAGTATTGCTATTAAACCTACTTTACAGATTTTCGATTGATACTTTTATTCAGCCAAAATTAATTCCCGAAAATATGCCTATTTTTTGTGTGCTACTGTGATTTCCCCCCTTAAAGCTGAAGTGGTTTACGATAAAGACATTAATTCCAAGAAACTGATAGTGTTTATTTCTACACTCGCCATCCCGCAGCTCATTTTGAATTTTCCCGCTAGTCTATTCGTGTTCGGTATCGTCCGCTCTTGTCCGGTGTAAATCCCTCTTTCCCTCCGGTGGCCCCTCCCTTTGCCGCTGGCGCCATCTACACATACTCGCTCGGTCGCGTTCAGAACTATTTTGTATAGGATTTCCCATACGGAGGGGTAGGCTAAGTTTTACATGTAATTTCCCATAAGGCGGAAGGATTATATGTAATTTCCCGTAAGGCGGGGGAGTACATGTATATCCTTACGAGGGAGGGGGGAATAGAACGTAGGATCTTTCCCTACTAAGCAAAATACTAACTAAACCAAAATACCTACTAAGCAAAATATATCTCGAATATAGAGACTATCATGTTCGTAGGTCGATAATATTCTCATCAGGTCTTATTAGGACTATCAACAAATCCCATGTTGAAACAACCACTTCCTGGCTAATATCACACAGGATATTTAATTATACAACAAAGATTTGCATGTTGTTACTAGTTCCAGTCCACTTTCATGGCACTAACAGAACTAGACAAATAACAATGTTTTAGTATCATTTGTTTTTATTTAAATTAAGTGGATAGCCATCTGCAGACGCCTTTCGAGATCTACTAGAACAGCGCTGTCCAACTTCTCTTAGCCAGCGGGCCATTTTTTCTTTAGCAAATATTTCGCGGGCCGAAAAGCATAGGTAAATAAAAAGTTAGTTCATATTAACTCAAAAGTTGATTCAATTTTATTTATACGAAAAAGTCAAAGATAATAACATTTTTTCGACAATAAAATTTATATTTATTTTTAAAATGAAATATCATCATGAATCATTAAAATATCATCATGAAATTTTAGTTTTATGTATTTCATGTCAGAGAATTCCCGCTCGCAGATAGATGTACTTCCGCACATAGAAATGATTTGAAGTCCAACATCTCTCATTTTTTGATATTTTTCTTTATCCAAATGTTTGAACACTTGTATTACAGTTGCTGCACTAGATGCAAGGATTGGGTCAGTCTGAAGGTCGCATAATCCCATTTGATATATAGGTTCAACGGAGGTAATATCGATATTAAATGATCTTTAAATGATCAAATTGAGAAAATCTTCTACTAGAATCCTCAATAAGCATATCTAATTTAAAAAATGTTAAATTTCACTTCTATTTTACAGGCGTTCATTTCTTCATACATCTCTTTGCAACATTTGTGTGAGACAACACACATCTTGGTCTTTTCCTTGCAAGCATTTATTTCAAATATTTAAATAATTTGTAATGTATGTTAGAAAAGCAAGTGAACAAAGAAATTTTATCTCCTAAATTTGCTGTCAAATGTTCATCGATTCCAATGATTTCCGCCACGAATTAAATTTGTTATTTTGCAAACCTTGTCCATTACGTCTATTAGTTTTAGTGAAAGACCACATAATGCCTCCTGATGCACAATACAATGGAACATTCGACAATTTATTCCTTCTTTTTGTAAGATTCCTGCAAGCCCAATATTTTTCCCGTCATAGCTCTGGCGCCGTCAGACAATAGCGGTTCACTTGTCAAATCCGCCATACGGAGCTATTGGACATTTTAATTCGTTATAAATATCTTCATCTTCACCTTTTGTTGTTCCGTGTAATGATCGTAATTTAAAAGTTGTTCTGAATAATCATAGTTTTCATTTACAGTTCTTATAAAAATAACCATTTGACTTGTGTCGGAAATGTCTGTACTTTTGTCCGATGGTACGGAAAAATAGCAGCAAATATTGATTAGGTTTTGTAATTTATTAATGACATGTATGATCTCGTTTATATGTCGGCTTACAGGTGGATGAGAAAGAGAAACTGCTTGAAATGTTGCCATTTCGTTATTATTAAAGCTTGATCCATTTTTATGGCACATTTTTTAATTAATTCTCCATCCAAAAAGGCTTTTTTGCTTTTGCAATTTCTAAGCAAACTTCAAACGATGCACTGATGCTTGAGTATTTGTTACTTGGGTAAAATAATTCGTTTGATAGTTCTGCTGTTTTTTAAATTTCTTTACTAATGCATTCATATTCATATTCTCGAGTCTCCCGTGCACGAAAAATACTTTTAAAAAAAAAATTGCACGAAAAATACTTTTTTTCATGCATCGATTGGCAATGGCGCTTTAAGTAGTACTCTATGTGAACATTCCAAACACTGTGGCTTGCCCTTGTTGAGAATAAATAAATAATCAACCCCCCCATCCTTCTTGAAATTCTCGATTTTCAGTATCAATCTTTCTTTTCTTAGATGCACTCATAATTAAGGATTGTTTCAATTCACGAATAAATATGAAATTCAGCTATTTGTGTTTTATGGCATTTTCACAGAATGGAAAATAACCCACGGTAGATGTAAACATAAAAGTCCGTTAACTATTGTTGTACAAGATAAGCGGCTCTCTGTAAAAACCACATTAGGACGTTCAAAAAAATCAGATTTTCTTTTTATTGCATAAATCGTTAGCTTAACTATCCAAGAATACTCAAAATTTCAAATCGAAATTCGCATTCGTTTAGATTTTATGGGCATAGAACCGAGTGCACATCGGGTACAGGCTACAGGCTCGAGCGGAGCATTCCCTCGTTTATCTCAAAATGGCTTTTTTCACATTTGCGTGCAATCTAACTCAAAAAGTTTAGAACCGATCAATTTATGTGTATTTTTCCTTGCATAATTAGAGAAAAAATCGTGATAATTGAAGAACACCTGCAAAATTTTTAACTTGAATTTTTTTCGCCTGCATTGAGGTTCATATTCTTAGAAAATAAGTTAGGTTGGGTTATGTTTGATGTAAAATCAAAAACTTTTTGATTTCACATTAAAATCGGAATGGCTATACTGCACGCAATTGGAAAACTATACATAGAACCTTCAGCGGACATCAACTTGTTATTTACCGTAACTTTGTTATTTTTGGCTGAAATTAATCAAAAAAATTCACAAAAATTGTTCGAAATATGTATGAAATGATGTCAAAATTTGATTAAATTCTAGTTAATTTGTCCCACAAAAAAAAATCCTAAAAAATCAATATCAAACAGCCTCCTAATGTGGTTTCCCCCCTTAATGAAGCCGCGGCTACAATCCCCACCGCTCCTTCTGCCACCATGTAAACTCGAGACGGACAAGACGGACTCGAGGCGCAAAGAAGAAGCGTATAAGAAGAACCATAAAACCATAATATGACCATGTATGACCATAAAACAGAAGGTTCATATGTATATATTGTATATATGTATATATCTATAAAACAACCATATTTATTCATCATTAGCATGTTTATAATTCTTATTTTAGACGGTTGAATTATAACCATTATCTAAATGTATACAAATATTTATTTACAATTTGATATAAAGTTTACTATAACTCGCGGGCCTTAAAAAAAAGCTTCTGGCAACTGGGCCGCCAGTTGGACAGCGCTGTACTGGAATATACTTAGCACTTAGCGCATTAGCTTGAACACTTCGTGCATGGCGGGCGAGGTTAGGTTTTAATTTGGCAATTTTTGTAGAGAGACATGAACTTGGTTATTTACTTAAATGATTATTGAATATTGGTGAAAACATAGTAATTATAGATACAATCATACAAACTTATTAAAACGAAATATAGCTTCAATATATAAATATATTCAGATTGTTCATTTAGAGATTAGAGCTAATCTAAGTTTATTCCAATGTATAATTCAAAGAAGCAAAGCTACACTGATGAGAGTTAGATCTTTATATATTCCGATAGATCTCTATATATTCCGATAGATAGCGCCTGCAGGTGGCTATTCAGAACTAGACAAATACCATTGTTTTTGTATCATTTGTTTTTATTTAAATTAACTGGATAGCCATCTGCAGGCGCCTTTCGAGATCTACTAGAATATACTTAGCACTTAGCACATTAGCTTGAATACTTCGTGCATGGCGGGCGAGGTTCGGTTTTAATTTGGCAATTTTTGTAGAGAGACATGAACTTAGTTATTTACTTAAATGATTATTGAATATTGGTGAAAACATAGTAATTATAGATACAATCATACAAACTTATTAAAACGAAATATAGCTTCAATATATAAATATATTCAACCTGTTCGTTTACAGATTAGAGCTAATCTAAGTGTATTCCAATTTATATTTCAAAGAAGCAATGCTGTACTGATGAGAGTTAGATCTTTATATATTCCGATAGATAGCGCCTGCAGGTGGCTATTTACTTAATTTAAAAACAAAGATATGCTCCTAAAATATGTTGTTGAAATGGACAAGACTAGACAGACAATAATAGGCAGATAAGACTAGACAGACAAGACTATACAGGCAAGACTAGATAAATAAGAGTAAACAGATAAATCTAGTTTTCTCTATGAGGCAGATAGTAATAAACAGATAAGAGTTGATATATAACACTTGACCAACAAAGGTAAGCCGACAATAATAAAGAGGCTTCTCAAGAAAAACTGCAACTTATATTATACTAGAGTAACTAAGCAAGTCATATAACAGTCATGCAGTGCTTGACTATCAAGCACTGCATGATGACTATCTTTTTCAAGTTCTGATAATTAGATTATGCTTTGTCCGTTTTATTTACATTAAGTTTCAGTTATTTGTGATGAAAAAAAAAAGTAGGGAAATATATATAATATTAAATATTTAAATACTCCTAATTAATACGATACAGGATACGGATGAGTTTAAATAACTTATAAATTTCTCAGAATCATCCAGACAAGTTGGATTAGGGAAATGCTGACTCGACGGTTATCTACACTGACAAATTAGGCAGATATTAGACAAATATTAGACACGATATTGGACATATCGATATTACGATATTAGACATTAAGATTATTAAACAAATAAGACTAACCATCAGAGATATACAATTTATGTATAAAAAAGAAGTAACAAAATTAACACTTGCACCATAGTAATTATAGATACAATCAATATTGATACAATACAATATTGATTGTATATATTCCTATACACTTCGATAGGAAAAAGTGGACGAAGATTACTTTCCAGAGCGAACTGATACGAGATTGTGATAATATATAAAAAAAACAGTGACAATTAAATTTGTTACTCGATATCGAATAAATGTAAACAGGCAAGACTAAGTAGCTAAAATGGAAAGAAACTACATTCTAAATATTAACGGCCATCATTTAATATTGACTATGTCGTGTCTTCCGTTTCGATTTAGCAGAGGAAGCAGAGTTCACGCGAGGAAATAAATCTATTTTTTATTGTCTCGCAACGGAAAGATCAAACACGATTCGTAAATGGAGGATATTGTTCGAACGGGTCTGGAGTTATTACTTTTTCTGACCCAAAAAAAAATAATCTCGTATAAGAAGCCGAAATCCCGTAATGAGACGTAACAGTCGAGAAATAAATAAATAAAATGAACAATAAACGTAACTGAAAGAGACATATGAAATATTTACGATTTTGAAAAAAAATAACTTTTTTATTCTAAAGAAGGTCCAAGAAATAGAAACTTTATAGTTGGAAATTTTAATTCGATTTATCTTTTTGAAGTTAAAGTTCTGATAATTAGATTATGCTTTGTCCGTTTTATTTGCATTAAGTTTCAGTTATTTGTGATGTAAAATAAAAAGTAGGAAAATATTTGTTATGATAAAACTAGATATATTGTAAGATATAGCCTGTTCTCAATTTGATTATAACTATCTGAAGATCTCGCTTCATCTCGTGTATATGTATTAGGCTTAGTTGTGTGTGAAATAAGGATCCGGGGAGAATTTGAATTTATGCCCTGTGCAAGGGTTATGTGTCTCTGGGTCTTGTGTATTCTCGAGTTTGTTGGCGATCTTTCTGAAAAGTTTTACATGGCTCGATTTCGCACGGATTGTGTTTAGGATTAGATTATATAATGGCCCTTCGGAGGGGCTTAGAACTTATACCAAACTATAGAGAAATTTTAGACTTTGCGCCGGCTACATTTTCCTCACATATTCCCAAAACGCTATTTTAATTACATAAATTATATAATGAATTATTTTATATAAATTTAAGCCATGATCACTATTTATTGACGTTGATTTCATTATTTATTCAGTAATTTATTATGATACTAATTTAATAAATAAATTCTCGTTAGTGTATATAAATATTTATGCCGATTTTATTTGAATCAAATTAAATATTTACAACTCATTATTTTTTAATTAAATCAACAGTTTCAAATTCAACAATTCAAATTAAATCAAGAATAAATGGTGCAGATATCATAATTAATTCGATTATATATATATATATATATATATATATATATATATATATATATATATATATATATATATATATATATATATATATATATATATAAATGTTGTATTTGAGGTTTTCGCGGATAGATACCTGTGTTGTATTCTTTTCTCGGGGATTCCGCGTTGATGCTGAGGGTTGGCTCTGAAAAGAACCGGATTCTCGACGTTTCGGCGAACTAACATTCGCCATTCTCAAGAGATATATGCGTCCGTGCGGGTCAACCGTTAGACGCATACTGAGAGCTCGTTAGTATGGGATCCTTAGTTCAATGGCGGTTTTGGGCGCGAGCCCGTCCTTCCGCCGTCGTTGGTTTTGTGTTTAGTTGTTGTTTTGTTTTTTCTGTTGTTGTCTGTTTTTGTTTGTCCTTCGTTTTTTTTTTTTTTTCTGTAAATTAGTTTTTCATTTCATTTCCTCCTTGGTTTCCTTCGATGGGCTGTGTTGGGTTCTGCTTGGCTGCGGGTGGGTCTTATTTTCTTAGCTGATTCTAGCTCCTTTGTCTTTCAGTCTTGATTTTATTTGTGCTGGTAGTTTTCTCTTTCTCTTCGTCTGGTTGCGCATCGGGCGGTTTCTTTTGGGGACTTCGGTCGTATTTTTGGGGGTGGCATCGGTGGTCGTATTTTTGGGGGCGGCATCGGTGGTCGTATTTTTGGGGGCGGCATCGGTGGTTGTATTTTTGGGGGCGGCATCGGTGGTTGTATTTTTTGGGGGCGGCATCGGTTGTTGTATTTTTGGGGGCGGCGTCGGTGGTTGAATTTTTGGGGGCGGCGTCGGTGGTTGAATTTTTGGGGGCGGCATCGGTGGAATCCTCGGTGGCGGTTACGGTGGTCTTCTTGGCGGCGGATTCAGTGGGGTATTCGGCGGCGGTTTCGGTGGAATCTTCGGCGGCTTCGGTGAAATCTTTGGCGGCTTCGGTGAAATCTTTGGCGGCGGTTTCGGTGGTATCTTCGGCGGTTTCGGTGGTATCTTCGGCGGATTCGGTGAAATCTTCGGCGGCTTCGGTGAAATCTTCGGCGGCTTCGGTGAAATCTTCTGCGGCGGTTTCGGTGGTATCTTCGGCGGTTTCGGTGGTATCTTAGGCGGTTTCGGTGGTATCTTCGGCGGCTTCGGTAAAATCTTCGGCGGCTTCGGTGAAATCTTCGGCGGCATCGGTGCAATCTTCGGCGGCGGTTTCGGTGGTGTCTTTGGCGGCGCTTTTTTTCTTCAGTAGTAGCGTTATATAGTCCATCATTTGGGCGAGGACGCTGTCGTCCACGGTGTCCAAGTAGTCGGGGTCGTAATACTTTGCCACGAGGGCTTCGTTGGGGTTTGTCGTTGTAACGGTGGTCATCTTGCGGCTGCGACGGTCGCTGAGACTATGATGATGAGAGCTCGTTCGTGCGATGCAACTACTTATAGCTGTCTGGCTTCGGGTCATGCGCGTTGTGTGCGGTGCTTCAGTTCGGTTGTTTGTTTGTCTTGTTGGTCGTACATGAGTCTGGGGTGTCTGGGATTGCATTTTGAGGGTGGATATGATCGGTTGCCATGCTGGGGGCAGTCTCAAGGAATCGTCTCTCGTGTCCATGCAGTAGTCTCGTTTTTCTACCTCTATGGCTTCTCTGTATACTCGTGACATTTCGTGGCTAATCTGTGCAACAGTCCTTGAATTTCTAAAGTCCATCCAGTGACCGCTGTTTGTGTCTTGGACAAGTGCCGATGAAACTTTGTCTCTGTGTCTGATTGAAACTACATGTTCTTGAATCCTAGCAGATATTTTTCTATTGGTACGTCCAATGTAGGTTCGTTCACATGTTCCGCAAGGTATTTCGTAAATTCCATGGGATTCTAACGGGATGGTGTCTTTAACGCTGCGTAGCATGGAGGATATTTTCTGGTTAGGTTTGAAAATGGTGTCGATGTTGTGTCTTTTAAGTATTCTGGCGATTTTGTCAGTTGATCCATGAACATATGGTAGGTATGCTGTGCTAACGGGTTTCTGGCGTTCTTCAGTTCTTTGGCTACTGTTCTCTGTACGACGGAAAGCTCTGGATATTAAGCTGTTTGGATATCCATTTGAAGAAAGAGCTTCTCATAAGTTCCTCAATTCTTTCGGTAAGTTAAGCTGGTCGGCTAGTCTCTTGGATCGGGTGGTAAGAGTGTTGACTACAGATGCTAGTTGTTTGGGATGATGGTGCAAAGAAGCGTTCAGATATCTGTCTGTGTGGGTTGGTTTCCGGTGCACAGTGTGGCTCAAAGTGCCGTCAGGTTTCTTCTGTACCAAAACATCCAAGAAAGGAAGTTGTTGATGCTTTTCTATCTCCATTGTGAATTTAATTTGGTCGTGTTGGGAGTTAAGATGGTTAAGGAATTTGTCCAGCTCTGGTCTGCCGTGGAGAAAGATTAAAAATGTGTCGTCAACATATCTTAACCAGAGTGTAGGTTTATGTGTGGTTGATGAGATTGCCTTTTCCTTAAAATCTGTAAGAAATATGTTGGCTATTACTGGGGATAGAGGTGAACCCATTGGTGCTCCTAGGACTTGTTTGTATATTTGACCATCGTACCTAAAATATGTATTCTTTAAACAATGTTCTGTCAGATCTGATACATACTTTTCTAGTTTTAATTTTGATCTTATGATGTTTAAGGTCTCAGGGACCGGTACTTTTGTGAATAAAGATACAATGTCAAAGCTCACAAGGAGGTGGCCGGGCTGGAGTTGGTGATTTTTCAGTATGTCTATGAAGTGTTCAGCATTGCGGACATAGGAATCACAATCTTCTGCGTATAGTTGTAAACATTTTGCTAAATGTTTCGCACAAGGACCGGTGAACCAATGGAGCTTACTATTGGTCGTAGTAGGGCTCCATCTTTGTGGATCTTTGGTAAACCATATATCTTGGGACACCGTGAAGATTTCTCCCTTGGTATAAGATCATTCATTGATTCCTTGTCAATGCTAGAGCTTAGGATCTTTTGTCTGGTAGTTTTCTCAAGATAGGTTGTGGTGCGCGTTGTACTGGGTAGATAAGCTGGATCATATAAGATTGTGGTCATTTTTTGTTTATAGTCAGCACTGTTCATAACTACAGAGCAATTTCCCTTGTCAGGTGGTAGGACCACAATGCTGTTGTTTTCTCTTAGTGCCTTGAGGGCTTTGAATTCCTCGTATGAGATGTTTCTTGTCGGTGGTTTGGCAGATCTTAAAATGTGGCATGTTTCCTGTCTTATTGTCTCGGCTAATGTGGCAGGGAGTTCTGAAATAGCAGTCTCGACACCAGTGATTATGTCTTCTTTGGGAAGGCGAGTTGGTGCTATTGCAAAGTTAAAACCCTTGGCCAGTACGGTTTTGGTAGGTTCGTCTAGGGGCTGGTCTGAAAGATTGTAAACCACTTTTCGATGTTGAGTGGTTTTGGTGCAGGTTTTTGTCTCCGTCTGAGAAGGTTGTATTTTTCTTTCTGTCTATTGGTAATTAATAATCTATTCTGTTCGGCTCTGTTGTTAGATATTAAGTCTATCTGTTGCTAGAGGAGAGGGTGTAGCGTAGTGGTTAGAGCTATGTGGGTTGTCAGGATATTTTGGCTGATGCTGTCAAGTTTCTGTCGTTTGGTTTGGATTTCGTCCCGAAGCAAAGCTTGGCTTGCGTTGTGTAGTATTTTGTTTGACCTGGCTGTCGAATTTTGGTGTGACAGCCTCATACAGACGGGTGTTATGTCTGTATCTCTACAGCGACGTAAAAATGCTAAATCGCATAATAATTAAGAGCGCTTTGTACGTAGTTTCTCGAAACTACGGGTGAGGTGGTAAATTTCCTCCCCGTGGAGGTTTATAATGTTGTATTTGAGGTTTTCGCGGAAAAAACAAACAACCGAACCGAAGCACCGCACACAACACGCATGACCCGAAGCCAGACAGCTATAAGTAGTCGCATCGCACGAACGAGCTCTCAGTATGCGTCTACGGTTGACCCGTACGGACGCATATATTTCTTGAGAATGGCGAATGTTAGTTCGCCGAAACGTCGAGAATCCGCTTTTTTTCAGAGCCATCCCTCAGCATCAACGCGGAATCCCCGAGAAAACAATACAACACAGGTATCTCTCCGCGAAAACCTCAAATACAACATATATATATATATATATATATATATATATATATATATATACATATATATATATATATATATATATATATATATATATATGTATATATATAGAGAGAGAGAGAGATATTAAAAATATTAGAAAGTTTTAAGAAAATACAGTAACAGAAATGCACCAATTTACTATCCAAAACTGACACGCAAGGGTTCCTAAACTTTACTTCTGCCATGCTCTCTTGAAGAGAGTCAGCTCTACTCGTCTCTTTATTTCAATTGACATTTATGTATATATTGCATATTTCGGGGGGGGGGGGGGGGGGGGGGTGTTGAACAGCCACATGCGTACACTCCAGGCTCAGGAATCCTCTGCCCCCTCGATGACGTGAGAGGTTCATCCGGGGAACGGACGATCTCGGATGCACTCCTCGTTATATGTGCATCATTTTACGGGTATCCCTGTCGAGTTGACTCAACTCAGCGACTGTCCACTTCACTACTCCCAAGGAGTAGAGCAGGACTGGAACGGCAAGCATATTAGTGGCAGACACCTTATTCTGTCCGAATAATTTGGAACGTCGGCAGCTCGACGGGAACGGCTCGGATCACGAACCCTTAAATGTAAGAGAGGCCCGGCCCTCCTTCCCGAATCGATCGCGCCCAGTTTCGATTCGATACGCCCCGAAACGGCGAAACTGCAGCGGTCAGACTGACCTCACCTTCCGGCGAAGATTTCGCATTTTGGGCCGATATGTTTTTATCTGTAGCGGGCGACTCCGTGGTCGCAGCGACGCGGCGCCGGTACCAAAATGCGCGTCTCGGCGGCGCCCACGTGCCGGTGCCAACTTGGAATTTCAAAAAACCGACATCCCAGTGTCCCAAATCGACATTCAAGTTTTTCTCCGTGCAGATTAACAGTTATAAGTGGGCGTCGCGACGCGATTCCGCGACGTCCAACTGTGGGTGGCGAAAGCCAAAACACCGCTCTACAATCGACGGAAAAATCTAAAACATTCACTTACAACATTTTACCAATAATTCGCCCATTATTTTGTAATTTTGGAATATCCGTCCGTACGTTGCGCATCCCTAAGTTTCGTCCTCCGTCCTGCCGCGCCACTCCACGGGTTCAAAAATCACCCGAAAATCGAGGTTTTTGCGGAAACGGCCCGACGGAAGCGGCGGCGGCGGCGCAAATTGAGACTCTACATTTTTCTGGTGTAGAACTGAGATCCCCGTCGAGTGGTGCCGTTTGCGCGATTCGACTCCTCCAGGTTCGGACGCCCCAGACCGAAAACTAAAATCACGATATTTTGACCTTTGAGACGCATTTTTCGTCGGATTTCAATTTTCTTTCCGAATTTTCTAGCCGCCGCTGCGCCACGTTTTTAGAGCCCTCGCTCGCCGCCCTACGACGTCCCGTTCACCTAGTGCAAGAGAAAACATTTTTTTTTGCCGATTTTGCAATCACTTCCATGGACGCCTGCGCACTTATACTGACGCCCCGCACTTATATGAAAAGCGCCAGGTCGCCGGTTGGGTTCGTTCTTTTCAGAATACTTGCCCGCAAGAATTTTTTAACTGCGACGACTTTTTGCGAATCTGTGGCAGTTTAAATTTAAAAAAGCGCAAAAAGTGAGAAAAACCAGAGGCATTTTCCAGGGGTACATAGAACTTCGAAAGCAATTGACGGATCGGAACTGGACCGATGCCGTTCGATCGGCCATAGAACCTTTTAGTTTGGTTAGGAGTTTAATCCCGATTGCGCCGAAGATGGTGTCGTGACGTCATAAAAACCACGTTTTTTGGACGTCCAGGAAAACTCCCGCGGAACCGCCAACTTGAGATCTGCGGGAACGGTTTCGCGCGATTCCCGCAGGGAATTGAACGTTTCATCTTTTGCTGCAAGCGTCGTCTGCAACCGTCCCGACGCCCGCCCAAACTCGCCGTAATGCAGGAAACATGCGATGATAGTAAAACGGCCATAGTTTTGCAGCGCCCAAAATAATGGGCAAATTATTGGTAAAATGTTGTAAGTGAATTTTTTAGATTTTTCCGTCGATTGTAGAGCGGTGTTTTGGCTTTCGCCACCCACAGTTGGACGTCGCGGAATCGCGTCGCGACGCCCACTTATAACTGTTAATCTGCACGGAGAAAAACTTGAATGTCGATTTGGGACACAGGGATGTCGGTTTTTTGAAATTCCAAGTTGGCACCGGCACGTGGGCGCCGCCGAGACGCGCATTTTGGTACCGGCGCCGCGTCGCTGCGACCACGGAGTCGCCCGCTACAGATAAAAACATATCGGCCCAAAATGCGAAATCTTCGCCGGAAGGTGAGGTCAGTCTGACCGCTGCAGTTTCGCCGTTTCGGGGCGTATCGAATCGAAACTGGGCGCGATCGATTCGGGAAGGAGGGCCGGGCCTCTCTTACATTTAAGGGTTCGTGATCCGAGCCGTTCCCGTCGAGCTGCCGACGTCGGAAAATACCACTCTTTTTTTGCACGGTTTTTTGACGATTACCCCCTCACCGCGCGGCCGAATCCGACACTTTTGCGGCACGGGGCGGTACCACTCGCGGCTTCCTGCGTTGCTCCCTTCACCCGGTGCTCGCCGAAATACCGAAAAAAAAATCCGCAACCGCCTCTTTGGCCGCCAATTTGCGAGTTCGACGGTCAGCGGCGAGAATTTAGGTTCGTATCGCGCAGGATAAAGGATCTCACAGACCGGAGCGGAATTTTCGCTGCCGCCATCGGTGCGATATCGCGGCGGACCGATTTATACGGCGGCTTATCTTATGTACATGTTCAGACCAACAAGCGCGATTTTCGGCGCTTGTTGGTCTGAATATGTACATAAGCCGCCGTATCAATCGGCCCGCCGCGATATTGTAGCGGTCGCGGTAGCGAAACTTCCGCACCGGTCAGTGAGGTCCTTAAATGCGGGAATCTAAAAAACAGATCCGCACCTCTGTAGGGCCCTCCAGCCGGAAATATTTCCATAAACGTGCAGGGTGCACTGTAAAAGTGCAGTTTCAAGTTTACCGCCGTCTGCGTTCAACGTGCCGCGGAGACTCGCGATTTTTCCGACGCATTTCTTTAGATTGAACCTTTGGCTTCACGGCAGCGAACTGCCGCCGCCGGCGGGCGCCGTGGCGCCGAGTTACATAGGGACAAAGACGTCGAGATTTTTCGCCGTTTTTTTCAACCGTTAATATTATATTCAACATAATATTATCGTGTCGAGATATTACTTCGTGGCCCTGAAAAGGGCCAATTGTGTTCGGCGATATGACAGCTGGCTCTGGCTTCTTCGTCGACCAGCCGCACTCACTTCTTCTTTGACGACGCCGCCGCGGCTTTCTTCGCAGCGACTGTTTTCAGAACGGCCTTGGTGCGTTTACGTTTGGGAGTTTTCGGTTTCTTGGTCGGTCCTTTAGTGGTTTTCTTAGCCTTGGCGGCGGCGGCAGCGGCTTTCGTTTCGGCCGGCGACTTCTTTTCTGCCGCCGCGCCTCGTTTAGATCGTTTAGCCTCTGCGGCGGTCGTTATTTTCGAGCAGCTGCAGCCGCGGCCTTCTTCGCGCTTCCTCTCGCCGCGGCAGCGGCGCGACTCGTAGTTTTCGGTTTGGAATCTGCGGACGAAGACTGTTTGCCGCCGCTGGTGGCGGTGGCCGTAAACTTGAAGCTTCGCTTGGTCTGCACGAGGGTGCCGTTCGTGACTGCGGACTTTAGGTATTTCTTGATGAACGGTGCCATCCTCTCAGAATCGACTTTGTAATTGGCGGCGAGATATTTCTTGATGGCCTGCAGCGACGAACCGCCGCGTTCCTGCAGACTCTTAATCGCGCTGTTCACCATCTCGGAGGTGGGCGGATGCGTCGGCTTGGCTTTCGAACACTTAGCTTTCTCGGTCGCGGCCGCCGCCGCAGATTTCTTACCGGCAGGACTCGCCGCGACTCTGCTGGCTGGCTGAACCGACGCGGGTGAGGACGCTGCGACCGCCGCCGCCGCTGGAGCTGCCGCAGTGTCTGCCATGGTAGAGAAAGATGTCATTGTTGAGACTTCGAATATGAGAATTATTTGTAAGATTTGAGAGATTTTGCTGTATCGGGCAATTAAGTGTGTATCGTGAATTTATAGAAAACACGCGTCAAGACGTGAACGGTACGACTGACGAGACAGTAGTGAACGAGTTGCTCCGATTGTATATCAAACAGACGAATATAAACATAAACACAACGATAATATTACGTTCAACACGCCCACAAACCACCAAGACGCGGTCTATCCACAAAACCGGCACCTTCACCGTGTAGCCCGGTCTTTTTTCTATCCGGGGTGCGAGTTTGGCCGTTCACCGGCCAGTAATCTGCACGGTACTATTTTTCAAATAAAATTCTTAAAAAAGAAGAGTCCGGACGAATTTTTCGACAAATTTTATGAAATTTCTTAATAGCCGTTTTCCCCGAAAACAAAATATACCGCAATCAAGATTATTTTTTTCCGATTCTTTTGATGTGCGACATATCGCGAATCGTTTAACTTTTTGAAGATTTTTTTGCAAATGAAAAATTTCGGATAAACTCCACCTCCCCCTTGACGACGCTCAATTGGTAAAACTACCGCCAGACGCCATGTTTCTCCAAACGTAAACAAAGGCGATGAAAAACTTTGTGGCGACGAAATTGATATTTCCTCAAGTTGTCGCGGCGGTTTCTCACCGAAAACGGACACAGTGGAATCTACTTAGATTTTTTGAAAATTTCGCATAGCTTTCGCATTTTTGTTGAGTGCCACGAAGGTGGACTGAAAGCTATAAAATAACTTACAAATTTCACATCAGATTTTTTTTGGTAGTCCTAAAAAGACTCAGTAATTGTTATAGAGCTCCGACTAAGCTGAATTTATTTATATATTGAGGCTGTGTACAGAAATGTTTGCTGAAATTCATCAAATCTTTTTTCATCTTTCCGAAGTAAACCGGTTTTGTGAAGAAATCTTTTTTCAATTCAAAATCCATGTAAATTGAGGAACCAAATTCAAAAAATGAAAATCTGGTGTATTAAAATTGAATACATTTGTAGAGAATTAATGAGTCTATGAAATTCCTTTTCTTATTTTGCAATATATTTTTTGGCCTCCTGAATTGTAAAGCTGGCTTTGACATCGCGTATACAAACGAAACTAGCACTTTTACCCACTATGTTGCAAAGTCCGGCTACAATGCGGTAAAGTCACTTTCCCGCTTTGTAGCCGTACTTTCCCGCATTGTGCCAAATAAAATAATTTCCAATATTGTAAATAATTTCAATAGTTGGGAAAGATGCTTTGTTCTGAACCCTCCACCTACACTTCCGGCTCCATCACGCTCCCACTTCCGGTTCCGACCCCACGTCCGGTTCCCTCCCCCACTTCCGGTTCCCACTCACACTCCTGGTTCCCACTCCCCCTCCAGTTCACACTACACTTCGGGTTCCGAAACCGGAAGTGGGAATTTTTTTCGAAACGGAAGTGGGGTGGGAACTGGAAGTGGGGTAGGAATCGGAAGTGGGGTGGGAACCGGAAGTAGTGTGGAAACAGGAAGTGGTGTGGGAACAAGAAGTGTAGTGGTAACCGGAAGTGGGGGTGTGCACCGGAAGTGGGAAGGTGGGAACCAGAAATGGGATGGGAACCGGACGTGGGGGCGAGAGTGGGAGACCGGAAGTGGAGGCGAAGGGTCTATTTGTTTCTTAAACAATAATTGTCGGCCAAAAAAATTTATACAAATTTCGTGCGGAAATGATTTTACAGCGCTCCAGCTAATGGGGCTGTCGAGTCTAAGGCCGAGGCCGCACTACGGTTTTTGCCCGCGAGCGGTAACCGCTATAACCGCGAAACCGTTCCAGAAACACACAGTACGCTATGGGAAAATAAGTCGCGGCACAAAACCGCAAGTGAGGCCGCTTGTATTAGCTTACTTGAGTCACAAAATCACGCGATTAATAACCGCGGCGGTTTGGCCGTAGTGCGGCCTAGGCCTAAAACGAGATCTTTCAGTTTTATATAGATTGTACATGTTTCTGTTGAAATTTACATTTTGGTATGTTTGTATATTGTGGTCGATAGCCTTTACACAGGATTGTTTTAATGAAGTGATATTTATTGAAAACTTGCAAATATATTTTTTTGTCCAACTCTTCGAAGTCTACCAAACATATATTTAGCGCTATTTGATAGTGCAGATTTTCATATAAAAATTGTGTAATTTTCATCTTTCCAATGCGAACCGTTTGGCCGAATTTTTTTTTTACAAACGAAAAAATTCAAAAACGAAATTCAGAGAAGGAAAGATAAATTTTGGGATTTTATATTTTTTGCTGTTGCGACTAAACCGGAGGATTTTGCAAAGAATGCTTTTTTGTAGCCACTGTAGGCGCGCTTCATGAATAACCTCACGTAGCCTAACCTAATGCTAACCTAACCTAATGCTAACACAACTAACCCAATGAGATTAAAGCTGAAGAGAAGAAGCTGTTTAAAGCTGATTGAGGTTACATAGACCTCACACCCTGTTTAGCGTGGGGTTCCATAGACCTCACACCATGTTTAGCGTGGTGTCACATAGACCTCACACCCTGTTGGGGTTACATAGACCTTACACCCCTGTTTAGCGTGGGGTCACATAGACCTCACACCTTGTTTAGCTTGGGGTTACATAGACCTCACAACCCCGTTTAGCATGATGAAAAGTGGATGCAAGTAGATGGAAAGTGGATGCAAGTAGATGAAGAGTGGATGCAAATAGGTGAAAAGTGGATGCCAGAACATTGAACTCTTTGGTATTTATATAAATGAAAAAAATTGATACTATCTGGGTCACAGACAAGTTAACGAAATTTCGCTTACACATTGGAAATTATTCGGATAAATATCACAGAAAATATGTGGTCTGTATAGTCTTGTCCGTTCTTGTTCGATCCGGCATTGTCCGATCTTGTCCAGTCTAAAACAAATAATCTCATTTGAATCAATTCGTAATATGTTTGCAATCAATTATGTATGCATACACGATTGTCCGCTACCCGCCTGCAACTCATTTTCCCCGCTTGTCTGTCTAGCTTCATCTAACTAGTCTTGTCTGTCTAGTCTTGTCTGTCTAGCCTCGTCCATTACATATAAATTGAGGGAAAAGGTCAACTGTAATTATTTATTCGTTAATCAGCCAATCAGCATCGAGATAATTAGTTTAGCAATATCTGCCCCGGCGGATGACGTCATGTACTGAGGGAGAGGGGGTCGGGTGGTATCTCCCTTAGGGCACATGCTAGAGACGTTCTGACAGCAGATTTGATTTTTTCTCATCAAATGGTTGAACAATGGTTTAGTCTAGACCGTCTGGTCCGTCTAGTCTTGTCTGTCTAGTCTTGTCTGTCTAGTCTTGTCTGTCTAGTCTTGTCTGTCTAGTCTTGTCTGTCTAGTCTTGTCTGTCTAGTCTTGTCTGTCTAGTCTTGTCTGTCTAGTCTTGTCTGTCTAGTCTTGTCTGTCTAGTCTTGTCTGTCTAGTCTTGTCTGTCTAGTCTTGTCTGTCTAGTCTTGTCTGTCTAGTCTTGTCTGTCTAGTCTTGTCTGTCTAGTCTTGTCTGTCTAGTCTTGTCTGTCTAGTCTTGTCTGTCTAGTCTTGTCTGTCTAGTCTTGTCTGTCTAGTCTTGTCTGTCTAGTCTTGTCTGTCTAGTCTTGTCTGTCTAGTCTTGTCTGTCTAGTCTTGTCTGTCTAGTCTTGTCTGTCTAGTCTTGTCTGTCTAGTCTTGTCTGTCTAGTCTTGTCTGTCTAGTCTTGTCTGTCTAGTCTTGTCTGTCTAGTCTTGTCTGTCTAGTCTTGTCTGTCTAGTCTTGTCTGTCTAGTCTTGTCTGTCTAGTCTTGTCTGTCTAGTCTTGTCTGTCTAGTCTTGTCTGTCTAGTCTTGTCTGTCTAGTCTTGTCTGTCTAGTCTTGTCTGTCTAGTCTTGTCTGTCTAGTCTTGTCTGTCTAGTCTTGTCTGTCTAGTCTTGTCTGTCTAGTCTTGTCTGTCTAGTCTTGTCTGTCTAGTCTTGTCTGTCTAGTCTTGTCTGTCTAGTCTTGTCTGTCTAGTCTTGTCTGTCTAGTCTTGTCTGTCTAGTCTTGTCTGTCTAGTCTTGTCTGTCTAGTCTTGTCTGTCTAGTCTTGTCTGTCTAGTCTTGTCTGTCTAGTCTTGTCTGTCTAGTCTTGTCTGTCTAGTCTTGTCTGTCTAGTCTTGTCTGTCTAGTCTTGTCTGTCTAGTCTTGTCTGTCTAGTCTTGTCTGTCTAGTCTTGTCTGTCTAGTCTTGTCTGTCTAGTCTTGTCTGTCTAGTCTTGTCTGTCTAGTCTTGTCTGTCTAGTCTTGTCTGTCTAGTCTTGTCTGTCTAGTCTTGTCTGTCTAGTCTTGTCTGTCTAGTCTTGTCTGTCTAGTCTTGTCTGTCTAGTCTTGTCTGTCTAGTCTTGTCTGTCTAGTCTTGTCTGTCTAGTCTTGTCTGTCTAGTCTTGTCTGTCTAGTCTTGTCTGTCTAGTCTTGTCTGTCTAGTCTTGTCTGTCTAGTCTTGTCTGTCTAGTCTTGTCTGTCTAGTCTTGTCTGTCTAGTCTTGTCTGTCTAGTCTTGTCTGTCTAGTCTTGTCTGTCTAGTCTTGTCTGTCTAGTCTTGTCTGTCTAGTCTTGTCTGTCTAGTCTTGTCTGTCTAGTCTTGTCTGTCTAGTCTTGTCTGTCTAGTCTTGTCTGTCTAGTCTTGTCTGTCTAGTCTTGTCTGTCTAGTCTTGTCTGTCTAGTCTTGTCTGTCTAGTCTTGTCTGTCTAGTCTTGTCTGTCTAGTCTTGTCTGTCTAGTCTTGTCTGTCTAGTCTTGTCTGTCTAGTCTTGTCTGTCTAGTCTTGTCTGTCTAGTCTTGTCTGTCTAGTCTTGTCTGTCTAGTCTTGTCTGTCTAGTCTTGTCTGTCTAGTCTTGTCTGTCTAGTCTTGTCTGTCTAGTCTTGTCTGTCTAGTCTTGTCTGTCTAGTCTTGTCTGTCTAGTCTTGTCTGTCTAGTCTTGTCTGTCTAGTCTTGTCTGTCTAGTCTTGTCTGTCTAGTCTTGTCTGTCTAGTCTTGTCTGTCTAGTCTTGTCTGTCTAGTCTTGTCTGTCTAGTCTTGTCTGTCTAGTCTTGTCTGTCTAGTCTTGTCTGTCTAGTCTTGTCTGTCTAGTCTTGTCTGTCTAGTCTTGTCTGTCTAGTCTTGTCTGTCTAGTCTTGTCTGTCTAGTCTTGTCTGTCTAGTCTTGTCTGTCTAGTCTTGTCTGTCTAGTCTTGTCTGTCTAGTCTTGTCTGTCTAGTCTTGTCTGTCTAGTCTTGTCTGTCTAGTCTTGTCTGTCTAGTCTTGTCTGTCTAGTCTTGTCTGTCTAGTCTTGTCTGTCTAGTCTTGTCTGTCTAGTCTTGTCTGTCTAGTCTTGTCTGTCTAGTCTTGTCTGTCTAGTCTTGTCTGTCTAGTCTTGTCTGTCTAGTCTTGTCTGTCTAGTCTTGTCTGTCTAGTCTTGTCTGTCTAGTCTTGTCTGTCTAGTCTTGTCTGTCTAGTCTTGTCTGTCTAGTCTTGTCTGTCTAGTCTTGTCTGTCTAGTCTTGTCTGTCTAGTCTTGTCTGTCTAGTCTTGTCTGTCTAGTCTTGTCTGTCTAGTCTTGTCTGTCTAGTCTTGTCTGTCTAGTCTTGTCTGTCTAGTCTTGTCTGTCTAGTCTTGTCTGTCTAGTCTTGTCTGTCTAGTCTTGTCTGTCTAGTCTTGTCTGTCTAGTCTTGTCTGTCTAGTCTTGTCTGTCTAGTCTTGTCTGTCTAGTCTTGTCTGTCTAGTCTTGTCTGTCTAGTCTTGTCTGTCTAGTCTTGTCTGTCTAGTCTTGTCTGTCTAGTCTTGTCTGTCTAGTCAAAATCAAAATCAAAATCAAAATATTTATTTATCTTTTGGATGTACAGTACAATACATATTTGATACGTCAAAGAAAAAAGCTTGCTCGTGCAAGACACACAAACTAACACAGAAAAAAAGCATGACAATATAATATCTACAATTAAAATATATCTACAGACACAAAATAAATAAAGTATATATAGCTTAATAATTTATTAAGTAATATATATAAATTACTTAATAGATTATTAAGTAATTCATAATAAATTTTTATAATTTATTAACATATTAAAAACTCATTAATGTCATAGTAGCACATTTCAATTAAATGTGTTTTTAATTTTCTTCTGAAAACTTTGTATATTTTTTCGTTTTTTATGACATCTGGTATGTGATTGTATATTTTAATTCCTAGTCTGTTAACTGTTTTAGAGCATAGAGTTAGGTTGCTCTTCGGTGTATATAGATTTAGGCAGCTTCTGGTATTGTACATATGCTGGTCTATATTTAACTTGAAGTGCTTTGCGTTCTTATGCATATAGCACGCAACCTCCCATATATATAATGCCGGTATTGTTAACAATTCCAGCTCTTTAAAGGAAGGTTTGCAAGATTGCCTTCTTGTTTTCCCGGATATGGCTCTTACTACCCTTTTCTGGGCTATAAATACCCTCTTCAGCTGTGTGGAAGCTCCCCATATTAGAATCCCATAGGATATCACTGATTTTATTTCCGCGTGGTATATGTCTAATATTGCAGATTTGGGTAGGAGTTGTCTAATCCTTCTTATGAGGTATGTTTTTATATTTACTTTTTTAATAATGTAGTCTGTCATGATATTCCAGGTGAGATACTCTTCCAGGAACAAACCTAGGAATTTTAGACACCCTGTTCTTTGAATGATGTTTCCTTCGATTCCTAAAGTAATATCCTCGGTTGGTTTTCTTCTGTGAGTTTGGAATCTAATGTACTTTGTTTTATCACAGTTTAAGCGTAGGTTATTTCCCGAAAACCAATTGTGTAAATTCAATATAACTTCACTTGCTTCAGATTGTAGTTCTTCCATGGATGCTAGTGTGAAAACACTAGCATCGTCGGCATATAGTGTGATCCGATCTTCTCCAATATATTTAATTAAATCACATGTATACAGTGAGAATAGTATAGGGGCCAGGACACTCCCCTGTGGCACACCAATGAAAGTTGGCAGTATTTTGGATCTGCTATTCCCAACCCTCACATACTGATTTCTACTATGAAGGTACGATTGAAACCATCTCCCAGCTTTTCCTCGAACTCCATAAGTATAAAGTTTTCCTAGTAATTTGGAGTGCGACACACAGTCAAAAGCCTTGGTGAGGTCGCAAAAGATAACCAGTGGGCATTTTCCATTATCCACCTCCGATATTATTTTTTCATGCAGTTCTTGAAAAGCTGTGATAGTGGATTTATTTTTACGAAACCCATGTTGTTGAGGTGGAATCACTTTATATTTCTCGAGAAATGGTGTAAGTCTGTCTTCCATGCAGTATTCGATTATTTTCGCCAAGACTGAGATAAGAGCTACAGGTCTGTAATTGTTGATATTGTTTCTATCTCCTTTTTTATAAATCGGAATTATTGAGGACAGTTTTAAAATGTCCGGAAACGTTTCGGTATCAAAAGAGCAATTCACTATGTCGGTTATTGGTTTCACTAATTCCATACTAAATTGTCTAATCAAATTGCATGGCAGGCCGTCAGGTCCGCTACTTCTTTTGTTTTTTAATTTTAGTAAAATTGTACTCATTTGCTGCGATGTAAATTCTTGTAAGTACATGCTATTGTCGTTGTGCTGCATGTGCACATCTCTTAAAGTTGTTCCTTTAATCGTTGTTGCAACAATCTTTGGGGCAGTTATGAAAAAATTGTTGAAGGTGTCAGCTATCCTGCTAGGCTTGTCTAATATCTTGTTGTTTTCTTTTAATTCAATGGTACTCGTGCGTTCTTCTTTGTTGGATAACTGATTTATTATTCGCCAAATAGTTTTTTGTTTATTTGGTGAATTTACAATAAGCCCACAATAGTACTTCCTTTTTGTTTCCCGTATCAGTCTTTGGTGTTTTTTCTTTTCCTGCATATATTTATCCTTAAGAAATGGAAACTTTTTTTGTAGAACAAAGAGATCTTTTAATATATTACTAGAGCATCTTAACTCCGAATTTACCCAGGGTTTTCTTTGATTATTTAGATTTACCAACGGGAAACATAGTTCAAAATGATTTCTCAGAGTTTTTAAGAATTCCATCGTTTTTCCATTGGCATCTTGATTGTTGTACACATTTTCCCAAGATTCTTGTAGTAGAGCTTGTCCAAATCGCGCTTTATTAGCTTCTCCAAAATTCCTGGTTTGTTTTTTGGTTTGTTTGGGAAATTCAGTTTTGTTGGTTGTATTGCTCATTAGTATCAGTCTATGGTCGGATATTGTTGTATCTTTTACACTTATTTGTCTTACATTATGTAGATTCGTAAAAATGTTGTCAATTCGACTTTGACTGGTCGCGGTTATCCTAGTGAACTGCTCCACACGTTCAGTTAGACCGTAGGATCTCATTATATTTCTTAAATTGGTGGTTTCTTTTGAGTTGTTTTCGAAATGTATATTAAAGTCACCCACGATGATTATTTCCCCATAATTATTGAAGATGATTTCGAGCACATTTTCTATTACTAATAAAAAGGTGTCTATGCATCCTGCTGGTGGTCTATATAAGTTGATTATTATTATCTTTTTATGTTTTTCAATTAATTCTATTCCGCAGATTTCTATGTGTTTTTCAATTGTGTGGTTGGATATATTTATATTTTCTTTGAACTTTGTTAGATCTTTTCTAGCCCAGATAGCTACCCCTCCACCAGTGAACATTCTTCGGCAATAGAAGCTTAATAGTTTGTAATTTTCTACATGTAGATGTTGCAGCTTTTCTTCGTTCAGCCATGTTTCCGTAAGACATAATAATTCCGGTTCGTAGAAGGTTGTTAATAGTTCAAGTTCACTACTTTTTTGGTTTAAACTTTGGATGTTTAAATATAGGACCTCTATTGTAATTTTTGTATGATTTTGTTTAATGTTCGAAAGCTTGTTTTGGTTTACTGTGCCACTCGGTAATTTTTCTGCAGGAGATGTTATTTTTTCTCTGAGTTTTTCTCCAGTCTTGACAAAAAACGGTTCACACAGGCGTTTCTTGGCCAAGTTTCAGCTTTGGATATCTCGTTAAGGTATTCGAACGGTACTGAAACTTTAAAAGATGAGTACTTATCGGGGTATTTAGAAATAATTTGTGTACAGATAACCTGCTCAAATTTTTTCCTACTTAAATATTGGATTACATCATCCGCTGACAGCTTCGGATCCAGACGAAATACATGCAGATGAGCGTATCTCGTAACGGCTCGTATTTGAGTTGATTCGTCATTGGTTCCAAAAATGAGTTTAGATTTCCTGACTCTTCTTTTTTGGTGTCGTTGTTCTTCCCATTTATCGTTATTTACATTTCGAAGCGGTCGATTTTCTATCGCTTCCATATCGGTCTGTGTGTTGTTCTTTTTTGCGCTATCATATCCATTCGTCTGGGGATTAGTTTTTTCAGCCTTATCAGTCGAGCGACTCGGCGCGCTATCACTCGCCTTCGATGAATTTTGTTCCTCAATATTAATTAATTCAATACTTTTCGGTAGTGTTTTCTTGTTTATTTCATTTAATTTTATGTTTTCACTTTTGAGAGTTTCAATTTGATTACTTAGTTCTAACAGACGATTATTCAGAGGTTCTACTTCCTTTTTAATCGTCTTACTGATTATCTCACTAATTAATCCGGCGAATTCTGTGCTGTTTATGTATGCAATAATCTGCTCATGGCATTTTTCGGATGCACCGGTTGATCTTAACGTTGGCATTTTATTTATATGTACTGATTTGTAATAAAATTAAAAATATATTCAGTTCTATTTAACTATACGCGTACGACCACTCACGTTGACGGCTGGCGGCCGACTGTGTAGTCTTGTCTGTCTAGTCTTGTCTGTCTAGTCTTGTCTGTCTAGTCTTGTCTGTCTAGTCTTGTCTGTCTAGTCTTGTCTGTCTAGTCTTGTCTGTCTAGTCTTGTCTGTCTAGTCTTGTCTGTCTAGTCTTGTCTGTCTAGTCTTGTCTGTCTAGTCTTGTCTGTCTAGTCTTGTCTGTCTAGTCTTGTCTGTCTAGTCTTGTCTGTCTAGTCTTGTCTGTCTAGTCTTGTCTGTCTAGTCTTGTCTGTCTAGTCTTGTCTGTCTAGTCTTGTCTGTCTAGTCTTGTCTGTCTAGTCTTGTCTGTCTAGTCTTGTCTGTCTAGTCTTGTCTGTCTAGTCTTGTCTGTCTAGTCTTGTCTGTCTAGTCTTGTCTGTCTAGTCTTGTCTGTCTAGTCTTGTCTGTCTAGTCTTGTCTGTCTAGTCTTGTCTGTCTAGTCTTGTCTGTCTAGTCTTGTCTGTCTAGTCTTGTCTGTCTAGTCTTGTCTGTCTAGTCTTGTCTGTCTAGTCTTGTCTGTCTAGTCTTGTCTGTCTAGTCTTGTCTGTCTAGTCTTGTCTGTCTAGTCTTGTCTGTCTAGTCTTGTCTGTCTAGTCTTGTCTGTCTAGTCTTGTCTGTCTAGTCTTGTCTGTCTAGTCTTGTCTGTCTAGTCTTGTCTGTCTAGTCTTGTCTGTCTAGTCTTGTCTGTCTAGTCTTGTCTGTCTAGTCTTGTCTGTCTAGTCTTGTCTGTCTAGTCTTGTCTGTCTAGTCTTGTCTGTCTAGTCTTGTCTGTCTAGTCTTGTCTGTCTAGTCTTGTCTGTCTAGTCTTGTCTGTCTAGTCTTGTCTGTCTAGTCTTGTCTGTCTAGTCTTGTCTGTCTAGTCTTGTCTGTCTAGTCTTGTCTGTCTAGTCTTGTCTGTCTAGTCTTGTCTGTCTAGTCTTGTCTGTCTAGTCTTGTCTGTCTAGTCTTGTCTGTCTAGTCTTGTCTGTCTAGTCTTGTCTGTCTAGTCTTGTCTGTCTAGTCTTGTCTGTCTAGTCTTGTCTGTCTAGTCTTGTCTGTCTAGTCTTGTCTGTCTAGTCTTGTCTGTCTAGTCTTGTCTGTCTAGTCTTGTCTGTCTAGTCTTGTCTGTCTAGTCTTGTCTGTCTAGTCTTGTCTGTCTAGTCTTGTCTGTCTAGTCTTGTCTGTCTAGTCTTGTCTGTCTAGTCTTGTCTGTCTAGTCTTGTCTGTCTAGTCTTGTCTGTCTAGTCTTGTCTGTCTAGTCTTGTCTGTCTAGTCTTGTCTGTCTAGTCTTGTCTGTCTAGTCTTGTCTGTCTAGTCTTGTCTGTCTAGTCTTGTCTGTCTAGTCTTGTCTGTCTAGTCTTGTCTGTCTAGTCTTGTCTGTCTAGTCTTGTCTGTCTAGTCTTGTCTGTCTAGTCTTGTCTGTCTAGTCTTGTCTGTCTAGTCTTGTCTGTCTAGTCTTGTCTGTCTAGTCTTGTCTGTCTAGTCTTGTCTGTCTAGTCTTGTCTGTCTAGTCTTGTCTGTCTAGTCTTGTCTGTCTAGTCTTGTCTGTCTAGTCTTGTCTGTCTAGTCTTGTCTGTCTAGTCTTGTCTGTCTAGTCTTGTCTGTCTAGTCTTGTCTGTCTAGTCTTGTCTGTCTAGTCTTGTCTGTCTAGTCTTGTCTGTCTAGTCTTGTCTGTCTAGTCTTGTCTGTCTAGTCTTGTCTGTCTAGTCTTGTCTGTCTAGTCTTGTCTGTCTAGTCTTGTCTGTCTAGTCTTGTCTGTCTAGTCTTGTCTGTCTAGTCTTGTCTGTCTAGTCTTGTCTGTCTAGTCTTGTCTGTCTAGTCTTGTCTGTCTAGTCTTGTCTGTCTAGTCTTGTCTGTCTAGTCTTGTCTGTCTAGTCTTGTCTGTCTAGTCTTGTCTGTCTAGTCTTGTCTGTCTAGTCTTGTCTGTCTAGTCTTGTCTGTCTAGTCTTGTCTGTCTAGTCTTGTCTGTCTAGTCTTGTCTGTCTAGTCTTGTCTGTCTAGTCTTGTCTGTCTAGTCTTGTCTGTCTAGTCTTGTCTGTCTAGTCTTGTCTGTCTAGTCTTGTCTGTCTAGTCTTGTCTGTCTAGTCTTGTCTGTCTAGTCTTGTCTGTCTAGTCTTGTCTGTCTAGTCTTGTCTGTCTAGTCTTGTCTGTCTAGTCTTGTCTGTCTAGTCTTGTCTGTCTAGTCTTGTCTGTCTAGTCTTGTCTGTCTAGTCTTGTCTGTCTAGTCTTGTCTGTCTAGTCTTGTCTGTCTAGTCTTGTCTGTCTAGTCTTGTCTGTCTAGTCTTGTCTGTCTAGTCTTGTCTGTCTAGTCTTGTCTGTCTAGTCTTGTCTGTCTAGTCTTGTCTGTCTAGTCTTGTCTGTCTAGTCTTGTCTGTCTAGTCTTGTCTGTCTAGTCTTGTCTGTCTAGTCTTGTCTGTCTAGTCTTGTCTGTCTAGTCTTGTCTGTCTAGTCTTGTCTGTCTAGTCTTGTCTGTCTAGTCTTGTCTGTCTAGTCTTGTCTGTCTAGTCTTGTCTGTCTAGTCTTGTCTGTCTAGTCTTGTCTGTCTAGTCTTGTCTGTCTAGTCTTGTCTGTCTAGTCTTGTCTGTCTAGTCTTGTCTGTCTAGTCTTGTCTGTCTAGTCTTGTCTGTCTAGTCTTGTCTGTCTAGTCTTGTCTGTCTAGTCTTGTCTGTCTAGTCTTGTCTGTCTAGTCTTGTCTGTCTAGTCTTGTCTGTCTAGTCTTGTCTGTCTAGTCTTGTCTGTCTAGTCTTGTCTGTCTAGTCTTGTCTGTCTAGTCTTGTCTGTCTAGTCTTGTCTGTCTAGTCTTGTCTGTCTAGTCTTGTCTGTCTAGTCTTGTCTGTCTAGTCTTGTCTGTCTAGTCTTGTCTGTCTAGTCTTGTCTGTCTAGTCTTGTCTGTCTAGTCTTGTCTGTCTAGTCTTGTCTGTCTAGTCTTGTCTGTCTAGTCTTGTCTGTCTAGTCTTGTCTGTCTAGTCTTGTCTGTCTAGTCTTGTCTGTCTAGTCTTGTCTGTCTAGTCTTGTCTGTCTAGTCTTGTCTGTCTAGTCTTGTCTGTCTAGTCTTGTCTGTCTAGTCTTGTCTGTCTAGTCTTGTCTGTCTAGTCTTGTCTGTCTAGTCTTGTCTCTCTAGTCTTGTCTGTCTAGTCTTGTCTGTCTAGTCTTGCCTGTCTAGTCTTGTCTGTCTAGTCTTGTCTGTCTAGTCTTGTCTGTCTAGTCTTGTCTGTCTAGTCTTGTCTGTCTAGTCTTGTCTGTCTAGTCTTGTCTGTCTAGTCTTGTCTGTCTAGTCTTGTCTGTCTAGTCTTGTCTGTCTAGTCTTGTCTGTCTAGTCTTGTCTGTCTAGTCTTGTCTGTCTAGTCTTGTCTGTCTAGTCTTGTCTGTCTAGTCTTGTCTGTCTAGTCTTGTCTGTCTAGTCTTGTCTGTCTAGTCTTGTCTGTCTAGTCTTGTCTGTCTAGTCTTGTCTGTCTAGTCTTGTCTGTCTAGTCTTGTCTGTCTAGTCTTGTCTGTCTAGTCTTGTCTGTCTAGTCTTGTCTGTCTAGTCTTGTCTGTCTAGTCTTGTCTGTCTAGTCTTGTCTGTCTAGTCTTGTCTGTCTAGTCTTGTCTGTCTAGTCTTGTCTGTCTAGTCTTGTCTGTCTAGTCTTGTCTGTCTAGTCTTGTCTGTCTAGTCTTGTCTGTCTAGTCTTGTCTGTCTAGTCTTGTCGGTCTAGTCTTGTCTGTCTAGTCTTGTCTGTCTAGTCTTGTCTGTCCAGTCTTGTCTGTCTAGTCTTGTCAATCTAAACCCCCCCATAATCTCAGTTGAATCAACCCCTATCTGGAAATATGTCCACCCCTCATTTGTCCACAGCGTCATCTACACATACTCGCTCGGACACGTTCAGAACTATTTTGTATAGGATTCCCCCATAAGGGGCTTCGTGCTAGATTTACATGTAAATCTCCATAAGGGGCATCGTGCTAGATCTACATGTAATTTTCCCCATACGGGGCTAGATTTACATGTAATCCCCATAAGGAGGTGGTGGATCTAGAACGAAGGATCTTTCCCTACTAACATGTCATAGACAAACTTTCTGTATTTTTTATTGCTGTGTTTATTTTAGACTGCGAATCACAAAACCAAGTTTTTATTGGAAATAAATATTTCCTTAATTCAAGTAATTTATAAATTGCCTCGCGGGCCGCATATGTCCACATGCGGCCGCACGGGCCGCTATTTGCCCAGGCCTGATATATAGACTATCCTTGGTTTTCAAGTTTTTATCTAGGCTGTTAATAATCTAGTCTAATTGTATATACTAGACATGATCTTCAATGTTTTAGACATGTCCTTTAATGTTTCAGACATGGTCTTCAATGTTTCTGATGATGATATTGTGTCTGCCAGATTTAGTACTGAACAACCAACATAAGGTTGAATTTCTTATTGTCAGAACCTTTTATTTTATTTTTAGAAACGGATTGCATTCTGCAGTTTTTTCGGAATAATCTTATAAATCGATTTCAGTTAGATTTTCAAAAATTTCTATTTCTTTGCGAACATATCCCAGATTTTCATGATTCTGTTTCTGTCTGAAGTTCTTCTGAAATATCAATTTCTTCATCTGCAGCATAAAAATCCTTATGAGGAGGTACGCAAATCAATTTTTACTAGTAATAACATGCATTCCTGTTGTTCAAACACCATTCCTAACTTCTGTGCATTTGCAACTGCACTTTGTTTTAGATCTGTTACTTCATTCTTTCCACTCTTGTCATTTTTTTCTCTTGGAAAAATGAACTGATCACATAAACAATTAAGTTCTAATAAAAATGGCAAAATTCAATACTAGGGAGTTTACCTGAATCGGAAATAATGTCATTTAAGCGCTGTATTCGTATGGTTCGGTTCAATATATCTAATAAATCGAAGCTTACAATTGATGAGTAAGTGGATGTCATCGATCAGAATTGTCTGAAATTTTTTTCGCGTGTTTGTATATTAAACAACCACGGCAAAAATAATTTTCCAGAGTCTTTCCGCTGCGACACTTGTCTATCATGAGTATCATAGCGTGAGCGTTTATTTCAATGCATGTCTATGTGTTTAAAGTGAATCATGACCAGCCGCATGATGAGCTAATGAGGGTGTAGTGGGGACGTAAGATGACCGTAATGCGAATATAATGTGAACGTAATTCAGGGAATGCAAGAGTAATTCAAGGATTCCAAGAGTACTTTGTGTAATGTGGTCTAATACTTAGGTATTGCTAAGGAATGCAAAGTAATGTGCGGTAGGTAATGCATCTAAATATTAACATGTATTGCAAGAGTGGATGGCCCCTCGGCTATACTCTTAATATTCTAGTTTAATTGTGTAGACTAGATATAGACTTCAAGCTTTCATGTAGATTAAATTTTTAATAATTTTCTATGATTATGTAGATTACACTTGGTCTTCAAGATTTTATCTAGACTAAACTCCTAATAATCAATTTTGATTGTGTTGACTTCTTTGACATCTTTCATAACATTATCTTTATTTACAAACTTTTCGTAGATTTACCAAATAATTAATTTTTGTAAAAATAGCAAATTAAAAATTTACTAAACATTTTTTTTAAATTTACAAAAAAAATACGATTAAGAAATATCTACATCGATACCATCTAGAACTAGATACTATAGATTTAAAAAAGGACTAAGAAATTGAATGTAAACTCAGCATCTATTTGTAAAAAGCAGTAAATTTAAAGTGAACTTGGTTAGAGAAGATTAATGTTTTATGGTGGAATATGCGTTTGTTTTATTAATTTGAACAGCAATTATGTTTGGTAAGCAGTAAATGGCAGCGACATTCGTTGGTTTCTTGGCCTTGGGGTGCAAAAAATGAAAACAAATCGGGTCGTAGCGTAATCAGTGCAGATACGCTGAGTTTGAACGCGATTCAGAACGTTTTTAGTTATTGGCGTGCGATTGTCGGCTGTGAGTGAATTTTCTTGTGAGCAAGAATTGCGGAAATTCAGTGAAAATTGTGCTAAAAGATTGTGATATTATTTTATTATATTTCTGCTTTGGTGAGTGAGTTTTTGCATTAATTTATTAATTAGATTTAAAGAAAATTCCTTAAATTTCAGAAAAAAAACTCTTTAAACGGTCTTACTTACTTAGTAATAATTAATACTTAGTATTGCAGTATTAATACCTTATATTTTGGGTACATTTCACACTTTGCAAGCGATCAATTTATTGTCTATTGAATTATTGTCTATTCTCTAGTAGCATCGGACCTCGTCTTTTACTTAGTATACAATGTTAGATAAAATTTGTTGAAAATCTAAATAGGATCCAAAAGAATTCTAATAAGATTGTGTAAATTAATGGTTGGTAAAGTAGTTCAACTTACAAACTGGTAAATATCTACATATACCGGTTCAGTTGTCCAGTTGTTTTTGGCACATACATTGAGACAAATTTAATAATTTCGTAAAATTGGTTTTCTCAGAACTTGAGATTGAAAATTATTTTGAAATTTATGAATATGCAACATTCTGGTCCAACCAATAAGCCAAAGTGAAGAACTTTTTGTTTCATGAAAATTTAAACATTTCATGATTTGTTAAACTCTTGGAAATTCTTAATTTGAAGGAGATATTTCTTGTACACAAAATGAACGAATTTGTTGAATGATCACTATCAAGTTTTTCGGTTTCAGAATTATTTAATACATTTTATCAAAAAATTGTTCAAATTTTGAACATCCTCCATTAGAAGGTTCTATTCTTTATAGGTTCTTTAGAAGAAGGTTCTTTATTAGAAGGTTCTTCTATTTCTGTCACAAGTCTAATTACGTAAACTAAACTTGATCTTTAATGTTTCATCCAGACTAGATTTTTAATAAATCAGTCTGATGATATAGACTAGACTTGGTTTTCAAGGTTTCATCTAGGCTCTTTATAATCTAGTTTAATTGTATAGACTAGACATGGTCTTCAATGTTTCAGACATGGTTTCCAAAATTTCATCTAGACTAGATTTTTAATTATTTCAGCGAAAAACTATATGGACTAGACTTGGTTTTCAAGGTTTCCCCTAGGCTAAATTCTTAATAATCTAGTCTAATCGTGTAGCGTATACAGTTCTTCCGTGTTTCATCTAGATTAGATTTTGAATATTTTAGTCTGATTATAATAATAATAATAATAGACTTTTATTTACCAATAACGTAACATGACATATAAACATAAGAAAAAAAAACAAAATTTAAACCACAAAAAAAGTAAATAAATACAACAACAAATACAACAAGTTAGTAACTACATTATTGGACGGAGGCAAAGTTCAGTGATGAAACTGTTCTCCCACTTAACCCCCGGACTAAATATCAACTAAAATAAATAAATTAATGGATCATTCTAATATTAAGAAAAAAGTAAAAATAAAAATAAATAAAGAAAACAACAGCAGCCCAGTCTCAAACGTATTTAAAGGCAAATGTGAAAGTATAACACTGTTTAGGTATTATTCCATTATTGCTCATGCAGTAGTTTTAGTTTTATTTGCTTTTTAAAATGTCTGATATTTAGCCGTCTCATAGATTTAGGAAGTTTATTATAAATTTTGGCAATATTGAATGTAAATGATCTTTCAAAAAGTGCTGTTTGGTGAGCCGGTGGAGTAATCAATGACTTCCTCCTTATATTCAAATTATGGATATCAATTCTATATCTGATTTTTCTATATAAATATGTGGGACATTGATGAACTATAATCTTGTGAAAAGTCAGTAAGCATGCACCATTCTTCTATTTTGCATATTTAACCTTTTGATTTCTTTAATCTTGGGAGAGATGTGTTCCCTCTTGGTGACTCCACAGATTAACCTCACACAACAGTTCTGAATACGTTGTATCTTTCTCGATGTACGAACATCTATACACTTATTGTACACAACATCACAGTACGAAAAGTGCGATAAAACCAAAGAATCGCATAGAAGTTTAACTATTTGCTTATTAAAAATACTTTTGTTTGAGTAAATCATCTTTAGGTTGCAGAAGGCTTTTTGATAGAATTATTGATGTGCGTTTTGAAGCGTAAATCCGTATCCAAGATTATACCTAAGTTGATTCCTCAGCCAGCTGAATTCTCTTACCATCAATTATAATATTTAATTTATGTGCGTGCCGTGTTCTTGATTCAGTTTTCCCAAATAATAAAGCTACCGTTTTTTCAGGGCTTAGGCATAGCGCATGTTTTTCAGATTCGCGCAACATATTATTCAAATCGAAATTGATTTTAATATTGGCTTCCTGCAGATTGTCCGGCGTGAATGATGCATATACTTGCGCGTCATCTGCGTAACAATTTACTTTACAAATATTCATATTCAGATTCATTTGACTAATATAAATTGAAAAAATCAATGGGCCTAGGATTGACCCTTGTGGTACCCCTTTGTCTAAAATTACTTTATTTGATAACTCGCCTTTAAACTTTATTATTTGTTTTCTGTTAATTAGAAAAGATTTAATTAATGTTACAGCTTTATCTCCTATGCCCATATGTCGTAATATAGAATACAAGAGCTCATGATTAATGCAATCAAAAGCCTTTGTGTAATCAAGTAAAATTAGAACTGTAAGATGATCAGTATCTGCTGCTGTTATAATATCGTCGACAATTTGCAGGAGGGCTGTTGCACAGCTATCGTTTTTTCTAAAGCCAGATTGCGTTTCCTGTAGTATATTATTGGTATCAAGGTAATGCATTAACTGGTTAAACATAATTTTCTCTAATATTTTGGAAACTGTAGGTAAGATGCTAATTGGTCGTAAGTGTTTAAACTCTTTTGGGTCTTTAACTTTAGGTAAGGGAGTAACCAGAAAAGTTTTTCATGCAGTCGGGTAACAACTATCTGTAAGAGAAAAGAATTTATAATGTGTGTCAAGTAGGCAGGAATATGTGGACTGCAATATTTTAGCATGGTTATATTAATTCCATCACTGCCTACTGCGTTAGTTGATATTGAATGTAGAAATTCCATTACGTTTTCGTTTCCCACAAGACGAAAAGAGAATTTTTGAGCGATATTCGTTTTTATACTATCATTATAAAAAGTCATTGCATCTTGTACCTAGGTCGGATCAATATTTTTTACCGAATTTGCAAAATAGCTATTAATTTGGTTAACATCCGATAAGTTGAAAGGAAGGTCCACATTATTTTGTTAACTATACAGCTCTAAGTAACGCAAATCTTTCCATTGGGTTTTGGTTAGTTTTGGTTTAGTTTGACGCAATTTTTCATTTAAATAAGCTTTTTTCTCATTGTTAATTGCATTATTTGTAAAATTTCTTAATTCCTTGTAGTAATTAAAGTGAACAATGTTTTTTGACTGTTTATATCGTCGCACAGTGGGACGGAATTCCAAAAAGCTGGCCATAAGTCGAAAAAGTATTTGATTCGGGTCAAAATCTTTACTTGGGGATTTTCGGGGTCGCTGATCACGAATTCGAAGTCAAAATTCAGAAAAACAAAATGGCAGATCCAGTATGGCGGAGAATTTCTTTAGAAACGTATTTAATTGGGATAAAAGTCTGTACTCGCGAGAATTCAGGGTCGCTGATTACGAATTCGAAATCAGAATTTAGAAAATCAAAATGGCGGATCCAATATGCAGGAGAATTTCTTCAAAAACGTATTTGATTGGAGTGAAAGTCTGTACTCGTGGGTCATCGGGGATTACGAATTCGAAGTCAAAATTCAGAAAATCAGAATGGCGGATCCAATATGGCGGAGAATTTCTTCAAAAACGTATTTGATTAGGGTGAAAGTCTGTACTCGGGGTTTTTTGGGGTCGCTGATAATGAAATTGAAGTATAAATTAAAAAAAACAAAATAGTGGATCCAATATACACGATTTATAAGGAAAAAAAAGTTTTATTTGTAGTAAAATAATGATTTGCTTAATATTAGGTTAATATTAGGTTTCTGAAATAAGGAAATTATAAGAAACATAAAATTCGAAAATGTTTATTCATTACATCATCTGGTTGGTTACATACAATTTTAGTAATCGTCAGAAGAATCACTTGATTCACAGTCGGTAGATTCAACTGGAAAATCGCTTGAGCTTCCTTCACCTGTTAACTACTTGGCACAGTTAATAACTGTACTGCTTCTGGCAGCAATGATTTGAAATTTCTGCAAGGTAATTTGCGCAAGCTAGAAATATATGGGTCAGATGATAATAGAAGCCGTGAAAAAAAGGTCTTCCATAGTTTTTACTCGGGAACATTTTCTGATAAAATCTGTTCTGAACTGCTTAATGTTCTTGTTACTACACTCTTGAGCATCTTCAGACATTTGTCCGATTGGTAATAGTGCAGAATTTATTATTTCCGTGCCATGAATTATAACCTTATGCACTGAAGTTGGCATACAATACCACGGGTACAAGTGTACAAGTCGAGAGCTGTTTGTAGGGAATAATCTTGAAATCTAATCGGATTCATTTCGTGGCCACTCGAAAGTGCCTGCAGTATAACATGAAAACGTTTGATTAGATCTTCATTTACCCCTGTAATAGAAGCAGAAGTGGTAGTGTTTTCAAAAAATCGTCGAGCGGTATTACCATCATTCGAGCTACCAAAACCTGGTTTCGGTTGATCGCCTATCAGTCCCAATCGTAAACGGAAGCCTTTTTGTATGCTTTCTTTTCTGATTTTAACACTTTCTTTATCATGTGGTCTACGCGCTTGAAACTTTTTGATGTCAAGTTTGTACCCTACATGCAAATAACACTCGAAGAATCGAATCCATGCATGCAAAGTTGACAACCCAAACTGTAAATGATCTCTATTGATTTCCTTTTTCAGTATCGCATCAATATTGTTGAAGTCTTTTGAAGTTGCTCCACACAAATAGCAACTTTGAGCAGATGCAGTTTGTCGTGACTGTATTGCAAACTTTACCGTCAATCATGGTGAAAGCAAGTTTGAAAGAAGCGCTTATAGTTTTTGCGTTTATGACAGTTTTGTAAGGGACAAGGTTAGTAGTCTCCTGCTTTTTTTATGAATTCCATTTCGTTAACAGTGGCTTCAATATTTTCTTGCAAAAACTGAATCCTGATTGGTCGACAAAAACGAGGAGAAGATGGCCTTGGATTTTTCCATACAATAAATGAATTTTGAGTCCCTTGGTCGACTGATTTAAGTTGCAATGGAACGAGTGAAGTAACGAACATGTTTGCATCAGACTTGCTCCCATCATCATCGGTAAATTTTTGTTTGTACATACTTTGGCCGGAAGTGCCATCACAACCCCACTTACAAATAAAATTCAAGTTGCGAACTTTTTCGTAAGATATACTGTTAATCACATATCCTTAAGTTAACAAGATTCTTTCGATTGTGTGATCTAGCAAAGCCTGCAGTTTCACTTCGGCACTACATTCCGTTACAGAAATATTTGATTTCGTTGGGTAACATTTAAGCTTTGCATGATGTACTTTATTGTACGACAAAAATAAAGTGGGGCCATTTTCTCTGCTAGCATTACGAACTTTCTGGTACTGTGATTTTGATAAATTTGTTTCAAGTATAACTGACAGAGCAACATCAGGGGAAAGAGGTGTTTCCGATATCGATCCGATAGATTCTCTATACCTTGTAGCTTTTGATGGGCTTCCCAGTGTCACATCTTTGACAACTTTTGCAGCATCTAATTTGCCAGATGTTCGAAGCTTCATTTCAGTCGCTTAAGACAATTCTTCCGTACTTTACCCTGCACGCAATTGTTCAGTCTTCCTCCGCTTTGTACGCTCACTAGCTTCGGAAAAATCTAAAGAAGGCCGACCTATGTTGTTGGACTTCTTTGAAGCTTCTGGAGTTTCTTCCAAGGGAACGAACACACTCAGCCATTCGGAAAACTTCTCCAAAAATTTGTCCTCGTGCCTCGAAACGATTTTCCATTTATCATTGAATTTCATCAACAAATTTCGTATGAGACATTTCACGTTGACGGATAGCGTGAAAGGACATTGTAATTTTTCGGTCATGGCCTTTTCAATTTCGACGTACGCTGTAGCTGCACCATCATTCAGTTTCTTCCTGGCGAGGAGGAAAATATCCTTCCTGGATAAACCAGATATGGCAGCCGATTCTGAAATGTCCGAGTTTAATACATATAAATAGGCAATTACATATTCAACCTTACAAATTATTATTAATTTGTTCCTCAATATTATTCTAGTCATTCATAATTCCTGAATTATTCATGAAAGCGAATTATTACGATTCTATCGAGATAGCCAGGACGTCACACGAATGATGCATCGTAAAATGAATGGATAAAATACACGGAAATAACAAAAAAAATTAAGCCTCTTGGAAAGGCCTTAGCAAAAATTGACTTAGGACTTAGGAAAAAATATTTATTGTTTAACGCGTGGAATATGAGGGAAATGAGAAAAAAATCGATTTGCGCCTCACCAGGCCCATCTGGGGCACTGGGACCACTGTGTGAGTACACCCCTGTATAGATCTTTTAAAACCATACAACTTTTATCTGAAATAAGTTTCCATAGTTTGTTTGAATTATTCAAAATTAAAAAAAATGCTTTTAATTTCAAAAACTGGCACCATTATCGGTGGCGCATAAAATCGCAAGATTTTCTTGTTGTTTTCATTAAACAATAGATTAATCTGCAACCTAGAAAATGTCCGGCCGCTAAACAATGGTGTGCAATATAACTTTTCTCTATGTTTTTACAATTTTCCGTTGCAATTTTACGTTCATTTTCAAACAAATCATTCCTTTGTTCATATCACATACATAATTATTATAAATTTAGGACATCATGACAATATTGTACATACCTTCCCCTTTCGAATCCATTTTTCAGATCTGCTTTAACTTTATTTTTGTAGGCCTGGCGTCGTTTTCAATACAAAACTGTTAAACTCGCTCAGAGCGCGACGCGTCTAGCTCGAGTAACGGTCACTTTTGAGCTGGAATACCACAACAGGTATAAGGGATTATGTCCACCCCAGTCTACAATTCGACCCTCGGACTATTACTCTAGCTAACCTAAACCCTTCCAACCCCGAAAACGAAATTTCATTTTTCGACTTTTGGCCAGCTTTTTGGGATTCCGTCCCACTGTGCGTCGTAACGCACTATCTCTCATTTTTATCATCATATGGATATTATCCTTTAACCATGCAAATTTTTTAGAGCATCTTATTGTTTTCAAAGGTGCATGATGATTAAATAGTGAAATAATCAAATTGTTAAAGTATTGTATTTTGCATTCTATACTAGGCATATAAAATATGTTATCGAATGGAATAGTTATCTTGTTCAAAATTTTCAAAGTTAAAATGTTTAAAATTTCTATGTGTTTTATAGAAAGGCAAAATTCTCTCTTTAAATCTCTTATTAAAATAACAGAATATTACTGCATGATCAGTTGGCAAGTTAGGGGCATATTGTACTCCACTGTTTGACATGTCCAATCCACTTGTCCACTACCACATCAATTAGTGAACTGTTCTTTAAGGTCAATCTAGTGGGTTCTACAATTATTTGTTTTAAGTCAAGTTATATAGACTAGACTTGGTCTTCAAGATTTTATCTAGACTAAATTCAAATTAATTTATTCTCCAATTTGAAGTATATAAAAAATAGATACTGGCAATCAAAAATACAAGTTAAATGTTACAGCATAAATCGAGATAGTCTAGAATTGTAAATAGGGACTTCGCCACAAGAATATTTTGTACGACGGTTCCACGATGATAACTTTTGGAAAGAAATTATACAAGTAAATGCCAAATACTTCAGGATGCTCCTTGATTTGCGGGTTGACGTGGTGGTCCTTCTTTCAGGGATGCATAATTTAAGACGAGTTCTAGTATTATAATTGTGTTAATCCACATTTTTGGTTCTAAGATATTTGTTGTATGTGTATTTTTTTTGTGGTTGTTTCCAGTATGTACAAACAGGTTGTACAAGCCGTTAACAGGTTTAGTTCTGTGAAGTGGAGTCTGTATGAGGCAAATGTAGGAAGACCCAGCTTGGCAGGAATAATTTTTGTGCTTTTAACACTTTTGGTAGTTCTGATGAGGCTCCCCTGATGACGCTAATTATTCCATACAGCAGAACAGACTACGTTTCTGCATAATAGTAGTTCTGCAGTTCCTGAATTGTTAGAAGTTTTCTCAGGCGTCTGATACAAAATACCTTTTTGTTGAGGGATTTACAGGTACTATCAAATGTCATACTCCATGATGGGTGTTGTTCAATACTGATTTAATATATTGAATAATTTATTTTATCAGTTTGAAAAGAAATATTATTCTCGTTTTGTGGGTCTTTCGTCATTTATCCTCATTACATCAACCAAATATCACCTTATTTATATACCTAGTAAGAATAGCCAATTCATCTGAGATTTATATATATTATTTTTAATTTACTTTATTTAATTTTATTCTGACTTATGTTCTATTTATGTTTATTTAATTTTAGACTCATGTTTATGTTTATAGTTATATTTTATATTTATATTTATATGCGGTTGTTTGACACGATTATAATAATAATAATATAATTCTATTATATTATTTAATAAAAAATATTAAAGGTATTTCATGGAGATTCTGTTCCTATTATTTGTTCATATAATAGAATCCTCGTGGCAACTAAAATGTTTGATAGCGGTTTAAATTCGAATGGTCTTGGTTTGTTTTCAAGCTGCACTCCCGCCTCCAGTTTCAATGAATCAAGAAAAATATTTTCTCTGTGTCCTTTTGAATGAAAGAAAACACCTAACTTCGTTTTATTCCACTAAAAGGAAACTTTACAAAGAGAAATTCCATTGTTTGCCCTATAAAATACCCCCGCAACTTCTGTGCGAAGCGAATATATCATAATTAATTAATTAACGATCATTTTGAAACAACCAACAAATATTTTAATTATGTGTAAAATTAGGAAACATTTTAAGAATTTATCACAAATAAAGTTAATTAAACCCTAAACGTATTGATTAAAATAAATATATTATATAAGAATTTATATTTACAAAGATATGAATAGGATGTATAGGTACGTGTTTATGAGGTTTTATTTAAGAAACGGGAAGGTAATTGATGTTTTTTGTGTAAAGTAAATGATTTTAAATTTATTAATAAAGGTATGAATGGCATGTATTGATACGTTTTTACGAGGTTTTAATTAAGAAACAGTAAGGAAATTGACGTTTTTGTGTAAAGTAAATAATTTTGAAATTATTCAGATTGATATGATGCGGGATGTACTATATCTCAATAAGTGGTGAGGGTGCGTCTGTATAGATTGTAGCTGGTATAAAATGAAGTAAACAAAGATAAGCAGAAAATGTATCGAATGAGTGGAAATCTGGCACCAAAATGTATCCCAAAAACCTAAGATAATAACAAGTTGGACCGGCGTAGTGACGCCTTCCGTCCCGGCGCCGAGGGGCGTCGGTCGAAAACGCGTTGCGAGTTAGTCCCGCACAGCATCTCGCCGTGACTATTACAACATACAATTCTCCCCATCAACCAAAGTTAATATAAATTAAACAAGATTTATTTGTGCAAAACGTGGGAAGTGTTTCTCCAATATTGTTTTTAGAGGACTATTAATCACCGAGATTATGTAACAACAAATTATAAAATTATTTTAAACAAGTAAGTTTAATTATTTTTTAATTATTTCTTTTTGTCGTGGGGTTTGTCCAAGATTTTTATTTCTTGTGAAACAGGTCCAACCCTTTTAGAATCAGTATAGAAACATCAATTTAAATAGGCTGAGGACGCATCGTTGTGGATGTGATCCGACTCCGAAACTAAATATTTTGAAATTGGGACAAGAAAAGCGTCGGGAAAACGAGCGTCGAAAATTTCAGTCCAATTAAAAAACGCGCTGCAAATCCCCGTCCAATTAGACTTTATAAAGCAACAATGTTTAATTACGAACAATGACAAATTTGTTTAAGGATTGGTCCTATATAGAAAAAATAAGTTTAATTTCGCCCATTCTTTTCAGAGAAGATTTATGAACATCAATTAATTTAGTTTATCGCGTTGGATAATTTTTGTTTAGAATTAAATTAGCGTTTCATTACAGACACAATTAATTATATTTTTAAATTTTTTGTTGAAGCTTGATGCACATCAAATAAATCTCTTAATTCTTATCCGAATAAACACTGATTTTCAAATTTATTATAAGTATATCTAACGTAATGAACAATTATTAATATTCTCTAGGCAAATCTTTCAATTCGTGGAATATTTAATATTTTATTATCTATGTATAATTAGTTTTTAATTATCTATGTATAATTAGTTTTTAATTATCTATTTCCATTAGTAGTTTGATACAAATGTTATATTAAATACACTTTATTTTTCAAAATGTTATTTATTTACACTATCATACTCTTTTTTAAGTTCATCATAAAAGTTATAATTTGAGTTAGCTATTTGAAAATTTGAATTTGAACGTTGCAATATGTTGTAAAAGACTATATGTTCCAAAATACTATATACATGAAAAAAAATTCGAGTTATAGAAAATTGGTGTTATAGAAATACATAACTGTAAAATGAGTAAAATACACTATACACAATTTATTCAAAGTAAATACATATGAATATATTTATAAATAAAAAAGAAATATGTATATATTATTAATATGATGTTATATAATTATAATTAATTAAAAATAATTTTAATTAATGTACATATTATTTTTTGTTTTTTTTCTATTGTTTTCCATTATATATAGCACCTTGTCGGTGATCTTCGATTATATCGTCTATTTTTGGATTACCGATTTTCGCGAGAATAATATTCTGTCGTAATCTTCCTGAAGCACCCCTGCTGGTAAATTTTTAGTTTTGCTTTTTTCGAGTTTTTGGTGATACAAAATATGAAAAATAAATTGTTTGGTAATCTGCCCGAGTATTACACACACGACGGTTTATGGTAGGCAATTTCCGGCATCATAAGTTTTGTTAAAAAATTGGAGTTATAGAGATTATTTTGTATATAACATTATAACATTTTTGTATATAACATTTACATTGTACAAATTTTTACAACGAGTTATGCAAAAATTCGAGTTAAGGAAAATCGAGTTATGGAAGTTAATTTATATGTAAAATGCTATCTAAGCGTATGAATTTCTAAAAATATTCGAGTTATAGAAAAATTGGAGTTACAGAAGTTCGAGTTATGGAAGTTTGACTGTATATATATATATATATATATATATATATATATATATATATATATATATATATATATATATATATATATATATATATATATATATATATATATATAGTACAATGTTGATAAGCCGGCGGTTATTTCGGTTAATTCGGCACATGAATTCGGCATTATGAAAAATGCATGTTCTTGCCGCCGCACAGTGGTCTGAAATCCCAAAAAGCTGGCCAAAATATGAAGGAATTGTTCAAAATAATATTGTGATTTTTGGTCTCCTCTCGTTTTTGAGGTCGCTGATCAAGAAACTGAATTCGAAATTTCGAAATTCAAAAGAGCGGATAACTTTTCTAAAAAAGGATTCAAGTTTGTTGACACTTGGGATTTAGAGGTTTTAGAAGTCGCTGATCTCGAAACTGAATTGAAAAATGATCAACTGATTAACTGATTTTATCTAGAAAAACTTACTGTTTCATGGAATTTGTTCTTTGAGGTTTTAATAAAAAAGAGAATAAATAGTAATTAACATAATTTATTAAAATTGCATGAAAATTAAGATAATGTAATAGATATAATAAAACGAAGATATAATAAAACGTTTCCATGTTATATTCAGTGGTTTTTAAATTGATGAAAATAAATTCAAAAGTTACGCTGTTGACACTGCATGAAAAGTTGTTGGGTTGTACTTGTGATACTTCATTATAGATACATTTACATCTATATTTACATCAAAAGTTAGAATTATTAATCACCATCTGATGTATCTGATAGCAAAATCGGAGCTGTAATTTCTGCAAATAATTCGATAACTTCCGAAATAAAAACTTCATTTTCTTTTGCGAAAGTTTTCGCAAACTTGTAATTTTTAGATCTGAAGAAATGAAGAGCTTATTAAAAACGTCTTCCATGTTTTTTTGACGACTACATTTTCGTGCAAAATTTCTAGTTCGAGTCTAGTTCAATAGTTATTATCGGAAAATATCAAATACCCGTATTAAAAGATTAGAATTTTATGAAGACAATGATAATAATATTAGATTTGAATATTATGAAGACAATGATATATTATTTTAAGACCCAACAACAAAGGGATTAAACTTATGTGCTATTCCGCCCTTAATTACCACTCAATAGTTACTTTCCGAAAAAAAATGAAAAAAATATATAATATTAATTTGTAATTTTTGTTTTCAATACAGACAAGCAATTGTATTGAAAATCCCTGCAGGCAAAAATGAAGAAAGAGTGTCGAAAAAAGAAAACAAAAACGAATAAAGTACTATTATACAGTTCAACCTCCACCTAGGGTTTCTAAATATTCGCACTTTTTCAAAACCGCGGTTTTCGGTTTTTGAAAATTAAAAACCGCGGTTTCGGTTTTTAAGAATTTTTGGTGGTACTGTCTGATATTTAAACCAGATCTTAGTTTTGTACAAAAGTTGCCGTTTAGGGAAAATGATCTTTCGGAGTAGGTGGATGTAGCTTTAATTGTAGAGAGTGCTTGAAACAAAATATTTAATCTTTTTGTTCTCTCAGAAGTTCTTTTATATTTAGCAAACTCTTTTTTCATAGAATTGGGATAGCGATTTGTTTGCATATAAGTATTTTTGTTTAATTCTTCTTGAATAGCTTCTTCTATTTCGTCTTGCAAGGAATTGTTTGGATTGGTCACTTCTATACTTCTAATACTTCTGAATTTGCCGAACATTCACCTTCCACTTCAACCCTATTGTTGTCTGGACAAAGTCGTTCAAAATGATTTACCGCCAATATTAAAACAGACTTTGTTGGAACTTTCGAAGGATCTAGTAAGCATCTAGCCATTTCTGTTGGTTTTAGAGTCTTCAAACGTTCTATGATATTTTTCATTGAAGCTTTGCTTATATCAGAACCAATTAATTTCTTTTCCAAGAATCCTATCACACCTTGTGCCGTAAATATGTTAGAATCATCGCTGCTTTATGATATTACTGCTACGCTTACTGGAGATAAAGTTTCATAACAATTGAAAATTAACATTTTCAATTAAATGCACTGAATTTTTGGAATCACTAATATTACGACTTTTAGAAGAATACATTCTTCTTATATTGGTTCAATAGAAGACCACCTTGTCTTGATGTTCATTGCTAATTCAATTTCTTTTTCAAAAAGAGCTTTTACGTTTCGTTGTAAGAAACTGATTTTATCGGAGATAAACCAAAATAATTTACAAGTTTTCTTACTATTTGTAAATTACTTTTAATTTTAGCATTTTCTTCGACGTAATACTCATGATACACAACTTATTCATGCGATTCTTCAGGAAATAAATCTTAATCTTTACTCCTGCAGCTGTTTTCTACTTGAGATGATTTCTTGTAAAAAACGTCGCACACAGCGAGATATATTGTTATTGCAAATTTTTGGTTCAGCAGGAGAATCTGTACCATTTTTTTAATTACCCGGGCATCGTCATGTGTAGTATCTTACTCAATAATAATCCCACGGCAACAAATCCCAGACTGAATCAAACTTGGAGGTTTTTGCGACCAGAAATTGAAAACCGCGTTGAAATCGCTCGATAACTAACGCCGCGACGGCCCGTCAAAGTTAGATCTACCGAGGATTGGTTGCATTTGTTTTTTTCGAAATTTCGCAGCTGCCGCAACAAATTCGACGTTTTGTTAGAGCAAAACTTGGTCGGAAAGCGATACTGAAAACCGCGTTGCGAAATCTTTGACAGCGGCGTCGCGACGCCACCGGAAAGTTAAATTTCCTAATGCGACTGCTGGTTTTTCCGCCGTAGTTTTCGCAATATTCAAGCTAGCGAAACAAGTTTGACGTTTTGTGAAAGGAAAAGCTTGTCGGGAAGCGATAGTGAGAAGCGCGTTGCAAAATCTTTGACAGCGGCATCGCGACGTCGCCTCAATGTTCAACTTGCTAATCTAGGGCGAATTTCTGGAACACTTTTTCGCTGTAGTTTTCGCAATTTTGCAGATAGCGAAAAAAAATAATGTTTTGGTGAAGGGAAAGCTTGTGATAAAGCGCGACTAAAAACAGCATTTCGAAATTTTTGACAACGAAGTCACCCACAATATCATTTCTGAAACTGATACTAAATGAATTTAAATGTTTTTCAGCACTTATTACGATATTATTTGCAGAGCAAGCTCCTTCAATTCGCAGAAAGCCTAAATTGCAATAAAAATTGCTTTCTCCATGAATATTTATGTTTAAGTATCTTCGGCCTCTCAAACTAGTCCACTCATCTTGCGCAGTACTCATTTTTTTGTCCATTAGCTTTTAATTCTTGAAACATTAAAATCATTTCTTTCTTCGTATTCCTTTTGAATTAAGGTCATAACATCTGAAGAACATTTTTTCAAGATTTGGTTGGAAAATCGGCCAGCTTTGCTTTCCGAATAAATGCAGATTTTAAAATTGCTCGATCACATTTTACCATTTTTGCAACAACAGTTTGCAATGTTTGAAAGTGCACTAATTCAACGTATTTTATTTTTATTTATCTTTAGTTAAAACCGAAAACCGAGTTTTTTTATGACGGTTATGCGGTTTCGGTTTTTGCACAGAAAACCGCGGTTTTGCGGTTCAGATATATCCGAAACAGAAACCGTACCTCCACCATCTTCAAATTGATAAAAACTTTTACAAAAATTGCTATACAAGCAAGAGTGCAAAAAAGTACAAGCTAGTTTCTTGCAATATTTCAGAAAAACCTATTCATAACACTGTCCCGTTAATTACATAGCCGAATAGCGCAGTATCTTTAACTTTTGTTCTACATAAAAGAAATTGAGAAAAAAAAATTATATGAAAATTTAACAATTTTGTTTATAAGTTAAATTTTAATATAAAATAAATTTAAAAACTCAGTTAAATTCTACATACCTTCATAAAAAGAATCCTTTTTCTGGTTTGAAAACTATCAATTGTAGTTTTTTTTTCCTTGGCGCTACAGTCCTCTATGGGCCTTGGCCTGCTTTACAACGTATCCTTCATATCCTTCTGTCCTGTACTGTGTGGGGCCATTGCCGCACCTCGAGTACTTTCAAATATTTAATAACGTCGTCTCTCCATCGTATTCGTGGCCTGCCGCTCGATCTCTTTTCGGCAGGTAATCATAGCGTCAGAGCTTTTGGAGTTCGGTCGTCCAATTGTAAAGTATAATAGAAATTATTTCACTCAGCACTGTTTTAAGAACACTCGAACAAATAATGACGCGCGAAAATTGCCCCACTTTGAATTAATACCTAGACTCAGGGACACCCACATAAGCCTTTTTAACCCTCATATCGAAAGCACAGGAACCTACTTTATCCATAAAAAAATTAAAAATTAAGAAAATATAATCTTTATTTTTTTAATTTTGGCCTGCTTATTGGGATTTCAGACCACTTTGCGCTTAAATCTAAAAAGCACAGCTAAAATAAAATCAAAAGCAACACCAAGCTATGTTCTTGGAAAAAGCTCTGGCCAAAGATCCTGCTCTGAAAACTTAATTGGCGATTCTGACCAAGCTAACTCCACTCTACAATTGTCTTCGGAATATTTACAAGAGCTTTCCAACAAATGTCAAGTGGATGTTAGGCTGATAAACTATGACATAGCTTGGCTACAAGGCACACATGAGAAAAATTTGCTTCCTTTCTCACAAGGAAATCTTTAGCCGAATTTGTTAGGTTAGATGACGACTCTCTTTCTCTCTTTCAGCCGTCATGTGCCCAGAATTGAGAATAGGCCTCTCTTAGTTTTCTCCATCGGTCTCGATCTTGAGCAGTTCTCATCCAGTGCGGACTGCACTGGATGAGAACTGCACAAGATTTGCCACTTTCTTAAGATCATCGTACCACCGTAAGATTGGTCTTCCTCTTGATCTTCTACCTGTCCGTGGTCTCCAACGCAATAATTTCCCATTCCATCCATTGTCTTTGATACGGGCGATATGTCCTGCATAGTCCCATTTGAGTTGAGATGCCCTGTCCACTATGTCGGTCAGTTTGGTCTTGTTTCTAATGTATTCGTTTTTCTTTCTATCTCGTAGTGATAGACCCAACATTCTTCTTTAACGACTAGATGACGACTAGAATGTTTTAATCGGGCGAACTGTAATCAACGGTGGCGCGTTTAACGCACCTAATGTTTGTACGAAATGGGCTGAGAGAACGCCATCGCAAGTGATGATGAGTCAGTTAGTTGAACATAAAAGGTTGCAAGAGTGCGTTTTTGAAAAATTGTTTAATACAAAGAAACAAAAAGCAAAAATATAGACTCATATACGAGGGTAGATTGAAAAGTTTCGGGAATGTGCCTGACTTCGCAAAGTGCCTGACTTGCTTCACAAGATTGTCTAGTAAACAAAAACTGAACGACGAACCTGTGAAATTTTCAGACAGGTTCGTCGTTCTGTTTTTGTTTACTAGGCAATCTTGTGAAGCAAGTCAGGCACTTTGCGAAGTCAGGCACATTCCGGAAACTTTTCAATCTACCCTCGTATAACAAAATATCAACATATCAAAAATATATTCAATCTGTTGGTAGCTCTATTATATTAAGCCTTACTAAGACAGAACAAATCCTACTACTTCCCTGGCTAATTCCGCGCAGGATATTAAATTGTACAACAGAGATTTTCATGTTAATAGCAGCCCCCAGTACATTGTCATGTTACAAAACGAGTTCTGGACAAATAACGTTGTTTATAAGATCATTTCTTGCTATTTAACTTAAGCGAATATCCATCTGCAGACGCAGCTTTGCTGTTTTGAATTATAAATTGGAATACACTTACTTAAACACCTCGAGCATGACTGGAGAGGGTACTGGAACTTAGTTGCAGGTTATTGATTTAAATGAAAATTTTATATTGGTGAAACCATACTAATTTTGGATACAATCACATTAAACAAAACTTATTAAGTGGGAAATGTAGCCTGAATATATAAATATATAGGGTGTTCAAGTAATTGAACATATCTAATAATTCTATATAGTTTAGGCTAGGTGTGCATATAAAAGCACACCTAGCCTAAACTATATAGAATTATATTCTTTCTAAAATACAATTGTACATAAAATATGTAAAATTATTCTATTTTGTTTTACTCCTGATAATCCGGATTTTTTTTAATAATTCGTCGGTTAACTAGTCCCATATATCTAGTCCCAGTATACACACACAGACACATATATTGTTATTTTTTCGTTTAGCCCTATAAGGATCGCGTAGAACCATTACTTAGCACTGGTCATCTTGTTCTTTTTATCTTCCCAAAACTTCCTCATCCTTTCGCTCTGGGCGTGTCTTCTTTCTTGCGTCCATGCGATTTTTAGTTTCAAAGTCTTAGCTGTTGGATTCTTTGATGTGAAGTTGTGTGAATTTATTTCCTGCCTGTATTTGTTCGCGTGGTTGCCAATGGGTCTATATTGATTACTGAGAGGTCATGTTTGGTGTCTACGAGCCAGCGTATTTTGGAATGTCGGGTTCCATTGATGATGTGGAAGATTTTCTTGGTCAATCGAGAGTCATCCATTCGTACTATATGACCGTAGAATTTCAGACGTCTTTTCCGTGCAACTGAGGAGAATCGTTCTGTCAGGGAATACAGTTCTTTTGTGCTTTTACGCATCCAGATACCATCTTGTACCTTGAGTCCAAATATTTTTCTCAGTATCTGACGTTCTACTTTCTCAATATCATTGATGTAGATGTTAATGATGAAGTCTCAATTGCATAGAGTGCTTCTGGAAGGATGACTGTATGGTAGTGACTGAGTTTTGCTTTGTTAGAAAGTGATTTCTTGTTGTACATATTCCAGGTGATTGCATAGGCTTTGCGTAACTTTTCTGCACGTGTTTTGTTAGCCATTCTTTCCTTATCAGTGTTTCCAATTATTTCACCTAGGTACTTAAGTTCTTAACTTGTATGATGTTGCCATATTTGGTTGCAAGATGTGTCATATTTGAGCTCTTGGAGTCTATGTATTGCGTTTTCTCGTAAGGGATTTGAAGGCCGGTCCTGATGGCGATTTCATGAAGTTCCTCGATGGCGTGTTTGACTTCTTCAGTAGTCGGGGTGATTATTACAAGGTCGTCAGCAAAAGCGAGGCACTTTATGTTGATTCGTTTGTCCTTTGATCCCATATATACTCTAGCTACTTCTTTCTCCCATATTTTGATTATCTTATCTAGTACCAGGTTGAAGAGGAGTGGGGACAATCCATCACCCTGTCTTACTCCAGTACTGATTTGAAAAGGCTCGGAGATTTCATCCTTGAATTTTACTTTAGTTGTTGTGCCTGACAAAGTCTGTTCGATTAACATGGTTGTTTTACTATCCACACCGTATTCATGAAGTATATTAAACAACATGAGTTATGCGGTCAATCGAGTCATAGGCTTTCTTGAAGTCTACGAAAGTGACAACTGTGCGGTTGGGCTGGCGATGTTGCAGTATCATCTTCAGGTTGCGGATTTGTTCCGCGCATGATCGGTGCCGTCGGAAACCTGCCTGTTATTCACCGATCAGATGTTCTGTCTGTTCTTCCAGTTTTGTGAGGAGGGCACGTGAGAGAACTTTGTAGGCGATTGATAGAAGGGAAATGCCTCGGTAATTGTTTGGATCAGTTTTGTCGCCCTTTTTGTGTAGTGGGTGGATCAAAGCATCTTTCCAGTCCGCTGGTATAATGCCGCTCTTCCATGTATTTCCTATGATAGTTTCCAGTCTGTCAATCAAGAGTTCACCTCCGAATTTGAGCATTTCAGCGATAAGCCGTCTTCCCCTGGTGCTTTGTTGTTTTTTAGGTGTAAAATAAAGTTTCGTATTTCCTCATGTGTTGGTGGAACAGAGTCCTGGTTTGGGGCGGCTATGTGGCATTGGAGTCTTTCTTCAGGGGGTTCACAGTTGTGTAGCTTCTCGAAGTACTGTTTCAGTATTTCGCTTCTGTGTTGGTTTCGAGGGTTCCATCAGGCCGACGGAAGCAGAGGCTCGGTGGCTTGTAGTTTATCAGTTCTTCCCTAAATGTTCTGTAGAAATTTCGCGTGTTATTTTTTTTGAACTCATTGTCGATTTCCTCTAATTTTTCGAAATGGTATGTCCGTTTAATGCATCTGATCGTTTTGGATGTTTCCCTCTGCATTTTTAAGAAGTTCTGCCAATTCTCCTGTGTCTTATTGCTATGCCAAGTCTTCCACGCAAGCATACGGAATTCAAGGGCCCTGTCGCATTCCAATGTTCACCATCTATGTTTTCGTTTTCGTGGCGGTTGACTGAGTTTCCTTGCTGATTGCTGGATTGTCTGAAGAAGTTCGTCCCATGTTTGTGTGTCGGTCTGTAGTGATTGTGCGAAGTCCTCCGCGTGTTCTCTTAGGTATTTTGGATCTATACGCGGGAATTTAGATTTTTGACACTTCCTTCTGTTAGGTAAGAAGCAGGTTTTAATTTGTGAAAGATAATGGTCGGACTCCACGTAATTCTTGCGTGCCCTCACGTTCATGATTTCTGGGGAGGATTTCCTAGTTATCGCTACGTGATCGATTTGGTATTCCCCGATGTGGTTGATTGATGATTTCCAGGTTGTCATCTTGCGTGGTGGTTTCTTAAAGTGTGTGGACTTTAGTTGGAGGTTAGCCATTCCACATATGTTGATTAGGCGATGTCCATTGGCATTTGTCTTTTTGTGTGCCGAGAAATTAACAGTGATGTGCCTGTGCTCCCTTTCTCTGCCGATGTGTGGATTGAAATCTCCGAGGAGGACCTTGATATGGTGTTGAGGGATCTTGTTGAGTGTCCGTTCTAGCTGTGGCCAGAAGTTCTCCACTTTGTTCTTGTCAGGGTCATTGTTAACAGGAGCATGTGCGTTAATCAGTGTGTAGGCCTTGTTAGCGCATTTAATTGTGAGTAGGGAGATCCGTTCCGAAGGTGATGAGAAATCTAGCACTGAGAGTCTGAGTTTCTGCACTGAGAGTCTGAGAATCTATAGTTCTGGATACTGTTATGTACTAGAAATGCGGTTCCCAATATATGAAAATTACTATTTCTTAGCTTGACTGCAGGCTTCCTCTTGTAGATACGATATCCACCACAGTCAAAGTGATCACAATCACAAAATCGTGTTTCTTGTATTGCAAGTATGAGGATACTGAATTTATCGCAGGTGTCCGTTAGCGTCTTTAGTTTTCCTGTTTTGGTAAGCGTCTGTACGTTGAGAGTACCAATGAAGTGCTTTCTCTTGAGTTTGAGGAATTTTGGGAAGCTCCGACTCTTCCCTGCATGATGTCCTGGTCCCCCAGAATCCGAATGACCAGGTTTGCCTTCGCTCGTCATAGCTAGGGCCTGAGGTAGATGCATTGTAGCTTGTGTTTCCATCATGCCAAGTTCGTGGTTGATTTTAGCTGGTGGGCTTGAGCCCAGGGCGAGTGAGTCGCTGATAATATATTCCATTGACTCTCATCGTACGGGTAGTAAGTCCGTACGTCAGCAGATGTTTTGCTGTGGTTGGCATTACTATATAACACAAGTCACTGTTTACATGAGCAGTTTTGGTAATATTATCTAATTACTAGCTTCAGCAGTCAGCAATGGTTTTTCCAAAAACAATTCATCCTCTTTATTAATATCTACAATCATTGCGCGATTAATTGAAAACAGACTTCATTCTAAACCTCTCTAAAATATTTGATTTAAATTTAATTTAATATTTAGATTTGCAGACTCGACCACTATTGCTATCTGGTAGCGATTTTATTGGGAGTTTAAAAGTGTTTGATTATTTTTTAAATTAAAGGCGCAACTTCTGTTGACCCAATTTTAAATAAAATATATAACTCTTATTTGCTTTTTTGTTGAATAACTCTTATTCTTATTTGGCTATTTGGTTATACTAATTGTAAATTAGCATAACCGCAATAACGGAACGGTTATACTAATTTTAATCGAAATTTGTAACTCATTTCACGGGAAGTTCCTTAAATCACTAGATAAAAACGGACTTTTTGGATCGTGCTGAATTAATTGGAGTGCTTTGGGAAGTTTTCGAAAAGCGTTAACAGATAATTTGCTGTGACAATTTTCTCGTTGCTCAGAATCCGGATGCATTAGTTATTTACAACAGCTAGACCACTAACTTCTTATTTATTCATCCCAATCTTACTAAACTTATGTAAATACATAACACTAATTTGAAGTTATTCTAAATTATAGATCAACAAACGCAAAAAATAAATAATCGTTCCTCGGTTAGAAATGTAGCTCTTGAGAGATGCCAGCGGAAAGAAATAACGTATTCGGAGTTTCATAGGCAATGAAAATTGGAAAATATTTATTGAATATTGAATAGAATAATAAACTGTTCTTTTTTATTTATCTAGGAATTCAGTGGGTATTATAAATGTTATCCTGCATTCCTTCCTAACGTTTTTTGTACGCAATAAAAACACACAATGCCTTGCTGAAATTCAACCCGGAATATTTTATTAAATTACTCTTCTTTGTAAAACTTTGAAATACAATAGCATAATAATAAAAATACGAGAAATATTTTAAGAGATTAAATTACGCCAGCGAATACAGATGAATATAACGTTTGTTCTAAGACCGCGAATATGAAATTGATTGTTTACCTTGTAAAACATACATTTAAAATTATTTGTTAATTAATTTTTTGCATTTAAAAGGATTTATTAAGTTATAAATCAAATCTTTTGTGGACTATTTATAAAATTTTTGTCTAAAAAATCAAAAAGTTAAGTCGTAAAACACAACTAGCTAACAAATCCCAATATTCCATTAAACGGAAAATATTAGTAAACATTGCTCCGAAAGGTAGATAGGAAACATTATTCATATAAATTACGATTCCGATATTCTCCCGCAGAAAGTTCCAGGAAACTTTTCAACTATCTCCAAACTAGTGTAACAGTATGCAATGGTATACCAGCACATCAATTTATAGTTACTTCTGAGATAAACTTATTAGTTTTTGAAGGAGAATACTTGAAATGCCGCAAACATCAGAAGATAACCCAGAGGGATCTTACAACTTTGGTATTATAATTTCTATAGTTCCCTTTTATCTCATTCATGAAATTTTCAGCATCTAGTACTTATTATTTTGCATATAACTACACACCACATCTTGAATAATTTGTATTATACATTTGAGTTTGGATATTATACAAAATTATAGAAAATATACACAAAAGTTTTTAACAACTTTTCATCTTTTCCTTTGATGATATCATAAAGACCTCTAATATTTTATAAGATTGATTTTTAGGGTTCCGTACCGAAAACGGAACCCTTATAGGATCACTTTTGTCCGTCTGTCTGTTTGTCCGTCCGTCTGTCTGTCTGTCAGTCCGTCTGTCTGTCTGTCCGTCCGTCCGTCTGTCAGCATGTCTATCTGTCTGTCCGTCCGTCCGTCCGTCCGTCCGTCTGTCTGTCTGTCTGCCTGTCAAGACCATTTTTCTCAGGAACGCGTAGAGGTAACAAGTTTAAATTTGTATCAAATACTCGGGTCTTCGGTCTCTTTCAGCTGTGAAAAAAACAAACTTGTAAGTCAACGCGATCAAAAGATATGACGTTTATGTCGCATATTTTGCGATTTCACAGGGGAATCAACTATAGGGTAGTACTATAGGGTACTTCCCGTTGATCTAGTATCATGAAATTTGGCAAGAAGCGGTGTCTTACAGCACATGTTAAGGGAAAAATCTGAAAACCGTAAATATGTAGTTTAATTACAAGAAAATTGCGAATTTACTATTAGAAACTTATGAAAATGCACAAACGTGTTGCGTGGTATTGTCAGGCACCAGAAGCATATGGGTTGCATACAGTTAGGTGATACCTTACTTACAAGTTTGTACGGAACCCTCGGTGCGCGAGTCACAACTCGCACTTGGCCGTTTTTTTTTTGTTAAATTAATTTAATTTTTGATTTAATTTAATTTATTACATTTTGAGATACAACAATATCAATAGGTTAAAATAAATACTTAAAGCTAATAGTTTTGAAATTTACATTAAAAAAATCATTTATGTTATAGAAGGGAGTTTGTAGCAATAGAAATTTTTTCAGTTTTGATTTGAATTTCTTATATGATTTTTCATCGCACAGGCTATCAGGTAGGTTGTTATATAGCTTCACTCCTTGGTTTTCCAATCCTTTGCTGCACATAGTTAGATTTTTTTTTGAGGGGTATAAAAGATCTTTCCCTCTCGTATTATAATTACGGTTGTCCTTATTTTTTTGAAATTTTGTTTAACCTTATGTATATAGGCCGTCGTTTCTAGAACATACAAACTAACTACTGTTAAGATTCCTAGGTTCTGGAAGTGTTTTTTGCAGGAATCCGTAATTTTTAAACCTAATTAAAACAGGTTCCTGATAATTCTCTTTTGTGCTACCAGTATTACTTCTATTTGCGAAGAAGCACCCTATAAAATTATTCCATATGTTAATACGCTTTGTACTTCAGCAACATACTAACTGCGAAGATCTTCCTTGTTTAACAGTTTATATATATGTTTGATTAAAAATGCCATCTTGTGCAGTATGGAGTTGATGATTGATGATCTTAGATGTTCCTCTAGATCAGGGATTCCCAAAGTTTTTCCTGGGCGGGCCAATTTGGTATTTCTCAAATTTCTGGCGGGCCAAAAACTTATTACCTTGTAATTTCAAATTTAAGTCAGTCATTCAACTAGGTTTTTCTACCCGGGTACCCGGATCCGGGTATACCCGGGAATATGAAATTTGGAGTACCCGGGTAATACTTCAGTGTCAGACCCGGGGGTACCCACTTTGATCAAAGAAATCATCAAAATTCTCAGAAAATTGTTACTAAGTAGCGCTATTAAAATAACATTAGCAAATTTGCACTACAAGCCATTAAAATAACTTTAAATTAGGCGTTGAGTCTTTTTACAAAAACTAACAAATTTTTTTCGACCTTGTGCTAAAATATCCGAAGTTGTTACAAGCTTGGTTGCACAAGACAGTATTTCCATTCGGACCGTCACCCGTAGTAAATTCATCCGAGAAGCTTTTCACAATAAACAACTAACTCTACCGAAAAGCAAAGCCAGGACAATGGAACTAGTTCTAGAGTATTATGAACAACAAGAAGCAAGTATGGTTAACATGTTGCAAACGATAATAAACTCTGATCTTAGATTCAGTCTAACTCTTGATGAACGGACAAGCTTAAAAAACCGTCGTTACTTAAACATAAACTTGCATTCTGATGACAGAACAGTATTCAACCTAGGGCTGCTTTTATATTATTAGCATAACCTGAAAAATGGGGCGTAGTTGAGGTGAGAGATATGATTCTTAAACATCTCGACAAATTCAGTTAGAAACTTGAACGTCACATTGTGGTTTCTACTACGGATTGCACAGCGTCTATGCAAAAGTTTGGCAGAGAAAGCCCAACAGAGGGATCAAAACTTACGAGTATGCTGAAGAACAATGTGATGCGGATATTTTTTTCTAGAGGCAGCGATAGTGACGAAAACTTAGCAAGAGTACCTGAAGCAGTGACTACCCGCCCTGATATAACTCAGGCAATACAAGATGTGCGCAAAATTGTTTAGAAAGAGTTCGATGAATAACGGTTTACTGCAAACTTAAGTAAAGGAAGAAAAAGGACATGAGTTGCAATTGTTGTTGGATACAAGAACACGGTGGAATAGCTTGGTGATAATGGTAGAAAGATTTCTAAAATTAAGAAACAGCATCGCTGATATAAAATATTGCTGGAATGAGGAAAATGTACGAATTTTAGAAAATTTAGTGCATACATTGAACCCTCTTAAATTAGCGGTCGAAGCATTGAGTCGGAAAGATGCTACCATTCTTACCAGTTCAGTTCTTCTGGATACTATCCAAAAAAATGGTACTCCTTTATCGGACGAACTTTACGCAGCCCTCGACCAAAGAGTCAAAGAAAGAAGAGATGTGCGTTTATTTGCTCTTGTCAAATATTTACATAATCCGGAAAGTCTTTCCTAGTGTATCTTGGAAACTGCTTCCAAAAATGCAGTCATAAAATATGGCGAGGGACTGTTTGACCGTCTTTTTGCTGCCACGAATACTGAAGGTGGTGGAAATTTAGTTCATACTTCACTCTTTCGTAATAAAATAAAACGTTATTATTAGAAAATTGTCTCTTTTTCTGCAAAAATTGCAAATACCCGGGTACGCGGGTATACCCGGGTATACGAAAAAATAATACCCGATACCCGGGTATTAAAAAGACACCAATTACATCTACTAGAAATGTCAAGTCGCATAACCAGTTAATATTTTGCAATGAGGCAAAGATTTTTTCCAGTCAAAAACTTCGTAATTTCTTTTCTTAAACCAAAAAACCCTTTTTATGTTTGTCCTCTTGAAAGCCATCGAACTTTTAAAAAATATATAACGTCTCTAAATGGAGATTCTTCTAAGAGAGTTTTAAACTGTATTAACATCATTCATAACAATATTCATTTTTAACATTTGAGCTATAAGGTTTTCCTGATGAATATTACAATGATAATGATGTAATTTATCGGTATACTCCAACAATACCGAAGAATTACATCATCATTACATAATCTTTCAACTTGTTTTTTTTAAATGTATTAACTCTTATTTGTGGCCCATCTTAGATGTAGCATCGTCTCTAGTTACTCCTACCAAATTGTTCCAATTAATATTTTGCAAATCATAAGCATGCTCCAAAAATCATAAAATTTCATTAAATCCACGAATAAATATTAAAAGTTGTGCCGAATCGCATATATCGATACTTTTGTCCAAAGCAATGGAAAAAGCAGTAAACGATTTTCAAATTTTTTGTAACATCCTCATCAATATTTTCCATATTCACTGGAAGTGGTCATTTTCGAACAAATATCTTTGAATAAAGACTTTTTATCTGGGCAAACTTGTCGACAACTGAAAAAAAATTCCTTCTAAAAATGGTTTACTATGTTTGGCAATTTCTTGCGCAATAACATAGCTAGCCAAAACGGAGGATTCAGTTTGTTTAATCAGATTTTTAAATATCAATTTCTGACCACTGAAGAAATTTTTTAGTTCGTAGTATCGTCCTGTATTAAACACTTTTTTACCGTTATGACGGAGTTTAAGGGCTGAAAAATTGCACCCTCATTTTATTGTATTTTATTCGTAATATTTTATTATCTATTTTACTGTTTATTTATTTTTTATTATTTTAATAAAAATATAAATCCACATGGACATCGCGGGCCACATTCACAAGGTTCGCGGGCCGCATTTTGCCCGCGGGCCACACCTTGGGAATCCCTGCTCTAGATGTATACTTATGAATTTTATATCTTTAGCCCTTTTCAATTTGTGATTTTTAATAACAATGTTAATATTTCCGTCGTAGACACTTCTTGTCGACTGGAAAATTATACATTCCGTTTTGTTCTTATTAAAATGGAGTCGATTTGCTGAGAACCATGTATTAACTGAATCTAAGAGTCTGTTTGCTTCCTCAACATTGTTGCTTTTGTCTTTCCCAGTCACAATGAAGCTTGTTTCATCCGCATATAAAGTGCAATTTCGTCTACTTATGTAGTTAATTAAGTTTGCCGTGTATAGTAAAAATTATGTTGGTAACAATACGCTTCCTTGTGGTACCCCTATATGTGTACATATTGTCTGTGATTGTCCAGTTCTGTTTCCAATATTTACTGAAACATATTGTTGCCGGTTTTCCAGGTAGGATTGTATCCAACGGCCCGCTTTTCCCCTGATCCCATAACTGTTTAGTTTGTCTAATAGAATATTATGAGAAACACAATCAAAAGCTTTTGTTAGATCGCAGAATATTCCTATGGGTTAATGCCTATATCAACTTCCTGTAATATTTTACTGTGGAATTCTATCAAAGCTGTTGAGGTGGATTTGCCTTTGCAAAAACCATGTTGTTGAGTAGGAATCAGATTATATCTTTCGATAAATGGAGTTATTCTGGTTTGCATGCAGTATTCTAGAATTTTCGCTAATACCGATATGAGGGCAATTGGTCTGTAGTTTTGAGTGTCCGTGGTTGCTCCTTTTTTGTGCACTCGTATAATTTTTGATATTTTTAGCACTTCTGGAAATTTTTCCTCAGCTAGACTAGCATAGATTATATGAGTAATTGGTGCTATAAGCTCATACCTGAATTCTTACATTACAAATACATTAGCAATTACAAGTACATTAGCAATTACAAGTACATTAGCATGACTCAATCTAGCTACAACTAAACTGTAATTTCTAAATACTAAAAGTTGATCTAATTCGTATTAATTACCTCATTACCCCAAAATAATTGGTCCATATTTTTGATAAATGATTTTGCTTAAAATTAACTTTTTTTTTCTTTCCCCCAATTTGAATCGGGGTTATTCAGCCCTATAAACATTGAGGCGTATTTCTCCACATTTTCGATGATCAATCCATTGGATGGTTGTTCTTATACAAAGAGAGTATATGAGAAGTACGACACAGTTGCTTTCTCCTTTGCAATGATAGTTCAAAGTAGTTCAGCAAACAGACAAAATATCTTGATTTTCTGTTATGATTTTGGTTTAAATTTAAATCTCTTTAATCGCTAACACAAAATATCCTCAGCAGTTCTTTATTTTATAAAATAGTTAAAAGTTTAGATTATTTTGTCTATTATACTATATTATCATTTTTAACTATCCTCCTAAGGATTAATTTATTTATCGCCATGTATTATGATAAAACATTTTGTACATTGATAAATTCAGATTTTAGATTTAACCATTTTTTAAATTTTTGAAATTGCTTTAATGGTTATTGCAACCGGAATAGAATTGTGAGAATTGTAATAAAATTTTATCATTTCCGAGAAAGATAAATTTTTGTTGTGGTTGAAATAAATTACAATATCGCAGCAAGAAAATGAGACGAGGGTTGCTGTGTGCGCTTACCCCAATAAAAACTTTATTAGTAGAAATTAGGGCCCATTTTACAGCCCTTACCAGTATTATACTCACAAAAATTAATTCAGATTTGAATTTATTGTTGCATTAAAACGATTTATATTATTATAAAAGAAAAATTTAATGTAATAAGCAAAAAAGAAAACGTTGTTCGTTAAATGTTAAAAAAATCAGATAAATATGTTTGCAATTAGATAAAAAGAGGTGAGCGACAGAAAAGAACTTTTTTCTGTTATCGTGAACGACAGCTAATGTACTATTTTCAAGAAACTTCTTTATTTCAATGAATATTCAAAAATTACGTTCACAAATGGCAATACATGGTAGTATTAATAGAAGTTAAAATATTTTACAAATCGAAACAATTTTAAATCCTCGACGCAAACTAATAACTCTATTTAAAGACTTTATTGAGAGACATTTATTGTAAAGTTTTGTGTAGAAATATATCAACTTAAAATATATTTGCAAAATACAATTCAAGTTCTTTTATTATGAACTTTCTTCATTTTAATTAATATTTCACAATTACTTTGCTAAATGGTAAAAAAGGACATCATTATTAAATTTAAAATTAAATTCTGTAGCATTTCTTGCTTGTTAGTCTTCGTTTTACTACACTTCTTTGATCAGTATGTATATACAGTCGAACTTCCCTCAGAGTCAAATTTCCATAGTTCATGAAAAAAATTGGAGTTATAGAAATACATAACTATAAAATGAGTAAAATACACTAAACACAATTTATTCAAAGTAAATAAATATGTATATATTTATAAATATAATGAAACGATTCTTGTTGTATATCAAAAAGAACTAATTATTTATTCTAGAATATCAGCTGGCATATCAGCTGTTGCCAAATAGTGTAATTTAACTACATTATTTGAAACACATTCTCTAATAAAATGATACTGATCTATATGTTTGGATCATTGGCAAAAAAAGCTCTTGACTGGAACCCCCAAGGATCAAGAAAGAGAGGCCGCCCAAAAATCACGTGGCGGAGGACAGTCGTACAGGAAGCCAGGGCAAGCGGAAAGGAGTGGCGCGAGGTAAAGGCCCTGGCTCAGAATAGAATCAGATGGAGAGCGTTTGTTGATGCCCTATGCTCCCACGAGGAGTAAACGAAATGATGATGATGACATGTTTGGATCGATTGTGAAATACAGGGTTTATTGACAACTTTATTGCACTCTGATTATCATTAAATAGACTCAATGTATACATTGTATTTGTTATCTCACACTGCAAAGCCCTTAAATATATTGCTTCTTTGCTTCTGATATACTCTTGAACGCTTGATACGCTTGAAAGAGCAGCAGTTTTCTGCTTTCTACATTCCAAAGATATTACCATACCATTAGATAACAAGAAACAAAATCCAGTATAAGACTGTCTATCCAATGTATCATTTGCCCAATCAGCATCGACAAAACCCCTAATTTCAGAATTTCCAGTCTTACAATACTTAATACCAAAAGATTTGATCTTTTTTAAATATTTTAACCTTCTTTTGGCATAATGCCAATGCTCATCTATATGACAATTATTAAATTGACTTAAATAATTTACAGAGTAAGTTATATCTGGTCTAGTCAAAACAGACAGATACATTAATCCACCTATAAGTTGTTGAAAAGGTACTAGATTATTTACATTTTGAACTATGCATACATTCAATTTAGACTCCATTGGAGTATTAAAGATTTTACAGTCTGTGATAGGAAATCTTTGTAACAAAGTATCAATATAATTTTCTTGATTCAAGGTGACATACCCTTCCGATTGATTAAAAATTACATTCATTCCTAGACATTGTTTTACTTGACCTAAATCTTTGATTTGAAACTGCCTCGACAACTCTTGCTTTAAACGTTTACATTCAATTTCATCATTAGAAAAAATAAAAAAATCATCTTCATAGACAGTTACAATAGTTCTAAAGCTATCAACGGTCTTTGTGTACATACAAGTTTCTAATTTTGATTTTACATAGCCATTTTTAACTAAAAAGATGTCTATCCTTTTATTCCAAGCCCTTGAAGCTTGCTTTAAGCCATAGATAGCCTTTTTAAGCTTAAATTAGAGCTGTCTGGGGAATCATAACAATCTGGTTTCTGCATATACAAGGTTTCCTCTAGGTCACCATTTAAAAATGCAGTTTTAACATCCAAATGAGTAACATTAAGACCTAATTGTACTGAAAGTGAAAACTATAACCGCAATGTAGTGTGCCTAACAACTGGTGAAAAAGTCTCTGTGTAATCTACACCATGTTTTTGTGAAAAGCCTTTGCACGATACCTTACATTGTTTTCACTGTCATACTTTTTACGCAATACCCATCTACATTTTAGTATATTACTATTTTTAGGCACATCAGTAAGTTCCCATGCATTGTTACCATCAAAACACTGTAACTCATCCCGCACTGCATCTAACCACTGTTCTCTCTCTGGCCCTTTCAATGCCTCTTGAATAGAAGGTTCACAGGCATCTTCTACAACACAACTTCCTATACAGATATTAGTAAAACCATACCTGTCCGGCTGCTTTATTGTCCTTTGGGAACCACCCCTTCTGTCAACATTCACAACACTTTCTACACTACTAACAGACGAATCTTCATTTGGGAGATAAGAATCTTCATCTGGGAGATAAGTTTCATCACTGTCAACATATTCATCACTTCCTGAATTATTTGATGTATCCCCCACTGAATCTCCAATGGAATCATTCTGTGAGTGTGTAGTTTGCTCAATCTGCACTGCACTTTCTGTTGGTTTAGATTTTGCTATTATGATTTCATCACGACTAGTTGTGATGTCCTTTGTTCTCGGATTGTAGATTCGATATCCTTTCACATTTTGTGAATAACCAACCAGAATGCCATTTTCAGCCTTTTTATCCCATTTGAGCCGCTTCTCCTTTGGTATGTGCATTGCTATGCTCCCAAAAACTCTCAAATGGCTTATATCAGGCTTTGTCCCTGTCCATATCTCAAGAGGTGTTTTTCCATTTAGAGCTGATGCTACTGTCCTATTTTGTAAATAAACAGCTGTATTGGTTGCTTCAGCCCAAAAATGTTTTTCCAGCTCGAATAACAGACATCTCGCCTTTTCCACTACAGTTCGATTGAACCGCTCAGCTAGAACCATTTTGTTCCGGTGTATATGGATTACTTTTTTGATGGTTTATTCCAGCTTTGCTCAAATAATTATCAAAATCTTTGTTTACAAAATCTTTTCCATTGTCAGTTCGCAGGATCTTCACTTTCTTATTTAGTCGATTTTCTACAACTGTTTTGAAGCGCCGAAAAGCACTAAAAGCTTCACTTTTGTTCTTCAAAAAATAAATGTAGATCATGCGGCTGTAATCATCTGTGAACAAAATAAAATATCTGGAACCAACAATTGAAATATTGATAAACGGGCCACACACATCGGCATGTATTATCTGCAGGAGTTCATGACTTCTGTTGCCATGCTGTGGAAAAGGAAGACGACTTTGTTTACCTTCGCAGCACACTATACATGACGACTTTGATATATCTGCCTTTCTGTCAAGTGTGAGACCTTCCACGGCATCCTGTATTTTATTTAAATAATTGCTGTTGATGTGACCAAGCCTGCGGCACCAAATATCGCTTGAGGTCATCACTGCAGCCAGCAAACTTTCCGGCATTCTCAGCTTGGAAACTCCATTTATTAAACAAGCTGTAGCAACAAGCACATCAGCCCTATTGAAAATTTGACAGCCAACATCAGTGAATAACACTTTGTTGTCTCTTGCAATCAGTTGACTCACTGATATCAGATTTGTTGTCAAACTTGGAACACATAATACTCCTTCAACAACAACATCATACTCATATTTGTCAGTCAATGTTGTAATTTGCACATCACCAGAGCACTTGACAGCCACTTTTTCCTTGTTCGCAACAACTATTTCTTTTACATCATGTTCGATTGACACATTTTTCATCCAGTGTTCGTTTGCAGTTTGCAGTTAAGTGCAATATACTTCAATATTCTTGAGTCAATATTCTTGTATACCAGTCATTTTTGGAAAAAACACCATTTAGGAACACAGCACTAAACGCGTTAGTTTTTTTTACGTTCACTAGATATGTTATTTGATGAATTATTATCAACATTCGTGCACTGATTGCGATAATGTCCAAGTTGTTTGCATTTGTAACTCTTAATGACTTTCTGTTTTGACATATTGTTTCTTGTTCCACGGTAGTTCCCGCCTTTATTTTGGCGAACACTCACAAAGGCTCCGCTAACGTCGCCACTGCTTTCCTCCAAATCCATTAGTTTAGTTTTAATGGCATCTGCCGATATTTTGATGCCAGAATGTTCTATTGCCATTATCATTGGCGAATATTTTACAGATAATCCAGCCAAGAGTAACGATCCAACCCACTCATCATTGATGTTGAAGCCCGATCCAATTTTTGACTTGTTTCTATTATTTGTGTCACGTACGACATCATAGACGTACAATTTTCGAGACTTATTGATATTAATTAATTTACTGAATCAAAATTTACTGAATCATCAAATAATTGTTTCAGATTATTTCATAACTCCTTTGTACTCTTCACATCTTTGATGTGCATATAAAGCGTTGAGTCGATGGTTAAGATCAATTTTGCTTTAGTTTTCGCATCAGCTGCGGCTTCCTCGGGATTTGTAACTTTGATGTAATTCGAAGTCCCTTCCAGCACTTCCAGCAAAGAAAATTCTCCGCTGCGAAAGCCCACTCTTGGTAGTTCTCACGCCCTTTCAATTTTGGCACACTCACAACATAAGGTCAGGTGGGGTAAGACCGTGTCAAAATATTACAAATTTGACTTTACTTGCGAATAGCCAACCTTTTGGTTCAACTTTTTCTTAATACATTTTTTCCTCGCATCCTTACAATGACTGACCCTCGAAAACCCTTTTGAATTAAATCATAGACCCTATTTAAGTCATGAAAAAAAATTCAAATTAGATGCGAGTGACGTCACGGAGTCCGTGTCGCGATGGGGTAACACCGTGGTGACATAAAACAACTAACAAAGAAGTAAAAAACATGTTTTAATTAAACAACACAGTATAAAAATTCAAGTCTAAAAAATTTAAGTCTAAAGTTCAAAACAGTCTACTTCTTCCTCAAATTTATAGGTCACTCTTTCCCCTAGCAAAATCATTTTTGGTGGCGGAAGAATTTTTAAAATTGATTTTGGATCGATTACGCTAACATCACTTTCAACAGTTTTGAAAATAGTTTTAGAGTTGTCAATTGAGCGCATCCCCATAACACCGAGTTCGTCTGTCTTTACATCCTGAACTATGCACACATATCTGAAGTTCCTGGCGTTCCTGTTGCCCCCCTTAAAACTAGCCATGATGAAATCGCCAACTGAAACTGACAATGCGCTCATATTGTTCATTTCATTTGAAACGTGGTCATCTTCAAGGTCCTCCATTTCTGCGATATCGTCCTGAAGCAAAGCTTCGATACCATCCAAGTCCCCATCAGATTCTCGTTCACTCCAAGAGCATTTTGACTCACTGTCACTAGAGCTGTCTATGATTTGTTTTCTTTTATTTTACCTGGTTGTTTTTTTTTAAACTTCAGTCTTTTATTTGCGCCTGATGTTGAGGGGCCTTTTTTTGGTGTCAGCTTCCTTTAACCTGGTTATAACTTCTTCAGTTGTTATGACTTCACCTCCGAGACATAATTTTTTTCTTGGTGGTTTGTTAGTTGAAGGGCAGGCTCTTTGCACTTTGTCTAACAAAATTTCTTCGAATGAACGAGACGCAGGTGAACTGTCAGAACTAGATGTTGAGGCAACCTCGGTATTAGCTCTATCGTGGGTTACGGGCACTTCAGGGACAAATTGATCTTTTCAGCGCTTTAAAGAAACCGGTTTGATCCGGTTTCTTTAAAGATCAATGTGTCTGGATGCACTGTCTGGAATACCAGTTTTGTTCAGTGGGAAAATACCACACTTTCTGAAGCCATTTATAAAAATGACTATGAGAATGACTTGTGGTTGCATTTCCTTCCAAACTGCACCAATCTTGATTGAAAAATCGTACTTAGACAGCCTCTCTCCTAAGTTTTTACGCTGCCATCTACTAGCAACTAGCTTTTCATCCCATTTTGTTTTTAACGAAGCAAAGGTGCTGACATCCAAGGGTTGTAATGCATGGCTCGAATGAGCTGGTAACAATAAAATCACAATTTCGTTTTGAATAGCGCACTCCAGGAGATCTAATGAAAGATGACTTGAATGTCCATCGTAGATAAGAAGAGCGGGTCTCTGTCCCTGAGTAGCTGGTAGAATTTTTTTTTAAAGAACTCAAAAAACGTACGACTCTCCATCCACCCGTTCGATGTCGCAGCGAACGAAGTCCCCGGATACAAGAGATCCTTATGGGGTACCCACTGGCGCCACATATTCTGTCCCTTAAAAATGATTAGTGGAGGAGCTTTTCGGCCAGCCGCGTTACGTGCAAAACACACCGTGATATTTTCCTTGCCACTTCCACTTATTTGCCTGGTTGCCTGAGTACCTTTCAATCCAACAACTTTGGTTTTGTAGGGATCCGTACAGAAACTAGTTTCATCGAGGTTCCATATTCGATGAGGCTTATCCCTCAAATCCATTTCAACTTCTTCTAATTTATTGAAAAACGGATAAATTATAATTGGGTCAATGCTTTTTTTTCTGCTCGATTCAACCTTCTGTGGTTTTTTTATAGACAAGTTGTGTCGTTGCTTGAACCCCAAAAACCAATCTTCACCCGGGTAATTGTCTTTAAATCTTGTTTTTATTTCGTTGCTGGTTACGTAGTTGAAAACTGTATCCAACACTTTTACAAGAGACAGGCCAAAACCCCACTTTTCCATAGTTTTTAGGCCCGCAACCAATCTTCTCTCATCCTCGATGGGAATATCAGTTCCTCTCCCTACGGAACTACTTTTATTCCCAGTCTTTCCCTTCACCCGGTCAGAAATCGTGGACGGAGGAACGTTGTAAGTAGTGTCCCAGAAGCTGGCTTGTTTTATGGTCAAATTATTGTTCTTCACACTTTCCACTGCAAATTCCAAGTCTTCCTTGGAATATCCAGCACGCTGGGTTTTCCTGACGTAGTGTCTAGGCATATTGGCACGACCTATAAGGAAAAATTATTCTTTAATGATGGCATATAAGCTTCATAAACTCAAAACGGTCTTACCCCATCTTAGAAAATATCATGGGGTAAGACCGTTTTCTTATTTAAAAATAAATAAAAGCTTTCAAAGGCAATTATTTACATTCTGTAGGCTGATAAACATAATACAAAATAAAACTTACCAGTCTTTAAGTATCTTGTATCAAAAGAATCCAGAAACGAGAAATTTAAAGTCCACTCACAAAAATTTGGAACACAAAAAAAGACCGTCTCATAAAGATTCACTGTGTCTTCCCTCCAATTGTGTTAATCAGCTGGTTCTTCCCGCCTGTAGCAACCCAAGACTCCCGCTTCAAACTCAACTCACTGTCTGGGCGATAGAGCGCTCTCACAATCACCCAGAAACAACAAACGGTCTTACCCCAAACACGGTCTTACCCCACCTGACCTTAGTTCGAATTCGAAGTCATTTTCAGCAACACAGTGTATTCTCAGTCTGCGTAAACTTATACAAAACGAACTTGCCGTTTTTGGTTTCGCGAGAACAACACGTGTTTCTGGGTCCATAACCTATAATGAAACGACTCTTGTTGTATATCAAAAAGAACTAACTATTTATTCTCGAATATCTTAAAAAGAAAACTACAGAGTAATAAGTAGATGTCGCAACTAAAAAGTAATACAATATTAATTAGATATAATTCAACAATACACAAAAAATAAATATGTATACATTATTAATATAATGTTATATAATTATAATTAATTTAAACTAACTTGAATTAATATATTATTTTTTGAAAAAGTCAGTAATTTTTAATTATTTTCCATAATATATAGCACCTTGTGGGTGATCTTCGATTATATCGTGTCTTTTTAGATTGCCGATTTTCGGGAGAATAATATCCTGTCGTAATCTTGCTAAAGCGCACCCGCTGGTAAATTCTTAGTTTTGCTTTATTCGACTTTTTGGTTATCATAAAATATAAAAATATGAAATCTTCCGAGGATTACACTATCGACGGTTTATGGTAGGCAATAACCGGCAACGTAAATTTTGGTAAATACGCAGCTGTTAAAAAATTGGAGTTATAGAGACTAGGAGTTAAGGAATTTAGGAGTTAATCCTAAGAATTAAGAGTTAATCGAGTTAAGGAATATTCGAGTTATGGAAGCTAATTTATATTTAAAATGCTATCTAAACGTATGAATTTATAAAAATATTTGAGTTATAGAAAAATTGGAGTTACAGCAGTTCGAGTTATGGAAGTTCGACTGTATTTAGTGACAATACGAAAGAGGCAAATGTGCGTTAAATGAATATGCGCCTACTTGTAGAAACCTGTTTTAACCGAAACTGATAGAACTTGCGGGTACACCTTATAGTTTGGTGGGCAAACAAACTATTCTAATGAAGCTATGTATAATAAAGTATTTTAGAAATTAAGCCAATTTTAAGTCATCGAGGAACTAATAATTCTATTTAGAGACTTCTAAAATCTTACTTATATATATATATATATATATATATATATATATATATATATATATATATATATATATATTTTCTATTTCGTCTCGTTAGAAAAATTTATTAATAAAACAAAAATATTTCAACAAAATGTTAATACAATTTTTGTGCCAAACTGGTTTACGTTTTATAACTAACAATAAGATTATTGTTAGTTATAAAACGTAAACCAGTTTGCCACAAAAATATTATCAACATTTTGTTGAAATATTTTTGTTTTATTGAATAATTTTTCCAACGAGACGAAATAGAAAATAAATAAATGCAGAAATATGTTTGTAAATTTCAAATATTCTCAGTGCATAAAATGAATTCAGTTTTTTTTTGTTAAGCAATTTGTAATGGCTTTGTGAACAGTGCATAGCGAAATATGTAGGAAACGTTTAGAGATATCTCTATTGAAATACTTTTTCAGATTTTTTTCCTGTCAAAAAGACTCCCTTTAAACTATTATGAAGCAAATATTTCCTCAAATAATATTGTAACAACGTTTAACTGGAAGCTAAAAAACAGTATTTCCAGCTCGGGAATTCTTATTTCATTGTTTTACAACAAACACGACATCACGAGCTTGTTACGTATTCAAATTTTAATCAAGAATTTTATTTACCTAATATAACATGGCCTGCATCAAGAGTTGGGAAACGGAGGAAGAGGCTGCCAAGTATTTCGTGACTTTACCCGGAGTTATCTATAGCCTAGAGACTGCGAAAGCCGAGTTCTTAACCGACTATGCAACTTTTCTCAAGATATAAATTATTACGAAATTGTGATGAGCACTGCAAATTTCCTGAAAATATATAGAATGGAATTATAATCTCTAACTATCTCTTTACTCGCTTAGCACAACAAATCATTATTACTAAAGTAAAAACAGCAAGCAAATGAATAATTAGGGAAAGAGAAATTCGCATATAATTAATTTTAAATAATACTAGTTGCCAACGTTCCTTAAACATTTTCATATTCACTAAACAGATTTCATTTTCAGGCAGCGTTCCAACTGAACAGGCACTTACTCTAAATTTTATTAAATTAAAGAGCACTTTAATGTCACACAGAATTCCAAAAGAATAAAAAAAAAAAAAAAAACTAAACGTTTTCACCTATTCAATTAATTTAAACCCAAATCATTTAATTCTATTAACAAAATAAATGCAACAATACAAAACATAGTTTTAATGCAATATTGTTTAATCCTTACAGAATACTTACATATTATTATATTTAGTTTAATTTATGGACTTACAGAATATGTTATATATGCTAAGAATTTTATTTTATTGTAATGTATTCGCTCCGTGCGTAACCGCCTTTAGCGCCACCCGTGGCCAAAAAGACAACTTCGTCTCCAATAATATTGTATAAAAACTACAGGCAAAAACAAAAAATAATTAATTAATAAAATATACAATATTTAACAGCAAAAAAATGTGCCAATTGTGTCAGGACATATCTTGCGAACGGAAGCGGTTAAGAAAATTCAATAAATATATTTGCAACCAGCAGGGGAAACACTTTGAAATTTTTTATATTTCCTGTCATGTCTGACATTTCTTGTTATATCTTATATTTCCGTCATTTTTTACCTTTCCTGTCATTTTTGACATTTTCTGTCATTTTTTATATTGCCTATCGTTTTTGACATTGAAATTTTCCATTCACTTGATAATAATGATTTTCATGAAGAAAGGCCTTGAAATTTTCTGAAAAAGTCGCCAAAAAAATTCATCATTTTGATCAGGAAAGAAGTTGCATTTTCGGTTCTATACGATCCTCGCGGAAAGAAAAATTCGCAGCGATATTATTTTCGGCACACGGAAACTTGACGACAAAAAGAGAAAATATAATCAATGTCTAAATTGTTTGGAAAGATTCAATTTTTTATTGCGAATTCTGACATTTTAAATGTGACATTTGTTATAAAAATTTGACAGTTTTGAAATTCTGTCATTTAAAATTCGACATTTGTTAAAATTTAAAAATTTTAAATTTGATATTGGTTATCAAAATTTGACATTCTGCCATTTAAAAATTGACATTTGTTATTGAAATTTGACATTTTAGAGATTCTGTCATTTAAAATTCGATATTCGTAAAATTAAAAAAATTAAAACTAAAATTCGATATTTGTTATCAAAATTTGATATTCTGACATTTAAAATTTGACGTGTTATCAAAATTTGACATTTTTTAGATTTTGTCATTTAAAATTAGACAATTGTTATAATAAAAAAAATCGATATTTGTTATAAAAATTTGACATTCTGACATTTAAAATTTGACATTTGTTATCAAAATTTGACAATCTGACATTTAAAATTCGATATTTTTTATCAAAATTTGGCATTTTTGTCATTTAAAATTCGACTTATGTTATCAATATTTGATATTTTTGACATTATGACATTTGAAATTCGTCATTTGTTATCCAAATTTCACATTCTGACATTTAAAATTCGACATTTGTTAACAAAAGGTCTGTTTAAAAAAGTTTCTTATCGAACGAACATTTTATTGAATGTTATTGTTAAAACTCAGATTTAAAGTTTATTTCTCATACTTTTGATTGATTTTTGTTGTCAAATTGGAAATTGCGAGTTTAGAATTCTGCTGTCACACTTAAAATTGACATTTGTTATCAAATTTTGTATTTAAACCTTTGTTGTCAAACTTTTTGTTTGTGAAATTTTGACTTTCTTTGTCAAACTTTAAATTGTCACTACACAACAAATTGTCACAACATGTCATTATATATAAATAAATGCTGAATAATGACGTAACTGGTCATGAAGTTCTTAAAAGTGTCACCTTTGGCGCTAATGCTGTTGCGCTCGGAGCGAATCAACTGAATTAAAAATGATGTTTTATCTGTTATGAATTTAATAAATTCTAACGATTCTCATTAAGTTAAGATTGAATATATAATAGGAGGGTCGTAGGGTCGCGTAGCTTAAAATTAATTTAATGAATATCTCGGAGTCTGCCTCTACATAGTCCGCATACACACATTAGATATCAACGCGATGTATAGAATATTAAGTGCAAATCATTATTAGTATAATTTCAACTATGGTCGTTTCAGGTTGTAAGTATTCTTGCTTGACAACTTCCAGCTAATCACGAACTAAGCTAAGCTAATTCAAATTCAAACTGTTAACTTACAAGTTCGTTCGAGCGGCAAGTGTTACAGAGAGCTACAAGAATGGCTAAGTTGATAACTCATGTGTGTCTGTCTGGCTTTCATAATAAAAACGTAGGATTAAAAAAATTGTGTTTCGACAGATTTCTGGTAAAATATAAACAATCTAATAATGCTCATTTCAAATGTGTTTCAAAGGTGAAGTTATATAAATCTACACATTTTACACGACTCGACTTTCGACTGTTCATTGAAAGTCACTTGAAAATGATCATCAAAAGTCGAAAACCTGAAAATGACCTACCATGAATTGAATTTTTCAATTCAGATTGTTCTTGATATTTACAAAATCATCAAGTGGCTGAGGTTGCTTGTAAAGAAGAGCACACGTAATTATTAGGTATCATTTCTGCATGAAATAGATAATTCTATTATATATTATTCTATATTCTATTTATATCAAAAATAAAAATTATATATATTATCAATTATACAATATGTTTTCTTCCTAAACTTGGGTTAATTAAAATTACAGTTACATTAAGTTTTTCAGGATTTGATATTGGTTTTCACTAAACCAACCGATAAATTATTTTTTGTAAAGTAAATTTTCAACAAATCTAGTTTTTCCTACTAAAGCTCACATTTCTTATTTTTTCGATGTCTAGTAGAAATTATGTAGCTAATATTTACAAATTGTGGACAATCGGTCTTGGATTCCTATTTCATTTATTATCGATGCATTAGTTCCCAGTGCCGTCCACGGTATCCGGAGCATTCTCCTCCAGCACCACATCTCAAATGCATCTATGCGTTTTCTGTCGGAGGACTTGATTGTCCATGAGCCGTATGCAAATATAGAGAACACTAATGTTTTAACCAGGGACACTTATATTTTTTGTTATTTGTCTGTCTTTCCATATCTTGACTAAGTTGGACATTGCGATTCTAGCAATCGATATTCGTCTTCTTATTTCAGCTTCGCATCCTCCCTTGTTATTATTGATGCTCCCAGGTGAATAAATTTCTCCACAACGTCGTTGTCATTTTGCAGGTTCTCCATCTGTATTGTTTTATTCCTATCGATGAGCATTAGTTTAGTCTTGGTTCAATTAATCTCCAGACCCAAGGGTTGGCTTTCATTCGCCACGAGTTAAACATGGTATACTTGAACAATAAATTCTTCTAAATTGTAGGGTTCAATCTCGATTAAGAGACCATACAATGCCCTCTTAAAGTTTCTTATAATGTCCATTTTCCTTGATGGACAATGGTAAGTGGTTGAAAAGTTTCAAATTGTTGTAGGGAGGGTATCTCTCAGTCATCGACAAACTATGTTTTGGCAGCTCATAGGAGATATTACTAAATCTTGTATCCCTTTGGGTGGGTTTTGCATATCTTTCAAACAAATGCTTGTGTTTAACCAAAGAAATTTGCTGTCAAATATATAAAGGTCAGTAGTAGTTAGCCTATTTAAACTGTCCTCTGCACGATTCACTGAAGGGTAGATGAAGAAGAATCCGCAAGGCTTGCTTTTGTACTCAAAAAACATGCTTTTTTACATACATTCCATTCGCCCAGAACATAATTCCAAATCTCAAACTTGATTGAAATTGACGAACACCATCCTCAAGATATATGTGCCTAAATATCTACTCAATAATCTTAGTGCATGAACTGTTTTCCTCGTGGTCAATTCATTGCAACACTTGCAACATTTCTGTACATTTTTTGGTTGAAATGTGATTGCATTGGTCTTATCTTTGTTCACCATTAGATAGTTTTTAGCAAACCACGCCAATACAGGACTTAAGACCAGATTCACGTTATGAGTAATGTCTTCCTTGGGTTGGTTTGATATTAAGATGGTAGTGTCATCTGCATAATTTACCATGGTATGACGAGGGGCCGCACGCATCTGGTACAAATCATCAATAAAAAGAACGAATAAAAATGGGTCTAAAGTATTTCCTTGTGGGATACCCACGTTTAATACCCTACGAGGTGATTTATATATTCCAGATGGTGTAATTAATTCCACTGCCGAATATGCCTGCCCAGTCTGGTACAGATCAAGTCATGCAAAACAGGTCGACATCGCCTTAAACCAAACTTGTAGGATTATTTCTGGCTGCATGAAACCAACACAAATCAACCAATTGTACAAAGCAGCGGGCTTTGCAGAATCAAGTGAAAGAAGAATGGGTAAAGAGCATGAAGAAAAATTTAAGAAAACCTTCTACGTTCGCCTTGTCTTTATGGCCAAGAACAGCAACGGAAAAGGCTCAAATCAAGGAAACATTTTCTTCATTTACAACCGCGCGACAACTTCCCATCAACGAAAGCCCCTGTCAAAGGGTCAAATTTTGACTGGAAGAACGCTAAACAGAATACGAAACTTCGTGGCACCCGTAAAAACAAACAAATTAAAGTGGAAAATTAAGGAAAACCAACAATACCTCTGGGAATTTGGGGTGATACAAAACATGGGCCTAAAACCTATGTTTTTACCTTCTAGATCCTCACTTACCGCACGTATAAACTGGAAGCTTGCAGTGACCCCTTATGTGAGGCCAATTATCCCTTCCTTCAAGAAATCCATGCTGATTTTGTTGTATTATTTGATATTTACTAGCGAATGCAAGGACTCTCGAAGATACAAGCTTTTCGAATATTTTAGAAAATGCAACTCATAAATATCATGGTAACGGCCATGGTAATGGCTTTATTGTGAAAGATTTAATTTTATACCATTACTGCTTAAATATAATTTGGGGTATACGGGCGTGGTTTGAATGAAGTGTAATTTGGAAGTCGACTACTTTTTCGAAGCAGCCGGCATCGTATATCGGTAATAACGTGGCGTATATTGGCTTCCAGCTGATCCAACGTCGTTGGTTTATTGGCGCACACTAGCAACTTCACATATCTCCACAGAAAGTAGTCCATGGGTCTGATAGTCCATAGGTGTGAGGCCACTTATTCACGGATCTGTTACGCGATATTATGCGGTCAGCGAATGTGTCCTGCAATAAATTGATTGTGTCGCGCGCTGTGTGTCATGTTGCGCCGTCTTGTTGGAACCAAAGCTCCTCCACATTAACGCCATTCAACTGAGGAACGAAAAAAATCGCTCCAAATCCGACAATTTTGTTTGTTTACGTAGCCATTGAGCCAAAAATCGCTTAACAATTTCTTTTCGTGAAAATGAGGATCAAGAACAAACTTGTTTTCGGTCCATTCTCCGAACGTACGGACGCATATGATGGTCGCGTAAGTATCGCTATATCTTGTAAGCTCCTAAACCGAGATCTTTTTGCCAAATCTCCTATAAGGTGGATGGACACAGCTCCAATTGCAGTACGATGTCGAATCGACTCATCCGGATGCTCCTCAATACTTCTGTGCGCACTGTACGACGTCTCTGCGGATGCACATTATTAATCAGAGTATGGTTTTAAATTATTTATCTAACTGGCATTTTTAAAAATAAGAAATTCTGTTAATCTGATAAAGAAGGTTTTGTCAATTGTAAACAAGTCTCTTAAGTAAGGTTGTTACTTACAAGGATGGTTATATTAGGTATGGCATATATATATATATATATATATATATATATATATATATATATATATATATATATATATATATATATATATATATATATGGTATATGGTATATATACATGGTATATGGTATATATACATAAGGATGGTTATATTAGGTTATAATGGAGCAGATATCACGCGGTAGCGCGACCTTTCGATCCGGAATAAGAAAAAATATTGGATAGGAGTTAGGTTAGATTAGGTTATATTAGAGCAGATAAATCCAGACCTCATATCGCGCGGTAGCACGACCTCTCGCTGCGGTGGCGTTAATATGTAAGTGCCGTTAGGTTTTATAAAGACCTCAAAAATTAATCCCACAACACTAATAGATGCCGAGAGAAATATTACAACTTCTGGAAGAAAGACGGAAAAGCAAAACCGATCCACACAAAATACATGGAGATTAATATAAATCTGTGATAAATGCAAGAGAATTGGAAAACGATAAAACAATTTTAATTTTCACTAAAAATAAAATAAGTAACGGGAACTAATAAGTGCACCCTCAATTATAAAAAACTAAGGAAGCGAAAATTATAACGAACCACGTACAAAAGCTCCAAAGATGGAAAGAACACAAGGAAGAACTCTAAGGATATCAGAGGCCCCTTAAGTAACACACGACAAAATATAACTAGCACACCAATAACAAAGTAGGACAATACGGCATCAAGAATATGAAAGGCAGTAAAGCAGTTGACCCAAATGAAGTACCAATAGAGCTGTAGAACACCATATATGGTACAGGAATATTGCCAAAGGAGTGGCTAAGGTCAACGTTATCACGATACTGAAAGTACCAAAGTACCAAAGAGTACCAAATACTAGAGAATGTAGAGAGTACCGAACTATAAGCGTAATGTGTCACTCCTTAAAAGTATGTTTTAAAATAATACACAAAGGCTATTCAACAAATCGGAAGAAGATACTATTGATACGCAGTTCGGATACGGGGATGGCATGGGCACTCGTGAACCGCAATGTGGCATTAACGTATTTACACAGGGATGTATGGATGAATGAACAGAGATGTACGTGCTTGCTTCACAGATTATGGGAAAGCTTTCGGGAAGGTCCAGCATGTTGTATTAGTAACACCCATGAAAACCAAAAACTTTGTCAAAGCGGACATACGGATCGTTGGAAATATGTATTGCAATCAAACATCAGAGGTCAGAGTGACGGTGCTTCCATAGAAAACTCAATGTCCAGAGGGTCGTTAGGTTAGGTTAGGTTGGGTGCATTTTCCTTAAAGAAAAGCAAGCAAGGCTGATTGTAAACGTACGAGCGATCAATAAAATAAGATACCCAGATGAGACGGTGATTCTGGCAGATAATATAGAAGACTTGCAAAGAATGGTAGAAAGAACGAATGTCATGGTTGGCAATACGGGTTGAATGAATCCGAGGGGTCTCTCAAACATTCAACACTCCCTGAAATGTTTTCGCAATGTATTCGCAATTATCCCGAATTTTTTAGTAATTCGAGGTACTCGAAGAAATTACTAGCGTAATGCGTAATAATGTCACTGTTTTACTTTAAAAAATATGCACATTTTCTAACTTAAAGTATTTACTACAAGCTCGGCGCGTGGATTTTCTTGAGGCCGGCAAAGGAGAAAGCCCGGTTCTTTTTTTTCTTTTTCCCTTCATTACATCGGTGAAGTTTAATTTTTCGCATATCTTTATAATTTTTAACTTTACAGAAAAATTTTATAAGGATTTTCGAAGACAGAGCTCTAAGAGTTGTACCACGAACTTCAAACAAAACTATTGCGCGTTTTTTTTTCTTTTTTACTTCGTCGCATCGGTTAAGCTCAATTTTTCGAAAATCTTTTCAACTTTTTTAACTTTACAGTAAAATTGAGATTTTTACAATTATAAAGATTTTCGATAGAACTCTAAGAATTCTACCGAAAAATGCAAACAGAACTATTGCGCGAAATTTTGCACAAAGTACTCTAGAACTATCTGATATCTACCAGGAACTCCGATGTAATATTATATTTTTGCAACTTCGGTAGCTAACTTCAAAGGACTATATATTACTATTAAATGTTGAAGGTTTATTATTAATATTATACTACCTAATTTTAAACCACTGTATTTCAAATGGCATAGGCTTCTTTCTATTTTGAGGAGTTAAGTAGGAGCTCACTGTCCGGCGCATGACGAGGCGCATGATGAGCTCATGTGGGTGTAGTGGGGAGCTAATGTGGCCGTAATGCGAGAGCATTGCGAATATAATGTGAACGTAATTCAGGTAATGCAAGAGTAATTCAAGGAATGCAAGAGTACTTTGTGTACTGTGGTGTAATACTTACGTAATGCTAAGGAATGCAGAGTAATGTGCGGTAATGCATCTAAATATTAACATGTATTGCAAGAGTTCGAGGGGCCATCCCCTCGATGGAATCTTAAAAAAATAAATTTATGATGATTTCAAAAGCAGCAACGCCTGATGCTAACTGATGCTTCTGATCATCGACAATATCCGAATAGGGGAGGTAACTAAATACAAGTACGTTGCCACCTTGCCTACAACAAGCTACAGCGTTCAGACAAAAGAAATCAAATACAGAATTGAACTATCCAGTGCTGCCCGTAATAATATGAGAGACCTCTTTAGCAGTCGTCATCTAAAACTCCAAATTAGAATGGTGAAGTGCAACGTGTTTCTCATATTAACGAACGGCATGGAAGTATGGACACAAAATCAGCATCTGGGATATAGATCAGGGAAGAAAATATGAAATATTACAGTTCTAAAAGCAGGAGAAGATTGCAGGAAGACACTAGATTTCCTGATTAAAAAATCCTAGAGATTGGGTCGGGTGTCTTTCAAAAGAACTGTTCGAGTGGCAGCATCAAAGTGAAGATTTGTCGGTAGCTTACCTCCGAGTAGTAGACGTCACATGAAAAAGAATAAACAAATCTAAAGCTGTGAAGCATGTAAGTCGTGACCACTAAAGTCGTGGTTATTTGGAACATGGTGATGTTGGATTTGTAATATTATTAGAAGCATTTTTCTTACAAGCAATAAAGGATATTTGTAAATAACAGTTCCTTAATTTAATTCGATATTCAAATAAATTTATAAAACAAAAGTTTTCAAAAAAAGCTTTAAGAAAACAATACTATATTTCCTCGTTTATGTCACGTTTATTGCAAATACTAATACATTTAGGAAGGAGGGGCCATATACTTCCTGAAATGTTGCAATGTATTCGCAAGTATCCTGATTTTTTGGTAATTCAAGGTACTCGAAGAAATTACTAGCGTAATGCGTAATTATGTCACGTAATTATGCTAATTATTTGCTAATGTGAAGTACTGGGAGAAATCACAAGCGTAATGCGTAATAATGTCAGATAATTTTTGAAATGCTGAGGTACTGCAAAGTAATGCCACGTAAAGGGAGGAAATTTGAAATATCTACTTTTAAATAATTAAATAATTTCTAATGCACTGAACTTTAGAGTATATTTACTTGTTACAACTATGTGCAACCTGTAAGATAAGAGTGCTAGTAATGAAGAAGACATCACGTTGGTAGTATCGTCATTAAATAACAGAGCTAGCAACACTTTTGAGAAAAACTGTGCGATTTTGACATAGTACTGCACCTCGATCATAGTTCTGGAGTACTAGATCAATTTTGTAAAAAGCTCTGCAAAAATTGACATTTTGCAAAAAAAAATTGAAAATTGCAAAAAGATCTTTTCGCGGATCTAAATAGCACCCTAAGAGTTCTATCGAAGATCCCTATGATATTTTTTTTTCAAAACCTTGGTTCAAAAGATATTTTCAATAATAAAGGGACCCATGCTTTTTATTGAAAATTTTAAAAAATCGCGCACCAGTTATGTTTGCAGTTCCTGATACAGCTCCTGGAGTTCTATCGAAAATCCTTATAACATTTTTCAAGTTAAAAATTGAAAAGATTTAAAAAAATTAAACTTCACCGATGCGGCGAAGTGAAGAAAAACAAATCGCGCAATAGTTCTGTTTGCATTTCCCGGAAGAACTTTTCGAGTTCTATCGAAAATCCTTGTAACTCCTTGTAATTTTTCTGTGAAGTCAAATATTGGAAAGATATTCGAAAAAAAAATCACTAATGAAGTTCGAGTTCAGCAATGAAGTGCAAAAAAAGTGTCGCAACAGTTCTGTTCATATGTAAATACGTTGGTTTACTGTAAAAAATATGCACAAACTAAAATTTACTAACTAAAAGTATTTAGTACAAGCTCGGCGTCGTGGACTTTCGTGCAGCCGACAAAGGAGAAAGACGATCAATTCGCCGACAAAGCAAATACATTCAGAACGCCGTCGGTCGCCCCGATTTTTTTCCTTTTTCCTTTATCACATCGGTGAAGTTTAATTTTTCGCATATCTTTCTTTTTAACTTTACAGAAAATTTTATAAGGATTTTCGAAGACAGAAGTCTCAAGAGTTCTACCAGGAACTCCAAACAGAACTATTGCGCGGTTTTTTTACTTTTTTACTTCGTCGCATCGGTTAAGCTCAATTTTTCGAAAATCTTTTCAACTTTTTTAACTTTACAGTAAAATTGGAATTTTTACAATTATAAGGATTTTCGATAGAACTCTAAGAATTCTACCGAAAACTGCAAACAGAACTATTGCGCAAAATTTTGCACAAAGTACTCTAGAACTATTTGATCTACCAGGAACTCCGATGTAATATTATATTTTTGCAAATTCGGTAGCTAACTTCATAGGACTATATATTACTATTAAATGTTAAAATTTTATTATTAATATTATACTACCTAATTTTAAACCAATTTCACTTTTTTTCAAATGGTATCGGCTTCTTTCTATTATAAGTAGTTTAGTAGGAGCTCTCTGTCCTACTCCAGCACGGCGCATGACGAATCGCTTGATGAGCTCATGCGGGTGTAGTGGGGAGCTAAGGTGACCGTAATGCGGCCGTAATGCGAATAAAATGTGAACGTAATTCAGAGAATGCAAGAGTAATTCAAGGAGTACTTTGCAAGAGTACTTTGTGTACTGTGGTGTAATACTTATCTAATGCGCGGTAATGCATCTAAATATTAAAATTTATTGCAAAAGTGGATGACCCTTCATTTAGGAATTTATATTTCTTCTAGTACAAGTCTGCGAAGGGTTATGAAAACTGCAAGGTTTTCAATGATACAAAAGTGACACAGAAATTACACATTACGGATGTGTGTGAATTGACCATAAAAGTAATAAAAATGAACATCTATCTTTTTTGATGATTTTGTTTTATAAATTATAATTAATCTCACAAACTTTGATTATAAGAAAAAGTGTTATAAACAAAACCAATTTAATAAGCTATTTGCACATATAACTAAAATGTCAGAAATTAGCGTATATCTAAAAATTTAGAGCAAAATTAATACGATAAACACTACTTTATTATTCCTACAGTTCGTTTCTTCTCACGCATATGCAAAAAAACTTCTTGCACATAAAAACAGTGTTAATTGATAAGCATTAATTTAAATACAAAAAAAATATGGCTGTGCCTCCATTTCACCCCAGCTATGCTTATTTAATATTTATACATCCAAGTGTTTAGATCTGAGGGGAATTCCGAGTAATAATTTCATAAACCAGCTTGGGGAACGAATTAAATGAACAGCCTTAACATTCTATAAACTAGTTATTAAAATTAAATTAAGAGTGTTGGTGAACTTATTGGAATGAACTGTCACTGCAAAACTGGGACTGAAATTTATATTACAGACCTCGTGTCCTCAAAGATTTGGTTTAATTTAATTATAAATTTAAATAATTCTTCGTGAAAACAGGGGGGAAAGAATCATTTTTTCGCTCTTGGGGGTAATAAATTTTTGCGTCTTTAATTAAGGTTGTGAAATTAGATTATAATTCCGGGAGTCATTTTCCAATCGATAACACGCAGACAGAACAAGCAGCAAGTTCTGGGTATGTTTGAATAGGCTTGGGCGTATATGTGCACATGCAGATTTGTTAATTATGTACATTCAACGGAGTGAGAGACGTATAACATGTCGTGTAAGGTGGAAATTTCATGTCTAATCAGCGCAGCTTTAGTTTCAGACGGAATTTAATATATTTGTTTCCTTTCTGTGGGTGCAATATTCTTTAAAAACATCGTAAATTGGATCAGTCTTATGTGTTGTTAAAAGATCCATATAAAGTGAATTTTTTATGATAAGGCAAAGTTTAATAGTTTTAAGTAGACCTTAATTAAGGAAGTTGGGGAATTCATAAGTTTCGCCACTAAAAGTGCAGTGAGAGTTTATCTTTTTAATGGATTGCAGTTTACATCTATATTGTGTATCTTAAATATATAATACTTCGAGAATTTAGGTCATTATTATCATAATAATAAAACTTTTTTGAATAAATGTAATAATACATTACAATAGTTAAAGGACATAAACAGCAGAGAAAAACATTACTTAACATTACTTACAATTACGTGGGGAAGTTTATTATTTTGTTATATATTTTTTAAATCAAATAATTATAGTTTGACAAATAATGTATATGTAACGAATCTAATTAATATTTTACTTTATATAACTTTTTATATTACTTTAATATTTAACAAATATTTATGGAGAGCCATGGCTCAGCCATTGAATTAATTACAACTTGAACTCCTTGATATTTGAGCAATGCCGCCTAACGGATAAAACATTATTTTGGTAGCCTACCTACCATTCATTTAAATATTCATGTTTTTCCTTTTTTCCATGTATATATTTTTGTTGAGTAATATTATGTAGATTAAGAATGAAATTAAAATATTTATCATAAAAAATATCAAAATTTATGTATAAATTATTTAAATCGAACTAATAATATGCCAATAAATTGCGACGTGATTACATATTACACAATAATTACAGACCAATATCTCGTTCATGGATTACTATATCAAAAATACATATCATGCCATATTATCGCATAACACGAAATTGGTTGCAGCAATGTGCAAAAGCCTGATAGGTTGGATAATTCAAAGATTAAAAAACTAAACAATTTCCTCATAAACGCAACATTTTCATTATGCAGCAATGTTTTTACAACATAAAAGAAATACATCGTAATCTTCTATTACAATATTTTATGAAATTCATTCTCAGCATGCTACATTAGTTTTCTTTTTATTATTTTACAGATAACTCGCTCTCTCCCGTTGATAACATTGTGCACAAAGTTTGATTCCTGCCCCTCAGCCCGGACATTTTCAAACTCCTTGAGTTTGTCCAGCTACTTCTCCAACTCACTATTTTTCTTCCTTTCGACCTCCAGTTTCTCATGGTCTTTGTAATTTCTTATAATATTCTCATCGATGGCAGTTTCTCGCTGTTTCCTTTGCTCCGTCACTTGTTGCTTCGTCATCTACTTCTTTGTTTCTGTCTGCAGTTTCTCAAATAAGTCTTTATCGTATACCTCTGAAGGTTTTACTTCTTCTTTTACTTCGTTAGTTTCTTTAGGTGCTAACAATTGGTCCAAACTCCATAGCTTTTGGCTTCTTGCTTTTCTTCTCCGTTTTCTTATCATCGCATTATCTTGTCTTTGTTTTCCTCGTAGTGCAGCTTTGAGAGCAGCAGTGCATTCTCAAGTCCTGTTCGAAATTTCCCAAGACCAGCTTATCGTCCTTTTCCTTCCACTCCTCCCATTGCTTCTGCATCTGCTGCTGCACCTTCTTTTCCTTCTTGGCGTTTTGTTTCTTCTTTTGATTGGGATTCGGTTTTTTGCCGTTCTCTTGTGGCAACTTCTCGCATTTCTTTTACGCGATCTCCTTTTTGGCCGTCGTCGCCGTCTCGTCCTCTTCGAGTTTCAGACAGGCGAAGCGTGACGGCACCGACATGTTCATCGCTAATTGAAAAATGTTTTTCGCCGGCGAAATATTTGCCCTTTGAGATCTGTCACTTTGACACAGGCAGACGAAAAACATTAAAAATTATTAGGCAAGTAAATAGATTTTATTGAAAAATACAAAGAATGTAATCAAATAATAAAATTCCAAATATAAGTCAGAAAATATAAACAACAATAAACTATGACTTGTGATTGCTAATATGCTAATTAGAACTTAACAATGCCAGAACTATACTTTCCCCAATTAAGATCAAAGTCAAATTATGTTTTGATTATTTAAGAATCTATCTAGAAAGTTATTTTACTGAGCTTAAAAACTCCACGGAAAGGCAAACATAATTAAAGCAGGGTCATCAAATCTAAAGAAGAAAACACGGCACGTTGGAAGGAATAACTAGGATATGCCAAATACAACAAAACGTAATGCAGGAAATAAAACAGCAGAAAAAATTAATACATAGGGAACACGGAGAACATGATACACGAAGACATAAAGACAGAAGAAGTAACATAAGCTACAAATATGTTAAAACGGAATAAAGTGGATGTACATGCAGTAACAACGGAGATGGTAAAGAATATAGACAATAGAATATAAGTAATACTAAAACCTTTTAACAAAATTTTGGATGAAATAAGTATACCTGCAGGCTGGGAAATAGGAGTACTCTTACCATTCCATAAAAAGGGAGGCAACAGAAAATACAATAGCAATATAGGGCTATAATTTTGATGAGCACTATGGTCAAGATAAATCCTGCAGAAACGATAAAAACTGTGAGTGGTTTCAGAAAAGCTAGTGGAGCCCAAGAGCACATATTTACTATGAAGTAACTAATAGAAAAAAAGTAATCCGCACCATATATGTAGATTTGTCGATAAAAAAGTCTTTGTCGTTTTTCCATGAAAAAAAGCAACAGCCTTAGACACGACCGAATTAGTAAAGGGCCTAGGGAAAGCTATTTTCAGTCTGTATAAAAATATAAGAAATTATTTTATATCATGTAGATATACTTACAGTCTGAGGAATTCGTAACCATAGAGTGATTGGGACAAGGGGCGGGGGTACTGAGCTCAACTTTATTCAACTTAGTTCTGGACTCCGTAATAAACTAAACGAAGAGTAAAATGAATAAATTTCATGTTGGGAATAGAAACATGCAGAGGGTGTAAATAGCGGAATGTAATTCCGCTGACGATCTGATGGATTTACAAATAACGAAAAGGACCTCCGAAATATGGAAAAGGACAGGAATTTACAATTAGTGTTTGAACTTGAAATTTATACGGATTTTTTTTCGAATTGCTGAATAAATTTCAATTAATTTTAAATCGAAACTTTTAGTTTGGCGTTCAGTTCTAGATTTCTTAATCTAGTTTTATTGCATAGACTAGACTTGGTCGTCAAGGTTTCATCTAGAATATATTTTTAAGAATCTAGTCAGATTATATAGTCTGATTGTATAGTGGATTTGGATCAACACAGGGTGGGAGAAATAGAAGAGATAACAAGAGAAGAATTAGAACAACAACTGAGTAAACTGAAAAAGAAAAAGGCACCGGGGAGGGACGGTATACAGAATGAATCGTGGATATATGGAACTGAAAGGGAAGCTGACAGGCTGTTGGAGAAAATGAATGGAGTGTGGATGGGAGAGGGCTTCCCACAGGAGTGGAAAGAGGGGATAATATGCCCCATATATAAGAAAGGAGAAAGGGAAACAGCAAGCAATTACAGGGGGATCACCATGCTCAATACAGCATATAAGATATATGCAATGATTGTAGAAGAGAGATTGACGAAGGAATTGAAGGAGCGAGGTGTGATACCAGACGGACAGGCGGGATTTAGGAAAGGGAGAGGGACCATGGATAATGTATACATCTTGAATCACATAGTAGGGAATGAGATAAAAAAGAAGGGCGGCAGGATGTATGCATTATTTGTGGACCTGAAGGCGGCCTTTGATAATGTAGCAAGAGAGGCACTGTGGGAATGCCTGAGAAAGAAGAGGATAAAGGAACATCTGATAGCAAAATTAGAAGAGATTTATGAAGAAACAATAAGTAGAGTGAGAGTTGGGGAAAGGGTGAGCGAAGGTTTTAATACGCATAAGGGAGTGAGACAAGGCTGCCCACTAAGCCCCAGCCTGTTTGCAGCATTTATTGGAGACATAGAGGAGATGTTCAGCAAGGCGCAGACGGGTGGGGTCGTGGTGGGCAAAGAAAAAGTGTGGTCCCTAGCCTACGCGGATGATTTGGTGGTGCTAGCGAGAGACGAGAAAGGGATGAAAGAAATGATAAGAAACATGGAGAAATATATGAGGAGGAAAAAGCTGACAGTGAATGTGGAGAAGTCCAAGATGATGGTGTTTAGAAAAGGGGGTGGCAGGAGAAGAGTAATTGAGTGGAGATGGGAGAAGGAGAAAATTGAAGAAGTAAAAGAATTTAAATACCTAGGGTACGTGTTTAATGAGAGAAATACTGAAACAGCACACGTGAGAGAGTTAGTAAAGAAAGCCAATAAAATACTAGGAGTGGTATGGGGAATAGGAGAGAGAAAACTTGGACACGACTATAGAAGGAGGGTGATGATGTTTGATAGCCTGGTGAAAAGTGTGATGATGTATGGAGCGGAAATATGGGGGTGGAGAGAGCAAGAAGGACTGGAAAGGGTGCAAGAAAAATATTTGAAATGGGTGCTAGGACTAGGTAGAGAGACCCCGGGGTATATAGTGATGGAGGAAACAAAGAGAGATGGAATAAGAATAGAAGCAGGAAAGAGAGCAATAAGTTTTGAGGAGAGGGTGATAGAGAGAGGAGAGTGCAGAATTCTGCAAGAGTGCCTCAAAGAAAAAAGAAAAGTAATAGGAAAGGGGGTGTGGAAAGAGAGGGAAGCATATCTAGAAAGAAACGGGTATGCAGGAGCGGAGATAGAAAGAATGCGAGAGAGAGGTAGTGTAATGACAGAGGAATTGGTCCAGAGAGATAGAGATGTGCAAAGGCAAGAAAGGAGAGCAAGAATTAGGGAGTCTAGGTACAATGGGAAATATGAAAAAATAATAACGGAAGAACTGCCAAAGTACCTAGGAAGAGAAAGTAGAAAAGAGAGAGTGACAATAGCAAGATTCAGATGTGGAAATGAAGAGAGAGATAATAAATTTTGGATGGAGGATAGGAATAGAGTATGCAGGATGTGTGGAGAAAACAAGGAGACAATAGAACACTGTCTGAACGAATGTTCAGAAATGAGAGAAAGGGACGAGGGTAGAGAAGAGGTTTTAAACGAGGATGGAAGAGGGATAGATTGGATGAAGAAAGTTGAGGAGAGAAGAAGAGCAATATGTGGAGAGGGAAGCCGACAATCCACCCAACAACGGAATTCATCACTATAAGAAACAATATCGGTCCCAGAACAGATCCATGGGGGAACTACAGAAAAGGATCTCAAGAGCTGAATTGGAATAGCAAGTTTAGGTTTTTAGTGATTTATTTAGTTTTATTAGCATACGTTTCTTTTTGTTTCTTTTTTATTTATATATATATATATGTATTGTTTTATGTATATAATTTTGGAATCCATTTATAAACCTGTAGAGGTAATAAATATACATAAGTAAGTAAGTAAGTATAGTGGATTTGGTTTTTACTATTTCATCTAGTCTAAATTTGTACTAATCTAGTCTAATTATGTAAATTGGACTTAGTCTTCAATGTTTCATGTAGACTAGATTTTTGATGAACTAGTCTGATTAGTTTTATTAGATTGGCCTAGACATGGTCCTCAAAGTTCATGCAGACTAGATTTTTAATAATCTAGTCTGATTTTATAAACTAGACCTGATTTTGAAGGTCAAGTCTAGAAAAGGTCTAGAGAAGGTCAGGTCTTGTCAAGTCACAAATCAAGTCTAGCTGAAGACTTGATTTGAAATAATCAAGTCTAGATGAAACCGTGATTGTATAAACTTGACTTTTTCTGGGTATCATCTAGACTAGATTTTTAATAATCTGTTTAATCCACAGTTTGTAGTAAGTGGATTAGTGGAATACAAAGAGGGACCTGGGAGCAGGAGGAATTGAATTACGAATTTTTTCCTACCTACGTCAATTCTATCCCTATATGCGTAAATTGTTTCCCGATATAGGTCAATTTCCCTATATTGAACAATTATTTTCGGAAGTACGTTTCTAAATTCTTGATATGGTCATTATATTGCACATAAATAGTTTTGCAGTAGACGTACTTGCACCTTCTTTAACTTTTCGTTTTTACTTTAATGCATCAAGAACTGGACAATCACAACTCGATCTTCGCTCGAAAACCCTCATTTTATATTACTTTTATAATTTGCTGATATGAACTGAATATACTGAACTGAAATAACTTCTAATTTGTTCTAATTTGTAGTCATTAGATTAAAGTAAAAATATGAAGATTTGCCAAAAAGCATAAATTGTGCTTGGCAAGGCTTGACAATTTTATCCTAAGTAACTCACAACTGCATTCGCCAATAATTCCGGTTTAAATATTCATTTTCTACTGTTATTATGGGATAAAGGGTATTATATACATATACAATATTTAATTGCAAAAAGACGTGGGTACGTTGGTGACAAATTATTCAATGTTTAATTTTATGATTCAATCTAGAGGTTTTAGTATCCGTAAACTGCAGGTGGTGCATATTACAGCATAAAAGGTTTTATATGAAAATGAACATTATTACATGAATATGTTATAATAATTTGAAATAAGAGGATTCGAAAAACTAGTTTGTAGTCCACGAAAATAATCTCAAGTGGACCGAGAGTAATATATTTTTAACGAAGGCTTCGCATGAAATGCATTATAATAACGCGGCGCAGCCACCGTATTAATAAAATAACCCAATTCCGACCCAATTCTCTATATTCGAATTAAAAAATAATAAAATGGGATTAATATAAAATAATTCTAGCTATAAGTCCCGACATTAGCAGGGCATATTTTGCATATAACACTGGTTCGTTAAATTGGTTTTAATGTCTGTTCCGAACATCATTTCCGCATGCGGAAATTTGAATTTTTTATTTATTTAGTTTTCAAATTTAAATATTCTTGTTTGAATCTAATAAAGAGAAAAGTGAATTGCGAGTTATTAAATTATTTAGCTGTTTTCGAAGTTTATGCGGAACTTTGAAACATAAGTTTATGAAGAGTGACCGATATTTTGTTTTGCAAACAAAGTTCGAAATTAGTGCTTGTCAAGTTTTAATTGTGTGATGTAAATTTACCAGAAATGTTATTAAAATGAAGATTTTTTTATTGCCATTTTTTTTTTATTAAAATTTATTAATATTATTTTTTTTTTATAAATATTATTTCAAGTTTAATTAATAATAACATAAGAGGCAGAAAATCACTAGGTGATAGTAATAGGTAATTCTCAACAAGTTTTATTTGGTACATTTTTTCACATTTCGCTTAGTTTCCGAATTATCTTTGCGTTTTTGAGATAAAAAAAAATGTTAAACATGGTTTATTATTTAAATGTTTATTATCAATTTGACGAGATAAAAGTCACTAGGTAATAGGGTCTCTTAAAGGAAATTTAATTCTCTACAAATTTTATTCGAAACATTTTTTCAAATTTCGCTTAGTTTGCGAGTTATTTTCGCATTTTTGAGATTTGTTCAAGGTAAATTATTACCAAATTGACGAAATAATATTTATAGTTGACACTAGCTATTAGGGTTTTAATTTAATTTTGTAGAAGATATTTGAAACATTTTTCCGCCAAGCTTTCGTGTTATTTACGAATTCTTAGTTGTTAAATGTGAAACAAACATAATCTTTTGACATTGTTCAAGGTTGATTATAAACTAGCAAATAAAAAACTTACTAAGCACTAAGTTTTCCTAAAATTTATTTATTCTAGGTTTATTCGAAGCAAAATTTCGCAGATTCTTAAATATTGTGTTATAATCAATAACCTTAATTCACCCAAGATGTTAAGAGATACTTACTTCAAGCTCCCAATATGAATTCAGTTACAATGGGTAAAATTTCATGAATAAATAACTATGGCCTATTCTTTCTTATTTTTTGCCATCTCCAGCCCCTGATTCTAGGATATTCCTCGCTCTTTCCACGATTTTGCCATTGCTTGGTTCCATGGTTTCCTTGGTCTTCCTCTTTGTCATTTCCTTGTGAATGTAGGTAGCCATACTATTTTCGTTTGCCTTCCATCCTCCGTCCTTACTATACTAGATGCCCAGACCACTTTAGAAGTTTTTTCTCTATGCTTTCCAGAACTGGTTCAACATTAAGCTCTGCTGTAACTGTCTTATTTCGTATTTTATCACTATAAGTAGTACCTTTAACGTTTCTTAGATATTTCTTAACAACTCTAACAACCAGTTTGCTTAACAACCAGCTTTCACTACAGTATTTCAGAATTGATTTCAGTATTTCAGTATTGTATATTATGCTGGAAACTGTCATTTTTATTTTCTTAGATATTTCTTCTTCTTCTTTCGAATGGGCCTACTTTGGACCAAGCTTGTTCAACTGTTGGGCCTTGATCTTTACCCAGTATTGTCTCATTTTCTGCCGGTGTAACTCCTTTCTCTCTTCTTTCCAGGGGGTACCTTTCCTTGAAGGAGGTTTTTCCTGAAATCCATGGACTTCCTTCAGGGTGCGTCTCACAGACTCTCTGTTTTTGAGATCTGGTATTCTCTCAGTTCTTTAATATCCATATCGGTCTCTGTCAACTAAGTGGTACTAAGCTTCTTGTTTTGCCAGAAGATGAACAGACGGTTGGTTAGTCAGTTTGGAAGCAATCTTGCAACGTGGATATAGAAAGCTACCCTTCTTTTCCTTGTACAGCCAGAGAGCATATCAATATGTTCGTAGAGCTCAAAGTTATGCTGCCTTCGGAATTCCCCATCTTCCTTTACCGGGCCTAGGATCTTCCTGAGGATTCTCCTCTCTCTGATTTCCAATTTCTCTATTAGACCCCTTCGGTTCAAGGAATGACACTCCATGGCATACAAGGCTTCTGGTCGTAAGATTGATGTGTAGTGCTTAAGTTTCAGGTTGCGTGACAGGCATTTCTTATTGTATGTGTTCTTAGTTAGCCGATAGGCTAGTTCTAACTTGCTGACACTCTTGGATAATGATGTTCTTTCTGATAAGTTGGGTTCAATCCATTCGCCGAGATATTTAAATTTCTCAGTGCTCTTGATGTTTCTCTGTTCTAGTAACATCTCTCTGATGTTGGTGAAGAATTCTGTTTTCTCCAGCGACACTTGAAGACCCACTTTGGCATCCTGTTTTCTGAGGCAGTTTACCTGCTTTTTTGCCATCTCAAGAGAATCAGCAAACAGTGCCATGTCATCTGCAAAGGCCAGGCAATCTACAACCAGTTCATCGTTCTTACGTCCCAGGTAGATACCACTCTGAGCAACCAAATTGTTCAGTTCCTTGCGCTATTCTCTCATAACCTTTTCAAGGACACAGTTGAAGAAAAGTGGGGAAAGTCCATTCCCTTGTCTCACACCTCTGTTAAATTGGCAGAACCAATTCGGAAAAAAAAAATCCGCGACGGCACATAATAATCCGCTTTTTATCCGCTAACGATTATAAAAAGAAAAAAATTTCCCGCTCTTCCCATTTCCCGGGAAAATGGGGCCCGCTAACTTAACAAAAAATTAGCGGTACCCATTCTAAAAATAATTATATTGAGAAAATAATTGCACCGGAATTATCCGCTTTTTATCCGCAAACAAATGCCGCGAGAAAAATAATTTCCAAACTTTTCATTTCCCGGAAAAATTGAGTTTTTTTTTCGCGTAATTCGTTTGTGTATGAAGTAAAAGTTATCAGGTGCTATCACGGAGAAATAAAGATAGCGGGGAAAAAATTTGCTGAGAGGTAATTTTGAAAAACAAAGAAAGAGAGGGGTGGCAATAGCTCCACTAAAACTGCCCTCTCGCCCCACCGTAGATGGGAGGAAGGCAACCAAAAGAACATTTCATTTTTGAAAAGACCTAACATACCACTTGCACATTTGAAAGGTCCTAGCATGCCACCTGCATCTTTGAAAGGCCCTAGCATTTCGCCGCCGCGCCGATGCCTTTTTGAACGGGGCAATAGAAATAACGTGTGACGATTCGGCCGGGGAAAAACGAAAACATTTAGACTCCACCCCTTTCCGAAATCCGCTATCTATTTCCGGGTTGGAATGAATCCGATGGGTTTCATGAATCACCGATACCTGTGATGGATACGAGGAATCGTGTCAGCCCGAAATTACTTATTTATTCTCGTTGCGATTAAGCTTTCACTATAGAATTGTTTTCAGAAGTTTATCAGAATTTTAACAGAACTTAATAAATCACATTTTCCTCTAAATAATCGTAGATTCTTCTCTTCTTCCTCATTATATACCCCTTTCTTTCTTTGTTCTTTAAAACTACCTCACAGCAATTTTATCCTCGGTATCCTTATTTCGCCGCGATAGTACATGATAACCTTTGCTTCATCCACAAACGAACTCCGTGAAAAAAAAATCCCGAATTTTCCCGGGAATTGAAAAGTCTCGCGGCATTCGTTTGCGAATTAAAAGCGAATAATTCCGGTGCAATTATTTCCTCAATATAATTATTTTTAGAATGGGTCCCGCTAACTTTTTGTTAAGTTAGCGGGATCCTATTTTCCCGGGAAATGGGAAGGGCGGGAATTTTTTTCATTTTACAATCGTTAGCGGATAAAAAGCGGATAATTCCGGTGCAATTATATTCTCATATAATTATTTTTACGATGGTTCCCGCTAACTTACTGTTAAGTTAGCGGGATCCTATTTTCCCGGGAAATGGGAAGGGCGGGAAATTTTTTTCTTTTTGCAATCGTTAGCGGATAAAAAGCGGATAATTCCGGTGCAATTATTTTCTCAATATAATTATTTTTAGAATGGGTACCGCTAACTTTTTGTTAAGTTAGCGGGACCCCATTTTCCCGGGAAATGGGAAGAGCGGGAATTTTTTTTTTTTTTACAATCGTTAGCGGATAAAAAGCGGATTATTATGTGCCGTCGCGGATTTTTTTTCCGAGTTGGCCAACTTAACAGAGGTTTGTCTCACACCAGTTTTTATTTCGAAGCTTTCTGAAATCTCGCCTCTAAATTTAACATTGGAATGGGTGTTGGTCAAAGTTTCTAGGATTAGTCTGCGGGTTTTGTTGTCTAGTGCTACTTCCTGTAGTACTTTGTTAAGCATTTCTCTATCAATGGAATCGTAGGCCTTCCCAAAATCAACAAAGATGACGACCACCTTGCGGTTCCTCATCTTGGAGTATGCAAGTACAGTTTTAAGATTGAGGATCTGTTTAACACAGGATCGGGTCTTCCTGGAGCCCCCCTGGTATTCTTCCAGTTGACTATCCAACTGATTTTCTGCCCTTGTTTGTAACGCCTTCGAGAGAATCTTGTATGTTACCGGGACGACAGAAATTCCACGGTAGTTGTTTAGATCCGTAAAATCTACATTTTTGTGAAGCGAATGGATCAGAGCAGATTTCCAATCGGGCGGTAATTTCTCTGTATCCCAGTTGTCCTGTATGATCTCGGTTAGCTTGCGCACGGTATTGTTTCCAGCACCTTTCCACAGTTCAGCAACGTTAGAGTCCTCTCCAGCTGCCTTATTATTCTTAAGAAGTTGAATGATCTGGCCAACTTCTTTCAAAGAAGGGGGAAGCGAGTCCGGGTTTGGTGTAGTTTGTTTATAGTCGAAGTCTTCGCTGGGTGGATCACAGTTGAGTAGATTTTTAAATACTTAGCCAAAAGGTGGCAGTTGTCCTTGTCGTTATAAGCCAGTTTGCCTTTTGAGTCTCTGAAGTGGAGGCTTGGCGGAGCGTATTTTCGGAGTGCCTGCTTAAAGGTTCCAAAGAAATCTCTGGAATTATTCTTAGCAAAGCTCTCTTCGATTTGGGTTAGTTGGTTTTGTGTGAAGGTTCGTTTGGTTTCTCGAATTATCTTGGCTGTAACCTTTCTTTGTTCCCAAAATTTATGCCAATTTTCCTTGGTCTTTTTAGAATTCCACTTCACCCAGGCTATCTGTCTTTGGGCTATTGCATTGTCACAGTCTTCAGTCCACCACGGATGCTTCCTTCTTCTAGCGAGAGGGGCGAGTTCATTGGCCGCCTTGACAAGAGTCTCCTTTAGTTGGTCCCAGTTGTTTAGGTCTATGTTGTTCAGTCTTTGACTTAGTTCTTGGCTGTTCTTGAGTCGCTCGGCGTCAAATCTTACCATTTTGGAGGTTCTGCGTAATCTAGTGTTTCTAGGCTGGAGTCTTATTTTGTTCTTTGAGAGGTAGTGGTCTGAGTCCGGATTGGCGCTTATTATTACCTTCACGTTTTGTATTTCCTTTTGAGATTTTTGTGAAATGGCCACATGATCTATCTGGAATTCACCCAGGTGGGTATTAGGTGAAATCTAAGCCTTCTGCTTCCTTGGCAAGTGTTTGAAGGCTGTAGACTTCATGACCAACCCAAAGGTCCTACATAGATCCACCAATCGTTCTCCGTTGCGGTTGCTTCGCTTATGCGCCGGATAATTGCCCACTATGTTAGTAGGGAAAGATGATATGTTCTAAATCCACCTCTACCTCTGACATGCGCATGCGCGATGACCTTTAACCCCTAACCTTGACCTTGACCCCTAACCTTGACCTTGGGACTTCCGGTTTCGATTTCCGGTTTCGACTTACAGTTTCCAGTCACTTCCGGTTTCGACTTCCGGTTTCGACTTCCGGTTTCGACTTCCGGTTTCCGGTTTCGACTTCCGGCCGCCATTTTCAGAACTTCCAGATGCGCGGGAAAATTAAAAAAATAGACGCGAGGCGGGGAAATTCAAAATTAGATCCTGTTGAGACAAATGAGGTGTGAACTTGGTTGCATACATCAACGGGGCTAAAATACATGAGACTAGACAGACGAGGCTAGATCCATGGGACTAAATACATGAGACTAGATAGACGGGGCTAAATACATGAGACTAGATAGACGGGACTAGATACATAAGACTAGATACATGGGGCTAGGTACATGGGGCTAGATAGACGGAGCTAAATAAATGAGACTAGATAAGACTGAACTAAAATATATAAGGGGTTGTTTAATTTAACTTAATAATCTACGTTTTAATTTTGATTACTGCTCTGACTTGTTGATTAGGTTCGACTGGATGTTTGCTAGCAATAACAACTTGCTGTTATCTTATCAGCGGTGAGCGAGTGTTAGTTTCCAAGAGAATGAAAGGTTGTAAAATAAAGGAAACTCCACATAAAATTTATGTTTTTATTAAATTCTAATAATAATACATTTAAATTTACATCAAAACATTTAAATACTTATATAAACATTTCTTGCAATACATATAGAATAGTCGCTAATATGATTTATACATACAATGGTTCATTTTAATTAAATTTTTAAATTAATTTTCGAACTATTCCCGACAATGGGGTGTATTCAACGGCAGCTTCACACAAAATAAGGCAATAGGCTCGAGTGTTTGGCTTGAATGCTTGCGTAGCTTCAAATTCAATTTTTAAATCAACAGCAGATGATTTAATACTCTCATTTTGTTTAGATACATCAAATACAAAAAGAACATGATCCTTGAGTTGAATCATATCTAATATCGGCTCATTTCTGCGTTCATAGTAACTGCTTTGGAAAGTGGCATACATGTAATAAAGTTGTGCATAATCACCACTATCCATATTAAGATTTAAGCTTTCATATGGATATGAATCCGAGTTTAGGTCAATTTTCATATTTCGCAGCGATGCATTATCAAATTTGGACGCGTTTTTTACATGAGCATCTCTTCGCCCCTCTTGCAGTGCAATTATAACATATCGAGGCTTCTCCAGAGTTGTAGATGTTTTTACAGACCAGATATCTCTGTCGGTGTTTTTTAAAGCAGGTAGTTCATGCAACTCCCACCTACGAAACGGTATTAATATCGGCTTATCTTCTTCGAGTGTTTCCAATACATTCAATCGAGCTTCGTCGTTGAGTTGGATATGGGGAATTCGCCAGTAAATTTGATCAATATTGAATCTTATATTTGCATCTCCTTTGTAGTAGTTCACGTCAGTTCTAGCTCGTAGTAGAATTAAATCCTGCTTTACATTAATTAACATTTTTGTATAATCCTCAGCAAAACCCAATAAATATTTCAATGGAATTATAGCATAGAACTTTCTGTTATTATCAAAGTATGTAACATTTGTAGCATTTTCAGCCCAGCCGCAAAGGTCGAGTATATGCTGATCCCGCTTGGTATTGGAGAGTAATCCTTTTATCGTGCTTGTAATTCCTACATCTCGATTCTTATCTACTTCAACTCCATTCAATTCATAGCGAATTTCATCAAACAAAAACGCATATGCGTTTTTCACAAGTTCAAAGTTATGTGTAGTTGCAGGTGGAATGAGTTTCGGAAAATTAACGGTTCCGCTTACATAAATATAACTTTCGCTAGGATAAGTGTAAATATCCTGGTGTTGGATCCTAATACGAATCTCATCATTGTTTCCATAATTTTGAGCTATAGGATAATACGTATGAAATTCACTCTTTGTAATAGTATCCTCATAGTCAACTTTGGAGAATATATCTATTTTATCCATACTATCGCTTTAACTTATATCCTAGAGATAATAGTTTATTTTTTAATATAGGTGTTAACTCTTTGAGATGTAAATGTCGAGTGGTAGAATTGTCCGAAACAGCCGCTTTTATACGATTTCCGTGAAAATTAATTCCCATCTCTCTCCCCTCTCTCTCTCTCCCTCTCTCTCTCCCTCTCTCTCTCTCTCCCTCTCTCTCTCTCTCACTTAATACTCTGCAGCTCTAATCGGTTATGTGTAGCGTGGGGTCACATAGACCTCACACCCTGTTTAGCGTGGGATCACATAGACCTCACACCCTGTTTAGCGTGGGGTCACATAGACCTCACACCCTGTTTAGCGTGGGGTCACATAGACCTCACACCCTGTTTAGCGTGGGATCACATAAACCTCACACCCTGTTTAGCGTGGGGTCACATAGACCTCACACCCTGTTTAACGTGGGGTCACATAGACCTCACACCCTCATTGATGCAAAGAACTCTGCACGATATAAATAGGGTTGTATAGCATTTATAATTTAGTGTTAACGCTGATGTTTTACTATCAAGATGGGGATTGTATTTGGTGAGAAACGTGCCCGTAATAAAACCATCTATTGGACTCCACTTAGAATATCTACTAGTTTATCACCATCATATAAGACGCTTCCTAGACGTCAAAAGAATAAAGTTGAGAGTTTTAATGGTGACTATGATAATAATAGAGAAAAATATGCACATATTCCCGATGCAATAAACCAATCAGCTGTTTGTTCATCCAACGCTAAAGATAGTGAACATTCCCTCGAGAAAACGGATGTTAAATGTCAAAAGAATAAAGTTGAGAGTTTGAATGCGCATGTTCCTGATTCAATAAACCAATCAGCTGTTTGTTCATCCAATGCTAAAGATAGTGAACATTCCCTCGAGAAAGTGGATGTTAAAAGACGGTGTGTTGGTTGTTATAAAGCAAACCGAATGATATTTGGAAGACAAAAGGCCTCAAGAAAACTAGTTGTGTAAAGTTTCGCTGTAATATGTGTGCAAGTCATTATTGCTTAAGCTGCTTCTTCCGAACGCATAACATATACAAAGCATGACCACTATTTGTATTTAAATGTATTGATGTAAATTTAATTGTATTATTATTAGAATTTAATAAAATCATAAATTTTATGTGGAGTTTTCTTTATGTTACAACCTTATCCATCTAGCTCCGTCTATCTAGCCCTATGTACCTAGCTTCATGTATCTAACCCCGTCTATCTAGTCTAATGTATCTAGCCTCGTCTATCTAGTCTCATGTATTTAGCTTCGTCTATCTAGTCTCATGTATTTAGTCCCATGGCTCTAGCCTCGTCTGTCTAGTCTCATGTATTTTAGCCCCGTTGATGTATGCAACCAACTTCACACCTCATTTGTCTCAACAGGATCTAATTTTGAATTTCCCCGCCTCGCGTCTATTTTTTTAAATTTCCCGCGCATCTAAAAGTTCTGAAAATGGCGGCCGGAAGTCGAAACCGGAAATCGAAACCGGAAGTGACCGGAAACAGGAAGTTGAAACCGGAAACCGTAAGTCGAAACCGAAAGTCGAAATCGGAAACCGGAAGTCGAAACCGGAACATCCAAGGTCAAGGTTAGGGGTCAAGGTCAAGGTTAGGTTAGGGGTTAAAGGTCATCGCGCATGCGCATGTCAGAGGTGGAGGTGGATTTAGAACATATCATCTTTCCCTACTTATGTTTCTGTATTTTTTCTCTCTTTCCAATTGAGCATTGAGGTCACCAAGCAGTATAACGGTGAGCCTCTCTGGAAGTTTAGAGATAATATCTTCTAAGTCTTCCCAGAATTTATCAGTTCTGTCTGGATTGCGTCTGTTGTCGTGGTTGATTGGGGCATGTACATTGACTATACTGTAGCCCTTGTATACTGTGCGCATTTGAGAGAGAGGATGGATACACGACTGCTCGGGGAGATAAAGTCGGTGACTGAATCCAGTATCCTATGACTAATTATAAATCCTGTACCTAAGTGGGGTACATTCTTCATTACCCGCTGACCCACTTTTCCTTTAAGGATTCTGTAGCCTTGGGACTCGACAGCATGTTCGTCCGTAAATCTGGTTTCCTGTACTGCTGTCAGTATTATGTTGTGTCGTGTTAGTGAATCAGTCAAATGTGTCAGTCTACCCACTTTCAGCAGTGAGTTTGCATTAAATGTTGCGAAGATTCTTTGCCGTCTTGGTCTGAGTTTACGTTCGGTGATTTCAGGATGCTCCGATTCTTCCTTAAAGCATGTTGGTGCGGACTCCGCAGAATCCGAAGGTCCGCTAACGTCACCATAGGTGACGGTGGATTAGTTACCACCTGGGGTAGTGCATTTAGCGAGATTTTCCTTCATGCTCAGTTGAAGAATATTCTTCATGGAACAGTAGCGAGCCCAAGTTGTTAGCTTGGGAGGCTTATTATTCGGGGTTGTCACCCCTAAACAGAACTCCTTAGCCGTAGTGAAGGCGACCTCTTCACTACGGCTAAGGAGTCCTGTCCACCCCACTCTTCCCAGGTACTAGGCTCAGTGCCATTGTTTACCAAAGATGTTCAAGGGGTACTTATTATATTACTAGGTCCAGATCTGTTTTAGATTTTTTTGTTTATTCATAATTTCTAGTAGGTTCTAAGTAAATGACAAATAATTGATAGTGTTGTAAACTCGAATCACTCCTATATAATGTGCTACGATTGTGATGGTATCAAATAGCAAGTGTTGTATCTTTCAAGTCTAAAATAGCTTAACCCACAAAATTTGAAGTACCTATACACACTCAGCAAGGTTTAATAAGATTTGAAAATTGTTACGAGGGTCGGAAGGGTAAAATCAAATTGAAAGACAAATCTGGCCGACAGGACGAGAAAATTAAGAACAAAGTTTCGAGTAAAGTTTTCAATTCCAAAATTTGATCGAATCGTCTTATACAAAATTTGAGTAGTTTATTCTCCATGCAACTACAAATATCATACATATATTCATTCTACATTTAATTTAGAATGATTCAGCCAATTTAGATTATTTTGGAGAAACCTGTCAAAAATTTCAATTTCAAAATTTTCATACAAAATTTAGTTCATCATACAAAGTTTTTATGGGTTATACGTCAATATCCATGATATGTCAGAATTAGAGAATTTTTAATGGGTTTTCCTTGAAAAAAATCCGGATATTCGACACCTCTCCGCTTTTGAATTATTAAACTTCAAAACAAGTAGAATTTTACACAGACTACGCTAATATAAATCATTATGCAATTAAAAAAGAACTAAATAATTTTGGACCACATAAAAGCAAATAAAACCACATAAAAGCAAACAAAAAGGAATAACATTATTTGAATAAGTCTTAGGTTTTTCTGAAAGCTTAAAAAATCTAATCTAAAATATTGAGGTTTAATTAATTAATATTGTTTTATATATATTAAGACTGTATAGACTGTTTAAAAACGACATCGAATTTTAGAAAATCTGTCTGCAACAAGCAATAACTTTGAAACCATCAGGCGACATTGCAACTTATTAATATTTTTAACTTGATTAAAATTAATAATTATGCTTGAATAAAATTCATGCGAAAATATTGGATAAAATAAAGTATGTAAATGTTTACTTCATTTCAACTTGATTTCATTCAACCCTCGTAACAATTTTTAAATCTTTCTAACGGTCTATCTTAATATTAGTCTTTATATTACTCACAAGATAATAGATATTTGGTAAATATTGTAAGCTGACCTATATTTATTTGACTTATTAAAAACAGTTAAAATACTATATTTACATATAATATTTTTTGAGTATTCATTTGTTTGAGCTAAAATAAAATTATCCACGGGGGCGAAGATAAAAATCCGCGGGTTATAGCTAGTATGATATATCCAAATACAAAAATCTTAATATGTAAGAATTGGGTAATGCAATAAAATCAGAAAACTCTTCAGTTTTATTTATTTGCATTGCGCATATAAAAATATTCATATCCATATCGATTATATAACGTAATATAAGCGGCCGAAAAACACGAATGTGAGAAATACTTTGATTGGATGTATCCATTCTTTATAGAAATGTTCCCGCAGGACGCATTCGTTTTCTTTATTATTGTTTTTCGTACGACTTCTGATTTTATGACGCTGTTTACTGGAATGGATCGCCTTCCGTTCAAAGCAAAAGAAACAAGACACTGACTCAAGTCTTTACGACGTCGTATGATATTTTTCAATTGATAAACTACTGAGAAGAACAAATAGATGCCATTCAATAAATACAAATGATTATTTTTATCTGAAAAATGTATGCAAAAATGGAAATATTTCGGAAATAAATTATAATATAATACTATATATTGCTGTCTCAAATGGTTTGTAAAATTTGAAATAAATGCTTTTATTCAGGAAAAAATGAAATGATTAACACAACTCGCGTTATTTAAATTTTGCGTATTTGGGTTAGATATTTTTATTACTTCGCTTTGTGCTGCTCTTATTGCTTCTAATTAGTTTATTTTGAATTCTTTTTGTAGGTTGTTTCGAGTTTAAAACCGAACCAGTACAGTCTATAACATCTTCCAATTTAAATCTCAAGTGGAAAGAAATAAAACACAAAAGCAAAAAAATATATATTCTAATTTAATTTGAAACGAGGAAAACTCTCCGACCATTTTTACGTTGTTAGTTCAGTTGGCGCGTGTAATTTTCTTGCTAGGATTCCTTTAATCATAAAATAGACTTTATATGTAAGTTCTTTCCGCTTCTAACCACGTTCGCTCGAAATTGCCAATATTGAATTATTGTAGTTTCCAGGCAAGATTTATTATGTTTTATGTTTTAAGTCCAGAGATTGAACATCCACCAACTGCACCCTCGAGCTATAACCGACGCGGTCGGCTCATAAATATTTATTTTTACTCGTCCTCCATTACCAACAAACATTAACCCAAAACTAATACCATTATCATACTTTATATCTATATAATCGAAATTTAACATCTTAAATATTCTACATAAATTCGCATTGAGAATAACCAGACAAGATAATAAATACATTTCATAATAGAGACTTTAACGGATATTTGCTTTTCGGAAAATCCATCGTAAAATGTGAATTAAATATAACAAATATATATGTATGTGTTTACTGTATATATTTTATGTTACTGTATTTTCTAGATTTTTTTTTTAAATTTGGGTATTTGAAAGTGTTAATACTTATTGTAGTAAATGAATTGTGTCGATTATTAGGGAATTGTAATTGTTTTACATTTAAATTAAAATACATTTGAGAAACCAATAAACATTAATAGCATACGTGCTTTAAGCTGAACACGATAATAGTTCGACAGAGAACAATAAGAATCGGCAGTAAACGTGAATACAAGCGTTTATTTCATTCGCGTTTCCTCTCTTTAATTGCACTGAAGGAAACTGAATATTTAATACGAAATGGCCTGTTTTTACCATTAAATGGTAATATTACCATTTTTTTTTAAATAAATTTATTTGAAAAAAAAATAATAAAAGTAAAACTTTTAAATTTCATCAAAGTGGAGACGTAAATGCTAATAGAATATAAATAGCAGTTTTATTTAAAACAAGTTTAATGAAATCTCAATGTATTCAAACATTGATATTCGTGTATAATTCAATTTTTTGTGTTTCAAAAACTTTTACTTTATTTCAATTTTAAAAGTTTTACCTCGTTGCATTCCTTCTGTTTTTTCTCTTAAAAAATGCAAATGTAAAGGACGAGAAGAACAAATTTTTAAGTAAATAATTTCTTCTTCTGCCTGCGACACTTGCTTAATTATGAATGATTCTAAGTGGCAGCTATTCCAATCTTGCAACTATTTCCTCGTATTTAGTACAAGTAACTAATTTCGTATTTTTAACCAGTTTATACAAATGAAAAGCCCGAAGAAAATATTTTTTAGGGCAGAAAGACCTCGTGGTCGGTAACTCTTTGTGTATCAAGTATACAGTAAATCCTTACTCCCTCTCTTTCTCTCTACTTTTTGAATAATGAGATATTTAATAATCTCTACTTTTGGCTGCGACACTTGCTTAATTATGAATGATTTTAAGTGGCAGCTATGAAAACTTGCAACTGTTTCCTCGTATGCGTAAGTAACTCCCTATTCTTACCCAGTCTATACAGTTGAGAAACTGGAAGAAAATATATTTTTTCAAGGACCCATAGCTCTGTAGCTCTTTATGTACCAAATATGCAATAAACATTTTCTCTCGCTATAACTTTTAAATAATGATATATTACGTAGAAACTTCTGGTGGATAGAAATTTTTAATTTTGTAATTTCTCGCTTTAATTTAGAGCAATGAAATTAATAAGCTATTTAGTAGGAAACTCTAACTGCTGAAATTCTGCAACTACCAAGGAAGCAGATCGCAATTGTGGTAGGCCTACTTACAGGAGACTGCCCTCTACGAGAACACCTGCATGTATACAAGGGGTATCTTGAAGGATGAACCTTTATGCAGGTTATGCTATGAGGACAAAACCGCCGCTCATATAATTTTCCACTGTGAAGCAATTGCACGTAGGAGACACAAGCTTGATATTACAGCTCCCCGTGAAAAACATGGCACATATGGAATATACAAGTTTAAAAGATTTTTTTTTAAATTCCACAAGAGGAAAATAATTCTATGTAATTTATACAATAAAACACGAGCCTATATGGTACAAAATAAATTAGAATATATATTTTTATAATATAAAAATTATTCACGTACCGGGTACATGATAAGTCGGCACTGGATATGTCGGCACCGGGCAAATCGGCACCAGTCATCAAAATATAAATTTTCTAGTATAACAGAGGTTTTGGTAATATCAAAAATAAAATAATTTTTTTTTATAATTAAAAAAAGTAACGCACGCCCCTTGAAAGATGAAGGAAATTGTAAACTAATTATAAATTTATTTAGTCACCTTCTAGCCAACAGTAGAATTCATGTGAAAACAGCGTTAAATTAAAAACTAATAATAAAACATAAATAACTTTATTAAAGTTTAGAAATTACATTTCATAATTGTGAAATAATCCTCTCAGGTACTCCAACATGTTGTCCCTGTTATATGAATTTACTTTCTTCAGTATTCGCGCATCCGCCTCTTCGTAGCGTCTTCTCTTTCGGTGTAATTCTAGCGGAACTGGATGAAATTCAGGTCTTCAGTCAGAAAAACTTAACTCGCTTATAAAATCGAATATACTGGGGGAAAAAACGTATTTCCTTTTGTCTGATTTATTGCGAAATTTTCTTTAATTTTCTTCAATATCATAGAAAAGTGTATAGAAAAGGGATTAAAAGAAAGTTGAAAATTCGAGTGCCGAAATGTCTCGGCGCCGATTTGCCCGGTGCCGACTTATCCGGTGCCGACTTATCCGGTGCCGACTTATCCGGTGCCGACTTTTCCCGCTGCCGAGTTGTCTGGTGCCGACTTATCCGGTGCCGAGTTGTCCGGTGCCGTCTTGGAAGTGCCGACTCGTCCGTGTCCCCACGTACCTACCTATATTGCGTTGCACCATCTCACCACTTATAAAATAAATCTCTTTTTTGAGAATAGTTTATAAATTCATAACAAACTTTTTATGCACTCCCAAAATAATTTAAGTTTAAAATAAATGTATGGAATTATGCATTGCATTTATTAAATTTTGCTTAAATAACTGCATATTCTAATTTTAGTATAATGCGACAAATACAAGAAGACAGAAGGCGAAGAAAATCTCGTTAGGCCTTGCGTTTTTGACTTGCTATGAAGGAAATTAAATTTCTTGTCTGTTTAGAGAAGAGAACCTGTTAACGCGGCCTTGTGACATTGGAGGGTGCTGAAGATTAAATCAAACTTTAACAACCGCCTTATAAAGTGGTTAAGGCGTTTATGCATATAGACTGCCTCATCTCATCACTCGGCTGAAATTAACGTCATTAAAATGTAATGTGTGGAAACGTCACCGGCCTTAATAACAACGTCAATTCGCCTCTCCCGCACGCAACCAATTATTCAAATAATTAACTACTGTAAAAATAGCAAAATGTAAAAAAATCTCAGAGATAAATTTGAATTAAAAATACGGGGGTTTATTATGCTCTCTAGCGATATTTAATTAAAGTGTAACATGCCATCAACACGTTATTAATTACTAATGTGCAAAATTTACATCAGCGCTAAACACGACATTGTCATATCACACTATAAATTATCTCTAATGATATCTTCATATTAATTAAAACATTTCGTTTTATATCCTTCCGTCAAGCGAAAATTAATTATAAATTGGATCTAAATTGATTTTAAAATAAAAAAATTAAATTTGTTTTACACTAGAAGCTGTCCCCATATTCCACCTTGGCTTTTAGTATGCGCCACCCCGGTATCGCATATTTTGCATTAATTCGTGATGGGCAGCCCAGACGGTTAGTGAAAACCGCCCTAGTTGTTGTCTCCCCGTCCAAGATTCGAACCCGGGTCTCCCGGCAACTAGAAGCTGTCTCAACAAGAGCTTTTTTCTGTCATGCTTTAACAATCAAACCCTTATGATTGGTCGATGGTAGATAGTCCGCCATTATTAAATTATCGATACCTTAAATTAATAAGTTAGTCGATACGTATTTTTATTGTTAAAAATTATTTCAAATATAGTTGACTGCCACGATTCCCAAATTGCGTACAATTATTGGATGGCAAAATGTTCCAATTGCGATGATAATAATCAGATAATTTGAGGAGACTGGGTCGATTACTGATGCTAAACCATCGACATGTATTCGTCCAAATCGTTCAGTCAAAAACATTACGGGTGTTTCGCCAGAATGATAGTCCGAGAACATCTATTAGGTATCATGCTCAAGAATAAAGCATTTCAAGACGCATTATACAGCGTATTCTCAGCAAAAAGTTGCGCCTTCGTGCCTATAAAATTCAACTAACCGAACAACTCAAGCATACAGGGCATACACATCGATTAGAATAAGATTGATGAATATAGGAAGGTTGAAGAATAAGTGATCGGTGAGTTTTCCAAAAGAAACTTTGGCAATGAGGCCCATTTTCAAGTTGATGAATTCGTAAACAAAACGAATTTGAAAACAACTACATGTGTTTTGAGAAGAGAATTCACCCCAAAAGAGTGGAGGCACCATTGGACCAGTCTTCTTCGAAAACACTGCCGGGAATGTAACGTGGGTCCCAAAATTCTTGGAATCGACTCTTGCCATGAATTTGATGAAGTAGGTAGGTAGGTTTAAGTGGCAGCTAATGCTCACATAGGCCTCAGATAGGCCCGTTGTGTTACCACGGTACTTGGAGTACAACCCTCCTCAGGGGATTTTGTCAAACCATTTCGAGCCGTGGATGAACCAGAAAAGAGATTATCCAAGAAAGGTGGGCCTAAGAAGAGCAATCGTGTTGCGGTCAGAGAGGGGCATTGGCATAGGTAATGCTGAACACTCTCCTCTTCCTCCTCGTTCAGGCAGCATCGGCAGTTGTCCCGCTTCGCTATGCCCAGTCTCTCAGCGTGCTTGTCAATGGGACAGTGTCCCGTGATGACTTCCACTGCCAGTATGATATCGTTTCTTTTTAGAGAGACGATGTTGGTGCTTTTTTTCCTGTTTCGGTGAGGCCATATTTGCCTGGTTACCTCGCAGGTGTCTTCATCCCTCCACCATCGCTCGCCTAGGTTCGAGGTTATTTCGGCTATGGTCTCCTTGCACGAGGCAAATGGAATACCAATATCCTGTAATACTTCGGTTGAGTGCAGGCTTGTGCCGTTCTTTGCAAGCTCATCCGCTTTTGTGTTACCTGGGATCCCGTTGTGGCTTGGTACCCACATGAGTCTCACGTTTGTGTGTGCTGCGAGCTCATTCAGCTTTCTCCGACAGTCAGAGACCACTGTTGAGTTGGTGCACACGCTAGTAATTGCTCGGAGAGCAGCTTGGCTATCGGTGTAAATGTGGATCTGTTCATCAAGGTCCCCATTTACCATCAGCCACTCTGCTGCCCCTTTTATGGCGGTTACCTCCGCCTGTAGAACGCTGCAGTATTCTGGCAGGCGTAAGCTAATTCTGAGGTTGAGGTCGTTGGAGAAAACTCCACTGCCCACTTTGTCCTCCCTCCGCGAGCCGTCTGTAAAGACCTGCGTGTGTCCTGCTGGTACCTCTTTCTTTTCCATCCACTCCTCTTTAGAGGGTATGTGGTATGAGAAGTTGTTGCCAAAAGCAGGTGTTGCTAGACATCGGTCTATGTTTTTGGGCACCCCTTTAAATTCATTGATTATTCCGGCGTGTCCACGATAGTCCGATGTCAACATTCGCACTGACTTTAGTCTAAGTGCTGTGGTAATGGCATGTTGCTTGCCCATTAAATCGACCGGGGCTATGTCCAGGATTGTCTCCAAGGCTTTCGTAGGCGTCGTTCTCATGGCTCCCGTTATCATGAGCGCCGCCATTCTCTGCACTTTTGTAAGCGCCATTTGATGGACTCTTTTATTAAGTGCCGGCCACCATATGAAAACGCCGTAGTAGAGTATTGGTGTAACTACGGCTCTGTATAGCCAGAAGGTAATCTTGGGGTTAAGGCCCCAAGATTTCCCCACCGCTCTCTTGCAAGAGTACAGCGCCACCGTTGCTTTCCGTACTCTTTCGTTTATGTTGAGCTTCCATGATAACTTTCGGTCTAGTATGAGACCTAAGTACTTGGCGCTCTCCTGGATCGTCAGTTCAGTGCCCTTTAGCATTGGGAGCCTGAATTTTGGGATGTTGTGTTTCCTTGTGAAAACGGCTAGCTCGGTTTTCGCCGGGTTGACATCTACGCCACACCTTTTGCACCATTGCGCTAGTTTCGATAGGGCCCCTTCAACAAGTTGCGACATTGTATTGAGGTGTTTCCCTGAGGCCGCTATTGCTACGTCATCCACATTCCAAAGCAATGGTGAGAGGACGCCTCCTTGTGGGGTTCCCCTACTCACCTTCCTTCTTATGTGGGATTCCCCCATTGTGGCCCTAATGTTCCTTTCACGGAGCATTTTTCCGATCAGGTGACATAGAGCGTTGTCCATAGCTAGTCCAGTTAAGGCTGATTCTATGGCTTCAGGCTTCACGTTGTTAAATGCCCCTTCTATATCGAGGAAGACAACCATCGTGAACTCCTTATGCCTCATCGAGCTCTCTATCTGGTTTACCAAGGCGTGGAGTGCTGTTTCCACGGATTTCCCCTTTGTGTATGCGTGCTGAGACATTGACAGCATTTCAGGGTGTAATGCCTCCTTCATGTGCAAGTCAATCAGTCTTTCAAGTGTCTTTAGCAGGAACGATGATAAGCTGATTGGTCTCAGGTCTTTGAGGGAGGTGTGTGAGGCCTTTCCTCCTTTTGGGATGAAGACCGCTTCGACCTCTCTCCATATTTTTGGGATGTATGAGAGGTTTATACATGCCTTAAACATAGTCTCCAACCAAGGTGTAACTATATATATGGCCTCTTGCAGCTCAACTGGACTGATTCCGTCAGGTCCAGGTGACTTAAAGGGTTTGAAGCTTTTGATGCTCCAGGTTAACTTATCTACACCTACAATTCTGTCAGCCAGATAACGAGGTGGAGCAGTTATGGTGGAGTCCACTACACGTATTCCATTGTTTCGAAAGTGTGTATCCATGAGTAGCTCCAGCGTTTCTGTACATGAGGTTGTCCAGTTTCCATCTGGACTGCCGGATCCTTAGATAAAATTTTTCGCAGTCGGCTGGCTTCTGAGGTTTCCTCTATTTGCTCGCAGAGCCGAGCAAAGGATGACCTTTTGGCCTTCCTAACCTCCGTTTTGAAATTCCGTAAGCTGTTTTTATAGGCAATCCATTCATTGATGAAGAAGCTCATTTCTTAATTCCACACATAAAATTTTTATATGTGATTTTTAAGTAGCTGTCAGTGGTTTTGAAGTTATGTCGCATTGTTTTTAGTGTTAGTTAAACAATTTCATTAGTTATAAATAAATCGCGTTCTCATAAATTTAACACTGATTTATTTTATAGTGTTGTGAATTATAAAATTAACTACAAAGTACAAACATTACAACAGATGTTCAATGTGTTGTCCAGTTTCACGAATACACAAATTAATTCGCGTTTTTAATGTTATCGAACACATTTTGTAATACTGTGCTGTCTATCTTCACATTTTCTTATTAAATTGTTTCGCAGATATTCTACTGTATGCACTGGACTGTTGAATACTAAATTTTTTAAATATGGAAAAAGAATAAAGTCCAGAGGAGTTAGATCACATGAACGTGGTGCTTATTAGCCTTTCGCCGAAGAATTCATGAAGATAATTTATTGTTTCACGGGCAATGTGCGGTCTAGCAGAATCTTGTTGGAACAAGCCATTTTGGAGTTCATCATCATGAAGTTGTTCATCCTTAATAAATTGTTGTAAAATAGTGGCTCTATAAGTGGCAGCATTTAAATTACCGTCGAAAAATATTGTTCCGATAATTCTGCGTCTTGACATTGCTAACCACACACCAACTTTGTTTGGATGCAGTGGGGTTTCTCTAAAAAATGTGGGTTGTCAACACTCCACATGAGCATGTTTTGGGAATAATGTATCCGTTTGAACGAAACCAGGCTTCATCAGTGAAAAATGTTAAATTTAAACTTCGTCGTTCTTATTTTCATTGAACAACCGGCCAGTCTTTTATTATAATAATGGCAAAAGTTCTTGGTACATTTGTAGCTTATATGGTTTCATGTGAAGATCTTGACGAATAATCCTGTGATTGGTAGTACAACTTAAATTCAACTGTTGAGCTAGTCTCCTAATTAAAGTGGTAGCTTCGTCTTGGACTGCATTTCTGATGTTCCTTATAATATTCTCATTATTAATACGAGTCCTTCCACTTCTTTGTTTGTTGTTAATGTCACCAGTACTTCGAAAGCAAACAACAGATCGTAATACCTGCCTTCTAAACTGATTCCTATTAAATACAGGCTTAGGAAAACGTTGCCTAAATTCTACAATGCACGGGTCATACTGTATTCCCATTCACCATTTGCCTGGCGTCTACCATTACGAAAATAACCTTCGACAATAAAGCTTGCTCTTTTGTACACATTTTTAAATTAAATAAATCAATTGCAATTTCGTCAAATCAATTGAACTGCTATAGCAGTCCATAGCAACGAAAGGGTTAATAGTGTAGTTACCATTTGGCCGCTTAGATTATGAAATTTAATACCTTTGGACTATTTACTATGTACTATTTATTCTAGGGTTTTTTGAAGTATTTATTTAGATAAGCTCACAATATCTCAAACCATGAAAGAGAAGATTCGATACTGTATCACTGAAATAGAGCCACAGTTATGCCAAACTGTAATTGAATATCAAATGTATTTATCAAATATGTTGTTTCATACATGGTTTCCATAGTCTACTTTATGATTAATATCAAATCTTGAAAAGAACCTATGTTTTATTTAATAATTTTATTTTACACTCTTGTTTGTACACTTTGTTTTTTGTAAAATATTATATTTTATTTTATCGACATGTATCGATATGTATCATTGCTAGAAAATTTAAATAAATATATTTAAATACACAAATTTGTAAATTGCTAAATTAATTAAAACTCGAGTTTATTAATCTTAGAAATTATTATTTTTATTTATTCTTTTTATTATTTAAAAAAATATATAGAATACAGAAATACAATACAATATTACACATTTGTATTTTTTTATTCTATATATTACTATCTATCTATGGTATTCTATAGAGTTGAACGTAGAATTGGAAAAAACAAATACAGTTTGTATTTTCAAATTAAAACATTTTATGTTTCAATTCTAATAGAGGGTTAACTAACAGCTACCTGCTGCTAATACAGAGATCACATCTATTTTGTAATTAGGACTACTTTTTTTACGACTTTTCTATTACTGTTTAATTATTAGGTATAAGTATTTAATTACAGCTTAATTTCCGTTTACATCTTTAGTGCTTTTATTTATAAGTATATTTGGTGGTCTAATTGTATTACTATAAATTATTTTCTCACTAATACATGGTAAATGACCTATATAGCAAAAGGATCTAGCATTGGAGCAAGTCTAAAAAATAGAAAAATTAAGTACCTATCTAATCTTCCTTAATACCCCTTTGAGGTGATAGTTCCATCTCATGTGATGATCAATGTAAATACCTAGATATTTACAAGTATAAATATTTTAGTTTCTGTATTACTAATAAAAACTTTAATGTCAGCTGGTATACTATCACGATAGCAGCCAAAACTTTTGTAGGTGGTTTTCTCAGCATTCATTGGTAGTTGTTTTTCAGTCATAAACTTAATCGATTAAGCCAAGTTGTTATTATATTTGCAACTTCATCCCAAGTTTCTCCCGCACACAAAACAGCAGTATCATCAGCATAAGTGACAAGGCCATTAACAGGCAGAATATTAAAAATTTCTAAAATATATATTATAGGACCTTGACATGCGCTTTAATATGGCATTTAATAATGTTTACTATTTGTCTGAGAATTTTCTAGTAAACTATAAATATTACCTCTAATGTATTATGTATATTTTTGCCCTTACGGGTTTATAAATTGAATCCAAAATTTACATATATAACTAAAACTAATATCGAACATAATATAAATAAGAATAATAATAAAAAGAGAAAAAGAAAAAATAAAAATTAAAAAAAAGAAACATATGCTGCTCACACTAAAAAAAAGAAAAAGAAAGTCACTATCCCTAAACCCCGCTTACCAGCTTCCCTCCCCACATATTGCTCTTCTTCTCTCCTCAACTTTCTTCATCCAATCTATCCCTCTTCCATCCTCGTTTAAAATCTCTTCTCTACACTCGTCTCTTTCTCTCATTTCTGAACATTCGTTCAGCAAGTGTTCTATTGTCTCTTTGTTTTCTCCACACATCCTGCATACTCTATTATTTCTTTCCTTTTTTCTTTGAGGCACTCTTGCAGAATTCTGCACTCTCCCCTCTCTATCACTCTCTCCTCAAAACTTATTGCTCTCTTCTATGCTCTATCTACTTCTATTCTTATTCCATCTCTCTTTGTTTCCTCCATCACTATATACCCCGGGGTCTCTCTACCTAGTCCTAGCACCCATTTCAAATATTTTTCTTGCACCCTTTCCAGCCCTTCTTGCTCCCTCCATCCTCATATTTCCGCTCCATACATCATCACACTTTTCACCAGGCTATCAAACATCATCACTCTCCTTCTGTAGTCGTGTCCAAATTTTCTCTCTCCTATTCCCCATACCGCTCCTAGTATTTTATTAGCTTTCTTTACTAACTCTCTCACGTGTGCTGTTTCAGTATTTCTCTCATTAAACACGTACCCTAGGTATTTAAATTCTTTTACTTCTTCAATTTTCTCCTTCTCCCATCTCCACTCAATTACTCTTCTCCTGCCACCCCCTTTTCTAAACACCATCATCTTGGACTTCTCCCCATTCACTGTCAGATTTTTCCTCCTCATATATTTCTCCATGTTTCTTATCATTTCTTTCATCCCGTTCTCGTCTCTCGCTAGCACCACCAAATCATCCGCGTAGGCTAGGGACCACACTTTTTCTTTGCCCACCACAACCCCACCCGTCGGCGCCTTGCTGAACATCTCCTCTATGTCTCCAATATATGCTGCAAACAGGCTGGGGCTTAGTGGGCAGCCTTGTCTCACTCCCTTATGCGTATTAAAACTTTCGCTCATCCTTTCACCAACTCTCACTCTACTTATTGTTTCTTCATAAATATCTAATTTTGATATCAGATGCTCCTTTATCCTTTTCTTTCTCAGGCATTCCCACAGTGCCTCTCTTGCTACATTATCAAATGCGGCCTTCAGGTCCACAAATAATGCATACATCTTGCCGCCCCTCTTTTTTATATCATTCCCTACTATGTGATTCAAGATGTATACATTATCCATGGTCCCTCTCACTTTCCTAAATCCCGCCTGTCCGTCTGGTATCACACCCCGATCCTTCAATTCCTTCGTCAATCTCTCTTCCACAATCATTGCATATATCTTATATGCCGTATTGAGCATGGTGATCCCCCTGTAATTGCTTGCTGTTTCCCTTTCTCCTTTTTTATATATGGAGCATATTATCCCCTCTTTCCACTCCTGTGGGAAGCCCTCTCCCTTCCACACTCCATTCATTATCTCCAACAGCCTGTCAGCTTCCCTTTCAGTTCCATATATCCACGATTCATTCCGTTTTACCGTCCCTCCCCGGTGCCTTTTTCTTTTTCAGTTTACTCAGTTGTTGTTCTAATTCTTCTCTTGTTATCTCTTCTATTTCTCCCACCCTGTGTTGACTCTTTTTCTTTTCTTGTCTGATTTCATCACCACCAGCAGCTCACTGAAGTACTTTCTCCATTCCACCATAGTAATTCTATTACTCACTCTTTCTACTTTTTTCTTTCTTTCCCTATTTATGTATTTCCATACCTCTTCTTCCGTCTTTATGCCTTTCATCTTTAGTTCTTCTTTCATCCATTTCCTCTAATGAATCGTATAATAATAATTATTACCTCTAATGTTATAAGAGTGTAGTTTTTGGAAAAAAAATCTGCGGATTACTTATATCAAAGGTTTTAGCCAGAACTAGAAATGCCAGATTTCAAATCAATATTTTCATATATAAAAAAATATATATAAAATTATTAAGAAAATGTATAACTGTATTATATGCGAATTTTTCAAAAAAATTTCAAAGACGATATTGGAAATAATAGAGATTGGACGGTAGTTATTCGTTAGGTGTTTATCACCTGATTTGTATGCAGGAAATTTTTAATAATTAAATTTATTTTGATACTATTTTAAACTACATTATTTTCAATTTAAATACAACTTTATAAATGAAATGTAAATTTGCATCCAGTTTATATTCAAGTTATAAATTATTTGAAAAAATCACATTTAATTAACCTTTTGAACAAAGTCTGTTTAAATTTCAAACAGTTTTAAACCAGTAATTGCATATTAAAACACGAATCGACTGTAAGAGCTTTTAATACAATTTATACCGGTAGATAAAAGCTGTCAATAATACTTTAATTATCTCTATTTTATTCCTATTAATTCTCTTTAAATGGAAACTTGATAATAGTTACGGCTGATAGTAATACTATCGGCAAACATCAGGTCTAGCAATGGGATCGCCATTAAGTCCCCTTCTAGCCGATATATTCATGTCAACCATCGAAGAAAAAATCTTCAAACTAGATTTCTCCAAAAAAACACATTTCATTTTGGTATAGATATGTCGATGACGTAATAGCGTGTTTTAGTGGTACAACACGTCAATTAGACCAATTTCTCAACCTAATAAACAACGTTCATCCCAAAATTAAATTCACCATCGAGGTAGAAACAGACAACAAAATAAACTTCTTAGACCTTACTCTGATTCACAAAAACAACAAAATAGAATTTGATATATACAGAAAACCCACCAATGTTAACTCTACAATCCCGTATTCATCATTTCACCCGATAACACACAAATTAACGGCCTATCATTCAATGATACATCGAACCTTTTCAATCCCCCTTTCCACAGAAAAGATAATCAAAGAATTAAGTACCATCATTTCAATCGCTACAGAGAATGGTTTCCCAACAAAACTCATCCAAAACATTATCAATAATAAACGAACCCAATTCGCAATGGCCCAAATTTATCCGAAAACCTCAAATTCAGACAAAACTTTCATCTCCCTGACATATTTTGGCAAAACAAGCGAACACATCGCAAATGTCCTTCGAAAGCAAAATCTTCAAGTAGCATTTAAACCCTCCTCTAAGTTGTCCAACATATTGTTTAATGCCAAAGACAAAATCGATCCCATTAAAAAATCCGGCGTATACGAAATCCATTGTTCCGAATGCAATAGCGTATACATAGGGCAGACAGGACGAAGTTTTTCAACACGGTTTTCAGAACATTCTCGCGCTTTTCGTCTGAAAAAAGACACTAGTTCTTTTTCAAACCATTTTCTCGAATGGAATCATAAATTCCCAGAAATAGATAATAAAAATCTTGCATAATTGCAACAAAGGCCCGAAACTAAATCTCCTAGAGTCATTAGAAATTTTCAAAAAAACCCGTAATCCCTCAGTTAATCTCCTAAACGAGCAAACTGACCTAATCTTTTCCCAACTTTTTAATCTCACCCAATCTCAAACAGATAAGTCCTCATCTTCGGACAAACACCGCGCCCCCCAGCCCACCAAAACTATAAGGGTATATATTCAACCTCATCAATTTGTTAAGTCACTTGAAAATGACCGTCAAACGTCGAAACTCCAGTCGTGATATGTGTAGAAATTTATATAACTGTGAATAATAAGTTATATAACATTTTTACATAAGTGTGGTAAAAAAGTAAGTGAATTTTTGAATTCAATGTAAGTATGGATTACCACGTAGTAACTGTCGCAACCATCCTATTCATAATTATCAAACAGCAAAAACATACATTCACCATAAAAGCACGAAATTAATTAACATAAAGACAGTATCGAAGAAACACCTCTAAATCCCACAAAAGTAGACGATTAGTGTTTTAAAAAACTGTTTATGTTATTCAAAAGCAGATAATTTTTGCTTGTATAAAACCCACCAAACAATTTTATACTCAAAATTAATTCGAAATTTGAAAATTGTGCGTTTCTCGTTGGATGTAAAACGCAAGAACTACATAACTTATTAACGTATTAGTTTTAATACAGACGAGTTATAAATAATGAAATAACATATTTAGACGCAATTTATTAATGCTGCCAATGTTCTCCCTAGATAATAAACTAATCGTTATAAGATAGAATTTGTAAAACCATACTACGTTATAGATAATCATACAAACAAAAAAATCGGAACAGACGGAACATTTATATATTCAGGCTGTGTTCCGATTGTTTTAAGTTTGTATGATTATCTATAAGGTAAGATGGTTTTACCAATTCTATCTTAACATTTAAATCAATAACCTGCTAAGTTCATGTCTCTCTCACGAAATGTCAATTTAAAAATATCTAACCCCTAATCACCATGTGGGTTTCAGGTGAGTGTTTTACAAATTGTTATGAATAAAAAGTAAAGCTGCACTGATGAGAGATAAATCTCGAAACGCGTCTGCAGATGGCTAATTACTTAAGTTATAGGAAAAACATGATCTTCAAAACAATGTTATTTTTATGGTTTTTGTTGAGTGCCACGAAGGTGGACTGAAAGCTATTAAATAACTGACAAAGTCCTAAAGAAAGTTAGTCCTAAAAAGACTCAGTAATTGTTATAGAGCTCCGGAAAGGTTGACTATATTTATATATTCAGGCTGTGTTCCGGTTGTTGTAAGTTTAAATGTTATAATATAATTTATCGAATTTAGACCAAGAAAATAATGTTACTAATTGCAATTTGTGAAAAGCGGCAAAGTTTATAAAACTTCGATCTAAACAGTATGAAGTAATAAATAATCTAAATATCTTCATTTGTTTCCGTAAAATCAAAACAAAAATCCCAATTATAACTACTCCTATTGAAGTAATACATCTATCCGTTCTTCAATATACACAGCCCCATAAACAAAATCGAAAAATACTCGGCCGTCGACTAATTGCTATGGACTAATTGAGCGAACGAAAAAAGTAACATTAAATAAATACGGAACGCTAGAAAGAAGAGTTATGTGCGACAGCTTTGGGATTCCGTTAGATTTGTATCGCTGTTGCATTATTCGATTCGGTTCGTCGGATGCGCCTTTTCATCTCATTTTGAATTTTCCCTTTGAAATTTTTAATATGTTGATATCCACATATGAAAGGCCCGGCTTTTTGTAAATGCGGGATGAATTATATATTGATAAGGTTATGTTGTTTGCAAAGAATTTCTCTTTTTTAAATAACGACATAATTTAATGAAATTTCATGTAAAAGGGTAAATAATATTTTCGTGTATAGAAATGGACTGAATAGTTTTAATAATAATAGTAACATATGTACTATATTTCATCAGAAGACAATCACTAAAATCACAAATGTCCAGAATGAGATTGTTTTATTAAAAGAATCTTTCTAAGTAGTTCAGAACTTCTACGCCGAGTTGTATAGGTGTAGGGGTGACAATATAGCTAACGTTCACATACCTAGAGGTCAAAATCAAGTTCTGAGGAAATACTCGACATAAAAACAGATCAAATAAGAGCTTCGCTTCAAGAAATGATAAACAACATATATCGTGGCGAGGACGAAATTGTGATATAAGCAATAGACTGGTGGACAACCGCTAATACAAGCGATACGTAAACTATTCAATGCATACATGCCACCTTCAAAATGGAACAACGCCAGATTACAACACTAGATTACATAGAACCTCCAAAATGGTAATATTTGACGTCGAGCGACTCAAGAACAGTCAAGAACTAAGTCAGAGACTGAACAACACAGACCTAAACAACTGGGACCAACTGAAGGAGACTCTTGTTAAGGCGGCCAATGAACTCGCCCCTCTCGCTAGAAGAAGGAAGCATCCGTGGTGGACTGAAGACTGTGACAATGCAATAGCCCAAAAAACCTAACCTGGGTGAAGTGGAATTCTAAAAAGACCAAGGAAAATTGGCATAAATTTTTGGAACAAAGAAAGGTAACAGCCAAGATAATTCGAGGAACAAAACGAACCTTCACACAAAACCAACTAGCCCAAATCGAAGAGAGCTTTGCTAAGAATAATTCCAGATAATTCTTTGGAACCTTTAAGCAGGCACTCAGAGCGTATTTATGCTCCGCCAAACCTCCACTTCAGAGGCTCACAAGGCAAACTGGTTTGAAACGACAAGGACATCTGCCACCTTTTGGCTTAGTACTTTAAAAATCTACTCAACTGTGACCCACCCAGCGAAGACTTCGACTATTAACAAACCACACCAAGCCCGGACTCGCTTCCATCTTCATTGGAAGAAGTTGGCCAGATCAGTCAACTTCTTAAGAATAATAAGGCAGCTGGAGAAGACTATCGTTGCTGAACTGTGGAAAGGTGCTGGAAACAATGCCGTGCGCAAGCTAACCGAGATCATCCGGGACATCTGGGAAACAGAGAATTTACCACCTGGTTGGAAATCTGCTCTGATCCATCCAATTCACAAAAAAAGGAGAATTTACTGATCTAAACAACTACCGTGGAATTTCTCTCGTCCCGGTAACATACAAGATTCTCTCGAAGGCGTTACAAACAAGGGCAGAAAATCAGTTGGATAGTCAACTGGGAGCATACCAGGGGGGCTTCAGGAAGACCCGATCCTGTGTTGAACAGATCTTCAATCTTAAAACTGTACTTGCATACTCCAAGATGAGAAACCGCAAGGTGGTCGTCCACTCGTGGTCGTTGATTTTAGGAAGGCCTACGATTCCATTGATAGAGAAACGCTTAACAAAGTACTCCAGGCACTACCACTAGACAACAAAACCCGCAGACTCATCCTAGAAACTTTGACCAACACCCATTCCAAGGTTAAATTTAGAGGCGAGATTTCAGAAAGCTTCGAAATAAAAACTAGAGTAAGACAATGAGATGGACTTTCCCCACTTCTCTTCAGCTGTGTCCTTGAAAATGTTATGAGAGAATGGCGGAAGGAACTGAACAATTTGGGTGCTCAGAGTCGTATATAACTGGGACGTAAGAACGATGGACTGGTTGTAGATTGCCTGGCTTTTGCAGATGACATGGCACTGTTTGCTGATTCTCTTGAGATGGCAACAATGCAGGTAAACTGCCTCAGAAAACAGGCTGCCGAAGAGGGTCTTTAAGTGTCGCTGGAGAAAACAGAATTCTTCACCAACATCAGAGAAGCAAACAGAGAGATGTTACTAGAACAGGGAAACATCAAGAGGACTGAGAAATTTAAGTATCTCGGCGAATGGATTGAACCCAGCTTATCAGAAAGAGCATCATTATCCAAGAGAGTCAGCAAGTTATAACTAGCTTATCGGCTGACTAAGAACACTTTCAATAAGAAGCGCCTGTCACGCAACCTGAAACTTAAGTACTACACATCAGTCTTACGACCAGAAGCCCCGCATGCCATGGAGTGTCTTTCCTTGAACCGAAGGGGTCTAATAGAGAAATTGGAAATCAGAGAGAGGAGAATCCTCAGGAAGATCCTAGGCCCGGTAAAGGAAGATGTGGAATTCCGAAGGCGGCATAACTCTGAGCTCTACGAACATATTGAGATGCTCTCTGACTGTGCAAGGAAAAGAAGGGTAGCTTTCTATGGCCACGTTGCAAGATTGCCTCCAAACGGACTAACCAACCTTCTGTTCACCTTCTGGCAAAACAAGAAGCTTCGTACCACTTGGTTGACAGAGACCGAGAAGGGTATTAAAGAACTAGGAATAACAGATTTCAAAAACAGACAGTCTGTGAGACGCACCCTGAAGGAAGCTCGTGGATTTCAGCAAAAACATCGAAGGAAAGGTACCCCCTGGACAGAAGAGAGAAAGGAGTTACACCGGTAGAAGATGCGACAATACAGGGCAAAGATCAAAACCCAACAGTTGAACAAGCGTGGTCCAAAGTAGGCCTATTCGAAAGAAGAAGAAGAAGCCACCCATTAATATTTGTCAACTTGGAATAAGTGTTCAACACTATAAACCAGCATAAAAAGCTCGATGCTCTGGCCGCGTTTAGAATGAACCACAGATATCCAAGACAAATAAAAGCATCGGCATAAATGCAGCTAGGCGCCACGAAGGTACTGACAAGTTCAATTTTCAGCGCCGAGTGCGATAAGTAGATATGATCCTTCCAAAATTATCTACTGTTCTCTTAGATCATGAATAAGAAAGTGAATTTGGGGAAAATGGGCGTTAACGGAAACGGGGAGAATTTGAACAGTCAACTCAGTTTGCATGTGACATTATTTATTGATTATGACTAGACATAGCTAGAAATTTGACAAATGTCAAATCTATCGTGCACGTAGAAAACCTAAGGCTCGTGCTAAAGGTGCACACCAGAATTTCTGCAACCCCAAACAACCAACATAATAATAGCTAGAAATATTGGAAGCGCTGCAGGCTACTTTCCACAGCATCGGACTTAACTGATGTTATGAGCGAGAATATGACACCAACACTAACTTAAACAGGTAATGTCATATAGGTGCCTAAGCCATGAAATACAAATAGTTCGCGACAATCAAACGACCGAGATTTATTGAAGGTCTGACTTAGGCTACTTTTGGCAAGGTGAATAAATTTAAAGCGGAAGGTATACAACCAATGCGTCCGGCTGGTGATGACTTGCGCAGCGAAAATACTCACTCTAACACGGAAATCAGCAAATATATATTCCCCAGCCACTTATTAATTTTTTTCGTGATTCGCCTTGCGCAGTGTGTTCTTGTATCGAGTTGCACTATAACGGCTTTTTTGTTGACAATCGCTGGTTACTTTTCAATTAAAGATTTATTTACTCGTTCCAATTGTCTACCGTCTAGGTCTACATTGAGAATTTGTCAAGGTTTCAGCACTTCTAAAGGAATGACCCCGCGAATACTCCACTAAACATATTATGCGGGACCCCCAAAAACCTGCTCTGCTTACTTTCCCGTTCTGCTGCAAATGTAATTGCCCTTAGAAAGTTATTGTCTAATGTTCTTCCTGATCGATACGAGTCAGAAAAAAAAAACAAAATTACCGGATTTTCCTCCTTTATACTTACAAATGTTGAAAGGATTTGGATAAACAACGCAAATGTTTTTGGCAGCAACTGTTGCGTTACCACCTTTGTGAAACTAAAACGGCATGCAATGTCGAAGATGTAAATTTTCTGGAATTTAGCCTGCAATTTCTCCATAAATACCAAAAAAAAATGAAATTTGATTATTTATGAGTGAACAAGTCACTCTAATCTTAAAATGTCTTTGACACGACTTTGAAGCACAAAGTGTAATCCACACTCTCGCGGAGTAACTTCGGCGAGGATCCTCGCCGAAGTTGTTCGAGGCGAGGAACTAGACGGAGGAGGCATCTACACTCTCGCCTTACTTCGCGAGGACCTCAGTGCCATGACTGACACCGAACAGATGGTAGTTGCTGCTGCAACCATTTGTGTGTATAATTTATAGGAAAGGACGAGTAAGCACGAGAGTGTAGAAGTGATACTCTCCCTTCCTCGTACTCGCGCCTCGTGTCCCTTTGACTCGGGTACGAAAAACCGCTTCATGAAGCGAAGTTAGCCAAGGCGAGGCGAGGAAGCACAAGGCGGACCGAGTAACCTGACCACACTCTCGTTCCTCGCTCAACTCCGTGCTACTTCGCGAGAGTTTGGAGCGGGCATAATAAATTACAAACGAATATCGACATGCGAAGAAACATAACTTTGCTTAATACTAGCAATCAAAAATAATATTTTCGAATATATAAATAAACTGAATAATATTTACTCTTAACCACCTGCCATACGTATCAGGTGAGAAAATTACTATTACTTTGGATCTGAGAGACGTATGGAAGGTGGTTATGTGTTAATAATAAAACTAATATAAGTTACATACATATAAATATTGTTATATTTCCTAATACTGTAATATAAGAAATATTCTTTTAAGCTGATACCTTTTTCTTTAAATAGAGAATAATTTTATTTCACTTTTTCGTTTAGTATTTGCTGACAAAAATAAATTATGACTAGCAGAATTGACACAGGGAATTTATGTGAAGAATTATTACAAATTCCAAATCATTCATCAGCTTTTATACGTTACAACTGACAGATTCAATTGAATTGGACAAATTCTCTGAAAGCGATTGCAAAAAATCCCTATATCTACTCGAATAGTTTATGAGCGCAAATACCAAATGTAATCTTTTGGATGATCGATGTTTGTGAAGAAAATATTTTAAATATTCTTAGAAGTAATACCATTAGAGAATTGCTCAAGCTTTTCTTGGGTAATAATATTTTGATTTGTTGTCGATATTTTCTCGCCTAAATGCACGTGCTACTCTCCGAAATTATACAAAGAAATTGGAAAATAGATTGCAAGAAAGTTTCAAATTGTAATAAAATTGAACAAATTTCAATGCAAGAGAAATAATTAAATGAAAATATTAAGAGTATAAAATTTATTAAAATTCCATATGATTTCGCAAAATATTTTTGTTAGTTCTTAGTATTTTTTGAAATGAAATCCTATCAAAGGCAATTACAGTGGCAACGTGTCCATTTGAAACGTTATATAATGTTGTATAATTTTATTTTTCCATTTCATATTTCTACACAATTTTATTAGTTAACAAGTTTCAAGTTATAAATGGCAACTTTTTAATTAGGTTTCCTCTGGCGTCTTATTTCAACGGAGCTCAAACGTTATAAAAATGACCTAGAGCAAATACTTTTACTTGAATTACATTTCACAGTTAATAAAAGGTAATTAATTTCGTTTTGTAACACTTAATAGAACAAAATATTATAAAAGTTATTTATTGATATTAATAAATTCAAGTTTATATTAATTTAATATATTTATTACCAATATATAATTATTAATTAATTCTATGAAATATTAATTGAATATGCAAATCTGTATATAAAGCACAATTGACGTTAAGTTATGCCAAATTATTTTTAATAGCTTTAATGAATATTTTATTTGACGATCAATGCATTTTATAGATCAAATTTTGTTTCTATATATTTCACATATAGCTTATTACAATCGTACATGCAACAATAAATTATTGATTGACGTATAAACCTAAGTAACTTTATATTTTATAAAAATAGCTGATTCTTGTTCGCAAGATATTTTGTAGACCGCGCTTTAATGTTCATTTTAAGTGAATAATAAATAATGCATTTTATACTTGAAACATTTTTCTATATATCCCACATTAAGCTTACTATAATCGCACCTGCAACAATAAAATGTTGATTGTCATAAAACTTAACATTATATTTAAAAAATATATATAATAAAATAGCTCATACCTTTATTTTCTTCGCAAGTTATCTTTTAAACTCAGTTTGTAGAGGCAGCTTAGAGTAATTATATTTATTGTATCCCGCCTAGATCTCCAAACGCTAGTGATTAACTCCTTTTATAATCCTTCTTTTAAGAAGTTCAGGATATGATTCTAGTTAAAATTTTGCATATTTTCTTGTTGCAAACAATGGACTATAAGGTCCACCAGGTCAGGCAAGGACCAGGTCCTTCCTTCCAATAATCAATGCTCCACAGCTTGTGAGAAGCTACAAATGACTTTCCTCTGCCGCCCTGACAGGGTCGTATCATTATTATCCAACATTTATAATGTTGTAGGAACTTTTTATTAATAATTTAAGTGCCCAGTTTCATTCAGATGATGATCCCGAGGGGTCATCCACTCCCTGAAATGTGGCAATGTATTCGCAATTATCCTGATTTTTTGGTAATTCGAGGTACTCGAAGAAATTACTAGGGCAATGCGTAATAATGTCACGTAATTATGCTAATTCTTTGCTAATATGAAGAACTATGAAAAATCACAAGCGTAATGCGTATAATAATGTCAGATAATTTTTGAAATGCTGAGGTACTGTAAAGTAATGCCACGTACAGTAAGGAAATTTGAAATATTACTTTTAAATTATTAAATAATTTCTAATGCACTGAACGTTAGAGTATATTTACTTGTTATTACTATGTGCAACCTGTAGAAGAGAAGTTATGTCTCATAAGAAGTGCTAGTAATGAAGAAGACATCACGTTAGTAGTATAGTCATTAAATAACAAGTGTGTTGAATTTCTATACTTTTATTGAAATTCGATTGAAATACAACAAAATTACAATACTCTAAACTAATTTTTCACATTTTTTTATTGCTTATCAATATTAAATCATATGTCACAGTCCTGTGAAGTTAGCAACCGAATTAGCAAAAATATGATATTACATCGGACCTCCTGGTAGATATGAAATAGTTCTAACGAGTACTAAAAAATGGAAAATACCAAAAATGAGCTAGCAACGGTTTTGAGAAAAACTTTTTGAGCGTTTTTGACATATTACTACTGCACCTCGGTCATAGTTCTGGAGTACTTGATCAATTTTGCAAAAAGTTCTGCAAAAATAAAATTAAAAAAATTGAAAATTGCATAAACAGTTCTTTTCGCGGATCTAAATAGCACCCTAAGAGTTCTATCGAAGATCCCTTTGAAATATTTTGATCGAAACCTTGGTTCAAATGATATTTTCAATAATAAGGGATCCATGGTTTTGAATGATAATTAAAAAAAAAACGCGCAACAGTTATGTTTGCAGTTCCTGATAGAGCTCCTAGAGTTCTATCAAAAATCCTTATAAAATTTTTCTGCAAAGTTAAAAATTGAAAAGGTATACAAAAATTAAACTTCACCGATGCGGCGAAGTGAAGAAAAAAAAATCGCATAATAGTTCTGTTTGCATTTCCCCGTAGAACTCTTAGAGTTCTATCGAAAATCCTTGTAACACTTTTCTGTGAAGTCAAATATTGGAAAGATATCCGAAAAAAGTTCACTAATGATGTTCGAGTTCAGCAATTAAGTGCAAAAAAAGTGGCGCAACAGTTCTGTTCCTATTTGAATTCGTTGGTTTGCTGTAAAAAATATGCACATTTAAAAATACTAGTTAGTAAACTAAAATTTACTAACTAAAGGTATTTATTACAAGCTCGGCGCGTGGATTTTCGTGCGGCCTACAGAGGAGAAAGCAGATCTATTCGTCGACAAAGCAGAAACATTCAAAACACCGCTCAGTCGCCCCGATTTTCTAATTTTTAACTTTATAGAAAAATTTTATAATCATTTTCGACAGAACTCTAAGAGTTCTACCAGGAACTTCAAACAGAACTATTGCGCGGTTTTTTTCTTTTTTACTTCGTCGCATCGGTTAAGCTCAATTTTTCGAAAATCTTTTTATATTTTTTAACAGTAAAATTGGGATTTTTAGAATTATAAGGATTTTCGATAGAACTCTAAGAATTCTACCGAAAACTCCAAACAGAACTATTGCGCGAAATTTTGCAAAGTACTCTAGTATAAACTATTTGATATCTACCAGGAACTCCGATGTAATATAATATTTTTGCAACTTTGGTAGCTAACTTCATAGGACTATATATTACTATTAAATGTTAATATTTTATTATTATCATTATACTACCGAATTTTAAACCAATTTCAATTTATTTCAAATGGCATTGGCTTCTTTCTATTATGAGGAGTTTAGCAGGAGCTCACTGTCCTACTGCAGCACGGCGCATAACGAGGCGCATGACAAGCTCATGCGGGTGTAGTGGGGAGCTAATGTGGCCGTAATGCGAATAAAATGTGAACGTCATTCAGGGAATGCAACAGTAATTCAAGGAATGCAAGAGTACTTTGTGTACTGTTGTATAATACTTATGTAATCCTAAGGAATGCAAAGTAATGTGCGGTAATGCATCTAAATATTAACATGTATTGCAAGATTGGATGGCCCCTCGGATGATCCCTTATCATTATAAAATGTATTTAAAATTAACTCTTTTTAGATAGGTATATTTAATTTATGTCACATTTAGTCACAACTATAAGATTTTTATCTACCCTTCTTCAGAAATGCTGTCTTTAACAGTGAGAAGTAGGTTAGGTTAGGTTAAGAAATGCATTGATCGTCAGTTAAAATATTCACTAATGCTATTAAAAATAATTGAACGTCAATTGTGCTTTATATACTGATTTACATATTCAATTAATATTTCATAGAATTATTTAATAATTATATATTGGTAATAAATATATTAAATTAATATAAACTTGAATTTCTAAATATTAATAAATAACTTTTATAATATTTTGTTCTATTAAGTGGTACAAAACGAAATTAATTACCTTTTATTAACTGTGAAATGTAATTCAAATTCTCTAGGTCATTTTTATAACATTTGAGCTCTGTTGAATTTTTATCTACCTCTTTTAAAAAATGTTGTCTATAACTGTGAGAAGTAAGGCCGCAGCGTTTATTAGAAGATGTATTTTAAAATTGATTGCGGCGCCTATTAAGGAGCGGCGTTTATTGAAGAGCAGCTTTTATTAGAATAAACAAAAGAAAATCATTCAGTAGGGTTAAACCAATTTTGTTTTAGTCTAAATTTAATTTAAAAAAATTTGCACATTTTTTATGCATCCACTTTAACATTGATTAATCTAATTGATTAATCCTAATATTATCATTCCTCGATTTTCCTCTTTTTATATATAAACTATCTATTATCTTATCTTCTATATAAACTATCTATTATCTACAAATTCAACTTTAAAGAGACACGCTTTCTACATTTTTTGTCATTTACTGTAATTGAATGAATTTAATGAATTAATAAAAAAAAGGATATACCAAGCCTGTTTGAGTCAATAATAAATTTAAAATAGTTGATTAATATTAGAATCTTTAATATAATAAAAATGCAATGTTACATAACCTTTAATAATTAGTGGACTGTATGTTTTACATAACACCTAACCACCTGACATACATCTCTGAGACCCAAAGTAGCAGTAACTTTCTCACCTGACACGCATGGCAGGTGGTTAAGGGTTAATATGACCAAAATGTGAAATTAATGAATAATAAAATAGTTTCTCGAAGAAACTTAAGCAGTCTTAGGGTTCCACCCCTACCTTATGCATTTAGGGGGTGGCGCACGCGTTACAATTACAATACTGAACATACACCCCCTTGAAAGACTTGCTTTCAACAAGATCAATATATACATTACATGAATAACTGAAATATACAATACCTTAAACTAAGAATAATCAATATACAAGGAAATAAATGCTTAAAAATAATGAAATACCTAATATATACACTAAATTACTGGTAATATAACCAAATTTACTACGGACCTCTTAAAGAGTCCCGATGTCGTTTTCACGATTACCACTCGAACTACATTGTCATGACCAGGATTTACCTTCACAATTCTGCCTAAAGGCCACAAAAGGTGTATCTTCCTTCCTTAATAATACTAAAATATTAACTTCAATATTGGGTCTTGACTTGACGCCAATTTCTTCTTTGCTGCAATGTGTTAATGTATTCCGTGGACTATCTCTTCCAGAAATGTTGAATCATCTGGTTTAACCCCTGGTAATGTTCAATCTATTTTCTGGGGTGTGGAATACGTCCTCTTGCGGTACACAATTTAGAGCAACACCAATAAGGAAGTGTCCGGGTGTCAACGCAAGTAAATCAATAGGGTCATTGGAAATGGAAGTAATAGGTCTGGAATTGAGGATTGACTCTATTTGCACAAATACTGTTGTTAGTTGTTCATATGTTAGAAAGGCGTTTCCAATTACCTTTTTCAAAATGTTTTTTGCTGACTTTACAGCAACCTCACAAAGCCCATTAAAATGAGGGGACCTCGAAGGTATAAACTTCTAATCAATAGAATTAGACTTAAAATAATTACAAAATATGGTGTCAGATAACAACCTAATAATTCATTATTAGCACTAACAAATTTGGACCGTTATTGGAATACAACAATTTACAAATTCCTCTTCTACCGCAGAATCTTTTAAATGTATTTAAAAATGATGATTTGGATAAATCTCCTGCTACCTCCAAATGCACTTACGAATCAGCTATACATTTACGAATCAGCTTCGTGACAGTACTTCGATCATGAATAGGCCACAATTTTCTACGAATGGCTGCTAATGTGCCTTCTACGCCAATATGCAAATTTTTCTTATGCTCTTGCTCTACAATTAGTCGGGTGAACTGACTCCCTGACGGTAAAATAATAGGATGTTTTTGGTCAAAATTTAATAAAGATTTTACTAATCTACCACCTACTCGCATAATACCATGTTTGTCCAGAAATGGATTTAAAGAAATAATTTTACTACTCGGCATTATAGGTTTGGAAGCATTCAACAACAATATCTCCCTTTGGAAGTATTTCTGTTGAATCAATGAAATCAACTTTCTTGTAGAATTATTTAATTCAACTAACGTTAATTCGCCTGCAAATTTACTTAACCTATCTCTACCAATGTTTTCTTTAAACTCTTTGTAATTTTACAAAACTAGAATATTTGGTTTCCAAATCGAGATAATCATTATTTATTACACTTATCATGCACGACTTACGTGTTTCTGGTAAACAACTTATAATAGAAATATCTTCTACATTACTTAAACAGTAGGAATTTGTCAGAAGCCAATTCGGGCCCTTCCACCATAAATTATTATTCATCAGCTCTTCAGGACTTGACCACGCGAAATTATATCCGCTGGATTGTCAACTGGATGCACGTGATGCCAATTTGACGTATCGCTTAACCCCCGTATTTGTGTAACCCTATTCGCTACAAATATTTGGCAATTTTGTGGCTCTAAATGTAACCACCCTAAGACAATTGTTGAGTCACACCAATAATATATTTTTACAAAGTTTTCTTTAAATGATTGCAAAACCTTTTCCATTAAATTTGCTAACAAAACTGCACCGCATAGTTCCAACCTAGGTATGGTAATCGTTTTTAGCGGAGATACCTTGGATTTTGCACATAATAATCTGCTGATAGCATTACCCGAACTATCTTTACTGCGAAAATAAACGCAGCATCCATAAGCAGTCTCAGAGGCGTCGCAAAATCCATGCAACTCTAATTCAGCGTAATCTCTAATTGTTACTTGTCTGGGTACAACCAGGTCTATCAAAAATTTTAAATTATTAATAAGACGTCTCCAATCGGCGTAAATATTAAATGGTACGGACTCATCCCATCCCAACCGTTCCTTCCAAAGACGTTGTAGAATAAGTTTTATTTTAATAACTACTGGCCCTATTAAACCTAACGGGTCAAATATTTTTGCTACCGTAGACAATATTGATCCTTTTGTAACCCTCTGATCACTACTAATAAAATCTAATGCAAATTTTAATGTGTCCGAACTAGAATCCCACATCAAACCTAATGCCTTTGAGTTCTCATCATCAGTTATATAATACTTCTTGATGTCGCGATTAATATCAAAATCATTAAAAATAAGTTTGTTATTGGAGGACCATTGTCTTAATGCAAATCCCGCTCCTTCTAATATCGCGCTAATATTATTTTTTAATTGAACTGCATCTTCTGTTGTTTGAGCACCAGATATAAGATCGTCCATATAAAAATCACTTGGTTTGCGAAAACTGTCTACGCTATCTAGTCCTAATTGTCGTAACTTCGGGTTGCCAGGAACGATGCTGGCGCTGTACCATATGTTACGGTATTTAATCTAAAATGTATAAAAGGTTTTGACGGATCGTCTCGCCACACAATGCGTTGAAGATCTCTTTGATCCTCATCTATAGTAATTTGTAGGTACATCTTTGTTATGTCCGCTGTAAAAACATGATTATGTTTCCTAAATCTTAACCTAAATATAATAGAGATCAGATCATCCTGTATACACGGACCTACACATAATTTATCATTTAAAGATGATCCGGAAATGGATTTGCAGGAGGCATCAAATACCACTCTCAATTTAGTTGTAAGGCTTGATTCCTTCATTACTCCGTGATGAGGTAGATAAAAAGCATTACAATTTTGATCTAATGTGTTTGTAACTTCAGTCATATGGCCAAGAGACATAGACATGATATTCATAAATAAATTCACAATATTTTTCTTAAATGCCGGTTCACGCAAAAACCGTTTTTCTAATGAATGCATTTTATTATTAATAAATTATTTATTATTAATCTATTAATAGCGTTTTCTACTCGAATTCGAAGTTTATATCTCGGGTAGGTAAACGAACTATGAACCTTCCCGCTGCATCGCGATTAATTTGTAATAAAATGCTCCTCGCAATATAACTATTCGTTACCTAGCTCGCGTTTGGCACAACATTCTTTTAATTTCCAAAACCTCTCTAATTGAGCTTGGACATCGTTGCTCGTGGAAAGTAATGAATTTAAATATTTTGATGAATGTGGCATCGTGTCTGCGAAAATCCAACCTAATTTGGTGTTTTGTAATAAATCCATGCATAACAAATCCATGCATAACAAATCCCAAAATACTCCTGATCCCAATAAAACATCTATTTTGCTAGGTATATTAAAATCTTCATCGGCCAAATTAATATCATTTGCAATCCTAAAATTGCATGTATTCAATCTGCTATTGGGAATATTCCCCGTAATATCCTATAATACTAAAAATGATGCCGTTGCATTATAGTTATTTAATAATGAATACATTATCAGATTTAACTTGCTTTTTCATTTTAATTGGAGCTTGGCTTATACCTGCTACTGGGATGTTTATATTTGTCACCTTTAACTTTAACCTATCCAACAAGTTTTTCGTAATAAAATTTTTTTGCGATCCCGAATCTAACAATGCTCTACAACGCACGTAATTATCATCTGAATCTAACATATAAATTTGCGCTGTTGATAAAATAACAAATTTTTCTTTGATCAAACAATGAGCTGCAACTAAATTTTGAGAGCCTTGATTAGTAGCCAAATCTATTTCTACGTCTTCGCTAATATGCGGGGCACTAGTGCTGCAACTGGCGGTGTTTTTAATAACCGGCGCTAGAGCCTTTTCATAATCTCTGTGAAGCAAAATATTATGTTTTTTTTATTGAATTTCTTGAAATTCATTGCCTTGCATTCGTTACTAAAATGATTGGGGCGAAAACAATTAGTACATAATCTTTGCCTTTTAATTTCGTCGTATCTACTTTGAATATTTTAGGAATTCTGGACAATGGTACATAAAATGATTACCTTTACAATAATAACATGTTTTAATGTTAGATACCCTTTCCATTGCTAAATGGTTATAAATATATATATATATATATATATATATATATATATATATATATATATATATATATATGTGTGTGTGTGTTGTATTGTTTTCTCGGGGATTCCGCGTTGATGCTGAGGGTTGGCTCTGAAAAGAACCGGATTCTCGACGTTTCGGCGAACTAACATTCGCCATTCTCAAGAGATATATGCGTCCGTGCGGCGCATACTGAGAGCTCGTTCGTGCGATGCGACTACTTATAGCTGTCTGGCTTCGGGTCATGCGCGTTGTGTGCGGTGCTTCGGTTCGGTTGTTTGTTTGTCTTGTTGGTCGTACATGAGTCTGGGGTGTCTGGGATTGCATTTTGAGGGTGGATATGATCGGTCGCCATGCTGGGGGCAGTCTCAAGGAATCGTCTCTCGTGTTCATGCAGTAGTCTCGTTTTTCTATCTCTATGGCTTCTCTGTATACTCGTGACATTTCGTGGCTAATCTGTGCAACAGTCCTTGAATTTCTAAAGTCCATCCAGTGACCGGTGTTTGTGTGTTGGACAAGTGCCGATGAAACTTTGTCTCTGTGTCTGACTGAAACTACATGTTCTTGAATCCTATTCCTTTCTATTGGTACGTCCAATGTAGGTTCGTTCACATGTTCCGCAAGGTATTTCGTAAATTCCATGGGATTCTAAAGGCATGGTGTCTTTAAGGCTGCGTAGCATGGAGGATATTTTCTGGTTAGGTTTGAAAATGGTGTCGATGTTGTGTCTTTTAAGGATTCTGGCGATTTTGTCAGTTGATCCATGAACATATGGTAGGTATGCTGTGCTAACGGGTTTCTGGCGTTCTTCAGTTCTTTGGCTACTGTTCTCTGTACGACGGAAAGCTCTGGATATTAAGCTGTTTGGATATCCATTTGAAGAAAGAGCTTCTCGTAAGTTCCTCAATTCTTTCGATAAGTTAAGCTGGTCGGCTAGTCTTTTGGATCGGGTGGTAAGAGTGTTGACTACAGATGCTAGTTGTTTGGGATGATGGTGCGAAGAAGCGTTCAGATATCTGTCTGTGTGGGTTGGTTTCCGGTACACAGTGTGACTCAAAGTGCCGTCAGGTTTCTTCTGTACCAAAACATCCAAGAAAGGAAGTCGTTGATGCTTTTCTATCTCCATTGTGAATTTAATTTGGTCGTGTTGGGAGTTAAGATGGTTAAGGAATTTGTCCAGCTCTGGTCTGCCGTGGGGCCAGATTACAAATGTGTCGTCAACATATCTTAACCAGAGTGTAGGTTTAAGTGTGGCTGATGAGATTGCCTTTTCCTCAAAATCTGTAAGAAATATATTGGCTATTACTGGGGATAGAGGTGAACCCATTGGTGCTCCTAGGACTTGTTTGTATATTTGACCATCGTACATAATTATTCTTGTTGAATTTATGTGGTCTATGCATGATTGGTTTGGGCGGAAACCTGCTTGGTTTGGACGCAATATGGGTTCGAATGGTTCTGCCAGCCTATGTTGGATTACACTTGCAATAATTTTGTTTGTGGTGTTTAACAGCGTTATTCCTCTCCAATTTTTGCATTGCGTTAGGTCACCTTTCTTTGGCAGTTTGATAATGAGACCATGTTTCATTTCTGCTGGAATTTCTTGGTTTGTCCAGATCCCTTTTATTATTTTTGCAAGTAGAGGTGCAATCCATTTAGGGTCTACCTTGATTAGTGCGGCAGGTATGTTGTCTACCCCTGCCGCTTTGTTGTTTTTCAGCTGCTTGATGGTATTTAGTATTTCTGTTTTTGAAGGCGCGTCTATTTTTATATTCAGCTGTTCATTTGCATTGTCTTCTGGAGCTATCTCAAGTTCGTCAATTGCTAAATGGTTAGTTGAAAAATATTTCTTTCCCGCCGGTTTTGAACAATTACTGCTATCGCTAAAAGATTTGGGATGTTTGAATCAAGAATTCAATAGTTCGTCAATATTCGGCAATTCTACTTTATTAATAGAAATCTTTTCCCATTCATCCTTTGTCGCACTATCAAGTTTTTTAGTAATAATGTAAATTAACAAAATATCCCACTTGTCTGTTGGTAAATTCAAAGTTTTTAACGACCGCAAATGTCTGACCGAAAATTGTCTATTAAGGACCTCAATGATTTATACGAATCTTTGACTACTATCGATAAATCAAAAATTCCTTTAATGTGTGTATTGATTATTAATTTTTTGTTTTCATATCTCTCCTTCAATAAGTCCCATGCGAGATCATAATTTGAGACTTTTTAAGAGACACCTCTTAAATTCACCTCGAGAACACCTCGAGAATTTAACAAATGAGCTGCTTCACCCTTAAATGCCAATTTTAAATAATAAAAACGTTGAATCTGTGACAAAGAATCGTTTTTGTTGACAAGCACATTAAAGGTATCATAAAAATTCATCCAACCATCATATTTACCGTCGAATTCAGGAAGATTCATTGTTGGTAATCTAATATTTGTTGATTGCAATCAATTTGCTTGTAAATTATTAGAATTTTGATTTGACTTTAAATCCTTTAGTATGAAATCTTCTGCCAATGACACACAATGAAAATACTTATTTTCGAATTCTTCCCTTTCATCAGAAAAATATGTTTCGTCATCAATGCTTTCAATCTCTAATTGAATTCAACTTTTCAACTTCAAGTTGAACATCAACATCAACTTTTTCAAGTCTATTCTTAAGTTCAATAATGTTACATGAATTTTGAAAATGTAATAAGTAATTTTGAAACCTTGTGAGTGCTGCTTTAATTTGCTTTCTTTTGTTGATACATTGTTTTAACTGTGTATTTCCCATTGTAATAATAATAATAAAAATGAGTAATGAAAATTTAAACAGTATTCGAGTAATCAGGTAAAGGGATTAGAGAGAAAAGGATCTTACTTGTTTCTTTACACAGATCTGTCCCAAACAAATAGGTTGTAACCTTGAATATCGGATTACGTAGTGCGGGCTTACAGATGTGGCAAGTTTCTTCGTGGATTTCTTTTCTTCTATCTTCTTTCTTGCTTGCACTCACAATCAATGAATAATTAATTTTAATAATTTTAATATTAATTGCACTACAATCCGGTTCGTATGGACCAATGTTTGGGTCAATAATAAATTTAAAATAGTTGATTAATATTAAAATCTTTAATATAATAAAAATGCAATGTTACATAACCTTTAATAATTAGTGGACTGTATGTTTTACTTAATATAACCAAAATGTGAAATGAATGAATAATAAAAAATAGTTTCTCGAAGAAACTTAAGCAGGCTTAGGGTTCCACCCCTACATTATGCATTTACGCGTGGCACACGCGTAACAATTACAATACTGAACAAAGCCAAATAACTTTCTATTTACAGCAGAGGCGTCCAACCTAAATGCGGGCCAACGCAAGAGGTTTTTTTTTAATTTTCTTCCTTTGCTTAAACGAGCAGCTAAGCTGTACCGTCTACAACATTTTAAAACTAGATTTGTTATTAAATTCATTTAAAATCTGTTTGCTATTTTCATGTACATATATTTCTCTTTTAATTCAATCTTTCTTTTAATTATATAATAGATACAGGATATGAATTGTAATTCACATTTGTTCTTTAAAAATTAAATCTAATATTAATAATCCTTATAATTCTTCACTTTAATTAAAAACATTTCTAATTAAAAAATTCAGTTCGACGAAATCTTACACGTTTTTCCCTCAGATACAAATTCTAATCGGAATTAATTTAGTTCAGATACAGTTCGTTAAATTCATTCGTCATTTGCTTATTTCTGCTCGCTTGGTTTTAAAAACAACCGGTAATTAACAAAGGTTAAACAAGATTCTAATGAATCGAAAAAAAAATCAACAAGAAATACGGATTCGGGGAGGATATAAAAACGGAATATTAACAATCTTTACGCTCCAGATTGTTTTAGATGCTGATTTAAAAATATGTAAACATTCTATATCGAATGCTTTATAGAATACTAATTCGTTCCAAGACTATTAAACAACATTTTTTTTATTATTGAGATCCAATCCAGATTAAAATTGGTAGACAATAAATACATTATTAATGTGAGACGTTTTTGTTATGAGATGCATGTTTGATTTTTTTTTTGTCAATTTTTTTTTACTCGCGGACAGGCCAACAAGGACCACGCAAATATCATTTCTTTGTAGGTCTAGTTTCCTTATTTCTCTTCCAGAAGTCTTTCATCCTGGTCGACTGCGCAGCTCTTCTTTCAGTAGTTACTTTCTCCTCTGTTGAGATTCTTCTCCCCGACAAGAATTTTGAAGTAAAATTTTTTTTTCTGTACTCTATTCGGTTTAGACAATCTTCTTCAGTAATTTTGAATTCTTGAAGTTCTTCCTTTATTTGTTTTACATAGACCCCTTGCCCTTTATAGTTCCTGATTTTATCAAAAATTTGTTTATTTAACCTTGAGCAATCCATGCGTACCATATGTCCGTAGAACTGAAGTCGCCGTTTTCTGATCATCACTTCAAGGTTGTTAATTTTACTATAAATTTCTGCATTGGATCTCAATCTATAACCTTCCTGTGTTTTCCTAGGTCCATAAATTCTTCTTAAAATTCTTCTTTCTATCTTCAGCAAATTCTCCATTCCGGTTATATTTGTAGTTTCCATGCCGTACAAGATGCCGTACTGGTCTAACAGCTGTATTAAAATGTCGTAATTTTGCATTGGTAGACAAGTTCTTTTTATTGTATATATTTTTTGTACAAAAATTTAATCTTTCCAATTTCCCTATTCTGTTCTCAATTGCCAATTTATCTGTCCCATTGCTCCTATATATTTCTCCAAGATATTTAAATCGGTCAGTGACCCTGATGCTCCCATAATTTGTTTTATGTAATTAATATAATAATTTGTTTTTATATAATAATTTTGTCAAATTATTGAAAATAAATGTATAAACTATAAATGTATAATAAATATTTATTTTAATAAATTGTAATAGCACTTCGCTTAATTGCGTGCTAGGCAAATCAACACTCGCATCAATAAAAATATTTCCTGAGACTTTAATTTCATTTTCCCGCATATGAATTATTAAAGACTATATTCTAACCACACTTAACATGCTAAATACTGTATAACTTGTTTTACATTATAATTATTGACAGTTATACATTATAAATTTAAAGACTTAACACGACTCGAGGTCCGACTGGTGAAGATCATTTTCAAGTTGAAAATGGCTTTCACCAGTCGAAACTCGTGCTTTTTTATTTCCACTGAAATTTCTGTTTCATTGTCTCATCATCTTCAGTGTCCTGAATCCTTGTTTTCAGGCCTCTCAGAATTTTCGGGGCAAATGCACTATCTTCTTCGGGGTCGTTTTGCAACGAATTAGCATTGAGGAGAGCTTGTCCAGTACAATGGCCCACTATTTGGCTACATTTGACCCGGAATTTCTAAGAGGCATAGATACAACGATTCAAGACAACTAAGATGATAACAATGAAACATGAATTTCAGTGGAAAGGAAAAAAAATGAACACTTAACACAAATCGAGTTTCGACTGGTAAAGGTAATTTTCAAGTCATTTTTAACTTGAAAATGATCTTCACAAGTCCAACCTCGAGTCGTGTTAAGTGTCTAAATTTATATAACTGTGAATAATAAGTTATATAATACCGAGGGGCCATCCACTCTTGCAATACGTGTTAATATTTAGATGCATTACCCCACATTACTTTGCATTCCTTAGCATTACGTAAGTATTACACCACAGTACACAAAGTACTCTTGCATTCCTTGAATTACTCTTGCATTTCTTGAATTACTCTTGCATTCCCTGAGTTACGTTCACATTATATTCGCATTACGGCCACATTAGCTCCCCACTACACCCGCATGAGCTCATCATGCGCCTCGTCATACGCCGTGCTGCAGTAGGACAGTGAGCAAGTAAGACTTGTCGGTGAATAGATCGGCTATCTCCTTTGTCGGTTGCACGAAAATCCACGCGCCGATCTTGTAGTAAATACTTTTAGTTAGTAAATTTTAGTTAGAAAATGTGCATATTTTTTACAGCAACGAATTCACATAGGAAAAGAACTGTTGCGCCACTTATTTTGCACTTCATTGCTGAACTCGAACTTCGTTCTCTGTCTCTCTTAGTTCCTGTTTCCCCCAGTGGGGCATAGGGCTTCTAGTTTTCTGGCCCTCGTATTGAATCTGGCTAGTATAATTCGCTATGTCACTGGTCTCCATTCAAGAAGTGCGTGCGTGGCTTGCTGGCTTAGAAGAAATCCTACCCCGTGCTCATGTACGTCATCTTCATTTTCTTTTTCAGAATACAAGACTGTCATTCCGTTGCTTGATTTGGTTCCACCAAACCCGTTCCAGCGCATTTCGCTAAGTCCAAGGATGTTGATGTTATATTGCTGCATGTTTTGTGCAACTTCTGCGAGTCTGCTTCCCTTAAGCATCTTTCTGACATTCCAGCATCCAATTCGTGTCCGTGTTTTCATGCTAAAGGTCGTGTCTCGTAGATCTGTCCGGTTAATTTTCTTGGTTGAAGTTTCGGTGATAATTTGTTTTCGGATATGTAGGCTATCAACCTTCAGTATATTTTGGCGTTGCACTCCAAACTTCATTAGTGAACTTTTTTTCGAATATCTTTCCCAATATTTGACAGAAAAATGTTACAAGGATTTTCGATGGAACTCTAAGAGTTCTGCCGGGAAATGCAACTATTGCGCGATTTTTGTTTTCTTTACTTCGCCGCATCGGTGAAGTTTAATTTTTATATATCTTTTCAATTTTTAACTTTGCAGAAAAATGTTATAAGGATTTTAGATAGAACTCTAGGAGCTCTATCAGGAACTGCAAACATAACTGTTGCGCGTTTTTTTTTTTAATTTTCATTCAAAACCATGGGTCCCTTATTATTGAAAATATCTTTTGAACCAAGGTTTCGATCAAAATATGTCAAGAGATCTTCGATAGAACTCTTAAGGTGCTATTAGGATCCGTTAAAAGAACAAAAAGGTGAAAAAGTAGTTTAGAGTATAGTAAGTTTGTTGTATTTCAATCCAATTTCAATAAATTTATAGAAATTCAACACACTTGTTATTTAATGACGATACTACTAACGTCATGTCTTTTTCATTACTAGCACTCTTACAGATTGCACATAGTAATAACAAGTAAATATACTCTAACGTTAAGTGCATTAGAAATTATTAAATTATTTAAAAGTAAATATTTAAAATTTCCTTCCTTTACGTGGCATTACTTTGCAGTACCTCAGCATTTCAAAAATTATCTGACATTATTACGCATTACGCTTGTGATTTTTCCCAGTACTTCACATTAGCAAAGAATTAGCATAATTACGTGACATTATTACGCATTACGCTAGTAATTCCTTCGAGTACCTCGAATAACCAAAAAAATCAGGATAATTGCGAATACATTGCCACATTTCAGGGAGAGGATGACCCCTCGTATAATACTTTAATGACAGCGAAATGGAAATTTTCAAACTTCCGAAAGATGATGACGAAGAAGAAGAAGAAAATTTTACTTTAAATCATTAAAAATTGGAAAATTGTTTTAACTGAATTAACTTCAACTTAACTTGTTCTAATTGAATTAACTTCAATTTAAATTGTAAGAAATATCCTGCTTCTGAATAAAAATAAAATTAAAATATATTTACTCGTTTTAGCAAGGGAAGTAGTAAGGAAGTTGTTCAACATGAGATTTGTTTTGTAGTCCTAAAAAGACTTAATATTGTAAAGCTATACTTAGGTTTCACCAATAGTAAATTTTCATAAATCAATAACCTGCAAAGTACATGCCTTTCTCAACAAACATGAAATTAAAACCTAGCTCGCAAGTCATGTCAAGTCATAAAAAAATTGTATACTCCTCAACTGTTTTTCCTTTTAAAGTATTAAAATTAATGTTTACCAATGTAATTAATAAAGATAATTGTTTGTCAATGTAAGCAGTTTCACTCTTTAAAAACACACTTTTTGTTGTTTTCCGAAAATTAGTGAAAATAGCATTCTTGCATAAAGCGATTCAAATATTCAGATTGGCAGGGAATCCAAAACAAACAGATATAGGTATTTAATGCTGAATTTACTAGTTTAAACATTTAATATTATTCCTTTTATAGTTCAAAGTTTATCACGAACTGCCTTTTAAGAGCGCACAAACGATAAACAAATACAGCTTGAACCTATAACAACCTGTCGTCCAGTGGGATCGAACAATTATTACACACGAACAATTGTTCAGTTACAGATGCTAATTGAACATTTGATTGAATATCGATGTGTTTACCAAAATTACGTTCCATAGACAGCAACAATAGATTTGACAAAAACTCGGTTGTAATAAATTTAAAGGGTCTGTGTTATGTTATAAAAGGGTTGTAAAGTATTGTTAGATTCTGTTGCATTATAAAAGGGTTTTAAAGTTATTTTGTGTAGGGACAGATTTATTTAAAGATATAAAAATTTGATTCAATTTTTTCGTTTTCTATCAAAAGTTTACTACAAGAAGAAATTTCTTAAGAAGTCGTATGCAACAGCAAGTTATAAGACAAATCATTGTGGAAAGATATTTGTCTATGATCACATCTACACAACGTAAAAAAAATTAAAAGGAAAATATTTGATTTTAATTTCTCCTTCTCTATCAAAAGTACATTACGTGTAGAAATTTGCTTAACATTTCGGATGTGAGAGCAACACTAGATATAACAAAAACATTGTGGTAAGAAATTTAAAAGAGTCCTTGTTCAACAATTCGTATATGGGAAAATGAAATTGAAGTATGTGCAAATATCTTTATTGATGCGACTTAAAACGCTGCATAAAATATTCCCCCCTATGTCGCCCCCCTAGCCGTAACCCCAATAAATTTAAGAAAAAAAAAAACAGAATTATTAGTGTTTGTTCACGTTGGAAGGAGCGGGCGCTGTGGCGGGCGCGGGCGCGGTAGACGTGGCGAGTTCGTGTTCACATTGGCCGCTAGGCGTTTGCGCGAGTGAGACCTGTTGTCAGGTTAGGTTAGGTTTAAGTTTTGGTTAGTATACTAAGCTGAACAGCACTAATAAACTCTTCTGCATTGAAAGACATGATGATAACATGCTATCGTTTTTAGCGATAAGTTTGTAGTGGTTGAACTTACTGACGTCGCGAGTGAATCGCGCGTTCCGCCGCTAGTTCGACGTGAACACACACAAACATCTCACGCGTTTGATATTGCCGCGAGCGCGGCGCGCGCGCCAGTCGCTAGCTTGCCCGCTTCTTAGAGTCCACGTGCGTTTCGTACGTGAACACTTGTGATATTACGCCATATGTTTGATATTTCGTGACCGCGCCCGCCACCGCGCCCGCGCCCGCGAGTCAACGTGGATGAGCACTTAGTCCCAATATGCAAGGCAAAAAAACTGGGAAAGCGAGTTTTGAAAATTTAACCCTCAACCTATCAAGGGGGGTCGTTTACGTCCGAGCGAAAATTAAATGTTGTTGTAACTCCTGAATACGCGTAGAGAGGCCGCTACTAGGCTTATGTAAAAAATGTTTAGCCTCTCTAGGACGTACCTGCGAAGGGCCGATGTTCCACTCGCTCCTCAGCCGTTGTAACGAGAACTTGAATTTTGCTCCGGACGTCAACGACCCCCCTTGATAGGTTGCAGGTGTTAAAACGGTAAGTATTTTTTTTTTGTTTTTCATCTTAAAAGCCTCCATTGTGGCTATAGAAATGCCACAAAAAATTTGGGCAAATTAAAAAAAAATTCAATTTTTTTTTTAAATTTTTTTTTCTCTAGTTTTTTTGAGAAAATGGCGCAACGATCCGCCGAGGATGTTGCACGGGTACTACGTCCCAGCAAAAATGTCGTGCATTTCGATGACGATGACAGTGAAGAAGAAATCGACGCCGTAGGAGACGAAGTGGACTCTTAAAAGAGCCTTTCCGACGTCGAATCCGACGACAACAAAGAGAGCTATGAAGAAGAAGAGAGCGAGCAACCGACGACGACAACAACAACAGACAGGCGCCGTAGGTTTATATACGGAAAAGATAAACACAAATGGTGCCTTGAATGTCCGGAAACTCGAGGTCGCAGATCGAACGTAGTGGTAATTTTGCCTCGAGCTATTGGAGCAGCTGCGTTGTCGGTAACACCACTATATTTCTGGAACGTATTATTTACAAGTGATATCATGGAAATAATATTGAAATTTACAAACGCCGAAATTGATAGATACGTGGCCAGATTTCCTGACATTGATATGAGTGCGCCTTATCGACATGTTACAATGAACGAATTAAAAGCATTTATCGGAACTCTATACTATCTAGGCGTGAATAAAAATGGTTACGTTCATCTTTCGGAATTGTGGGACCCAAGATACGGGTTAACAATGTGTAGAGTAGCGATGTCGCAAAGACGATTTGAATTTATCAGCTGCCGAATAAGATACGATGATAAAAATACACGAGCTGAAAGGCGCGCTACAGATGTACTGGTGCCAATTCGAGAAATTTGGAACTCGTTTATAACGAATTGCCAAACTAATTATTCGCCGAGTGAATTTTTGACAATTGATCAACGGTTGTTAGGTTTTCGCGGTCGGTTTTCTGCGCGCGTATACATTAAATCAAAACCGACACGTTACGGTCTAAAAATTGTCTCTATGAATGACGCGAAAACGTTTTATATGTATAATGCTATACCATATTGCGGACGAGCACTACCAGAGCCTGGTGAAAGCGTACCGTCATATTATGTTTATGCGTAAACGGTTATGCGGTTACGCGTTATGTTAATGCGGTTACGGTTATGCGTAAATTGAGTGAGCCAATTTATAATACTGCTCGAAATATAACTTGCGATAATTGGTTCACTTCGATCGAAATTTGCAACAAGATGAAAAAAGAGTACGGCTTAACATTGGTAGGTACACTCAGGAGAAACAAACGCCAGATTCCGGAATCTTTCAAAAGAAACGCTTCGATCGGTACAACAAGATACGGTTACGACGGGAATAATACCCTACTTTCATATTGTCAAAAAAAAAATAAGGTTGTTTTGGTGCTATCGTCTAAGCATAATGTCGGAAAAAACTGCAAAGACATCGATAAACCAGAGATGATCGATTTTTATAATAAGACAAAATGTGGGACAGATGTTTTTGACCAACTCTGCGGAAGTTATAGTTGTGCCCGAAAAAGTAACCGATGGACGATGCGTTTTTTTTTTTTGGGTATGCTCGACCAGGCCCGGGTCAACTCTTGCATACTGTACAATTTCTTGCCGAACAATACCGGACTATCTCAAAGAGAATTTATGAAAGACCTCGCGTTTGCTCTTATCAAGCCCCATCTTGAAGAGCGCGCACAGCGACCCGGTATACAGAAAAACTTGTTAGTGCATATGCAGGAAGTGCTGTCAATCAATATAACTAATGCTCCTATTAATCTATCTACGGTAAAAATGGCCAAAAGAAAGCGATGTGCCCTAAGGAAAAAGATCGCAAAACAAATTATTTCTGCGTAAAATGCAGTAAACCGATTTGCGAGGACCATAGAATCCTAATCTGTCCGGGATGCTTTGCGTGACGCGTTACCGAAAAACTGCCGAATATAACCATTGTATTTCTTTTCTATAATAAAACATATTTTGACACTTACCTACTGACTTCTTATTGATTTTATTACTAATCTTTCAATTATGATATATTTATTGCCGTTTTTAATACGAAATAGGGGACTAATTTTTGTAAATTTTGAGGTTGCAAACTTAAGGTTAATTTAACAAAAATTGTATGCGGTTTATTTTTTTCATGAAAGCTACACTCTTCCCCTTCAATATTCTTTTTTTTTCGTTTCTATATCTCTATCTGTCTTAAAGTTATGAATTTTTGAGTAAACAAATGCATTTACCCTGTTTTTCTTCATTTTTTTAATAAAAAATATATAAAAAAATTAAATTCTTTACAATTTTATGATAGACTCTTGAAGTTGAAGGTTTAAAGCAACTCCATGAATTTTTTCAGATTTTTCGCGTGACATAAACAGGTTGAAAAAACGTCAAGACGCCAAAGACCCCCCATGATAGGTTTAAGGTGTCAAAAAAACGTTGACAGGTTGAGGGTTAAGTTTTCAGTTTAAAAACCTTTTTTCAATAAGACACAATTTTTCGGAATGTCTCGCCAAAATCTATTTTAACCGGGTGCAATGATTTTTTTTACTTGGCAGTAATTTCTAATGGTTTGATCAATTTCAGTGAATATTGTTAATTAAAAAAATATACTCGTTTAATATTTTTTGTAATTAACAATATTCATTGAAATAATGTGGAATGGACTGGTTTAAAATTGCAAGCAATTACCCTATAAAAAATAATAATACAAAACATTAAGTAAAATCTAATGTAATCACAAGATATCAACAAACAAAATTATGATAAGTAACAAGATTGTGATCTTGAAAATTTGCAAGAAATATTTCATAAATAAAATATGTATGTTCTTGCTGTTTATGGAACGTATTTTTGCTGAAAAAATCGATATTTAATCAAATGCTACACTTTACTACAGGTTCAAGCTGTATCTGTTTATCGCGAGGGGTCATCCACTCCCTGAAATATTGCAATGTATTCGCAATTATCCTGATTTAATGGTAATTCGAGGTACTCTAAGCAATTTCTAGCGTAATGTGTAATAATGTCACTTAATTATGCTAATTCTTTGCTAATTCTTTGCTAATGTGAAGTACTGGGAGAAATCACAAGCGTAATAATGTCAGATATATAAACCGAAAAGCAGCGCGCGACTTGCTGCCAGTCAGTGTTCCCTCTAATTTTTGTGACCTTTGTGCGCACTTTTATAAGTGTGTGCAGTTTTTTTTCAAAATGTTTTTTTTGTGCGGCAATTAAAAAGCGCATATAATAAAAAAATATAATATAAAATATCATCTGTTTTTATAGTTATACAGTATAATCTTGATAATCCGACACATATGAGACCATATATGAGACCGCCGGATTATCAGAAAATTCCGGATTATCGGGAGTTAAGAAAAATAACAATTTTACATATTTTATGTACAATTGTATTTCAAACTGAATAAAATATGTACCTATATAGGTAAATGTGTAGAAGAAGCAAAGCTTTAGCTGGCAAGTTGTGAACTTTTGAAAAAACTTCAAGGTAACCTATACTTTGGCTTAATTTTTATATACAACTGGTAAGTGAGTTACGTTTTTAAAAGCACGCGGATGCTTAGCTTTTCCTACAACCAATAAGGAAAGTTTGTGTGTGCCCGTGGAATTTGCACAGGGCATGAATGTCAGTCTGTCCTTTGAAATTTTCTTCCTAGGGCACTTTCTTCGGAACAGCGAACAATGGTCTTATGTGGAAGGGAGCTTCCTCCAGAATAAACCACTTTCATCTGCGTTGTAAACCTGTTCTGGTAAGAGACCTAATTCTTGGATTTTTAATTTCAATTTTCTCTGAAAATGATCAACGACCGAAACATCACATGATAATGTTTCTCCTGTGACAGTTAAGAAACGAATCCCAAATCTTTTTTGTTTAATTTTCAAGCCAGTCATCGCTAGCTCGAAAATCATCTTTCTTGGTTACTTTTTCGTAAAATTGTTTTGCCTTTTCACGGAGGATATCTTCCGATAATGACGTATGCTGGGCACTCTCTTGCATAAATAAAGTAAATAAGGCATTTTCTATTTCAGGACAACCACCTGTTTTAACTGTCTTTCTTTTCTTCAAGTCCCCCTCAACAATTCTGACGAGAACTGGAGGACGCCATAAGTGCGTGCGAGGTTTTCCGCGGTTTCTCCTTTGTCAAGATTATAGATGATTATATATGTTTTTAATACAAACTTAAAGAGACGTATTTCCGTTTGGTTGACATATACTAAAAAACGACATACACTAAATATATTCGATAAACGACAATCCAATAACAGATCAAGATGTAATTGAGCGGGGAACAGTATGAGTAGATAGAGAAAGAGTGGCAGGAGGGAATCACGGGAATACGAGCGGGCATGTTTACTTATATGTATCCGGTGCAGCGTGGCGACAAGAAAAAACACGTGTTTCACCAGACCGCCGGATTACTGAACGTATCCGACTAACCAACCGCCGAAATACCAAGATTATAATATATTTAAATCACTAACCTTTTTTATACGCTTATTTTAATGTTCCATGTCATGATTCCAAGATATTTTTCCTTGATTTTATTAATTTTTGCATAAGCAAATTGAAAAGCACCTATAGGTTTTAATGCACGACGTTGAAAAATTTGACGTAAAGCACTTCTAAAGAGATCTAAAATTGAAGACAAAAGTTACAAATTTATTTTAAATTCAATGTTGTTTAACTTTTTTAAACAAGTTTTGTAAATTGGATCATTTGTATCTTGATTAAAATATTCATTTAATGAATCATAATTTGTAATTAAAATTTGTAAAAAAAATAAAAAACTTTACCTCATCAATAGCTTGGAAAGCTGTAGAGTTATCTTGTGAAGCTTCAATAATCTCTTTAAATTTACTTGTTTTCGTCGCTGATCTCTAGAATAATGTATAAACGTGGCTTTTAATTCTTTCCATGCAGCCGTTACATACATTTTCTCGGTGTGCAATACAATGTTGTTGTGCCAAATGTGGCACATTCTACATTAATTTAGCTGCTACATCATTTCGTTTTCCAAGCATTACGGATGCGACATCAGATGTAAACATAGCCAGCTTTTGCAAATCAATTTTGTTATCTTCATAAAATGTGTAGTAAGAGGAATTACATGTCTTTAATTGGATTATCCTACCGAAAACAGTTTTATATTGATCAGATTTTCTAAACCTAAAATATAAAATCAAACATTTGTTTGTTGAAATATCTGTGCTTTCATCAACAATTACAGTAGGAAAATGTGCCATTTTAGTTCATTTATTATTTCAGTTTATAGAACAGCATTCACCACTTCCAAAAATCACAAAGCATAGTTTTTGCTACGCCAACTTTCTGAAATATGAACGTATTTTGCCATATAGTTATTTATTTCTCGATCCGAAAATAAAGATATGTCCATTTTAATTGCCAATAATAGATTATCAATTTCAATATTCATTTCAATAACAGATTATCATTTTTTATATAGATTTCATATGCAGGTGCAATTTTATTTTCTGTACCAAAACAAAAATTGTGCGCGTGAATATTTTTCAAGTGCGCTATTTTTTAAATTTATGTGCGCGCGCACACGCGCACAGCTTAGAGGGAACACTGCTGCCAGTCCCAGTAGAAGTCTGTGATTTTGGCGCCTAATACATGAGTAAATCGTTGCCGCGTATTTTGAAACAATGTCTAAACTACTAGACAATGGTGGATTTACCAGATGGCTGAGTAGGCTGGAGCCTAGGGCGGCAATTTTGGGGCCAACATTTTTTTTATGCCTTACAGAAATTAAAAAGATTCATTTTTATATACCTTAATGTAAATGTTATTAGGTCCACATAAACAATTCAGCATGGAATATGCTTCACCACTTATTGTTAAATTAAATTTTTCTACAATTTGCGTAGTAGTGGTTGGTCCGAAGCGGGATTGACGGGACCGTGCTATTATGGGCATACGCCGCTTAGTGGCATTGAGTCTGAGAGAGATAGATATAGAGCGGCGATACAAACGAAAAAGCCGCCTAAAAGACAAGCCGCCTCTGTTGATTGAGTCATGCAATTTCTTATACTTGCGTATTATTTTTTCGGTTGTGTGCTATAGGGCGAAAAATGAAGAGTTTAGTGATCCGAATATAATAATCCGAGTGTGTTTTTGGAACTGTTAGCTGAATTCGATCCTTTTTTAGCGAGTCATGTTGAATATCTAAAGCTGCGGTGACATGACGCTGGTTTACCAGCCGCTGGTCTCTGCTAGCCTAGCAGCGACAGCAACCAGCATACGGGAGGTTTCACACAATGTTGTGCAAACAGATGCTGTTTGCACAACATTGTGTGAGACCTCCCGTATGCTGGTTGCTGTCGCTGGTCTGGCAGATGCGATCAGTTTGATATATTTTGGTCACTGTTTCCTACAAAATGCCTTTACATAGAAAAGAAGTGTTAAGAAGGAAATTATTAAGAAGTCTGTTGTGTTTTGTAATACACTGTCACTATTGGTATAACTGTCTTCGCCTTGAAAAGAATAAATTTCTTCTGGATCATCATTATTCCTTTTATTTTCTAGATCTAATTCGAGATCTAATTCCTTTTACGCGTTAAATTGTATCTGATGATGATATTGTGTCTGCCAGATTTAGTACTGAGCCAACCAACAGAAGGTTGATTTTCTTTCTGTCAGAACTTTTTCTTTTCTTTTGTTTTTAGAAACGGATTGCATTCTCCAGTTTTTTCGGAATAATCTTTTAAATCGAATTCAGTTAGATTTTCAAAAATTTCTATTTCTTCGCGAAAATTTCCCAGATCTTCAGGATTGATATTTGCAATTTCATGCGTATCTTCTGTTTCTTCTGAAGTATCAATTTCTTCATCTGCAGCATAAATATCTTTATGAGAAGGTCCACAAATCAACTTTTACTAGTGATAACATGCATTCCTGTTGTTCAAACACCATTCCTAACTTCTGTGCATTTGCAACTGCACTTTTAGATCTGTTACTTCATTCTTTCCACTCTTGTCATTTTTATCTCTTGGAAAAATTAACTGATCACATAAACAATTAAGTTCTAATGAAAATGACAAAATTCAATACTAGGGAGTTTACCTGAATCGGAAATAATGTCATTTAAGCGCTGTATTCGTATGGTTCGGTTCAATATATCTAATAAATCGAAGCTTACAATTGAGGAATAAGTGGATGTCATCCATCAGATTTGTCTGAATTTTTTTTCGCATGTTTGGCTATTAAACAACCACGGCAAAAATAATTTTCCAGAGTCTTTCTGTTGCGACACTTGTCTATCATAAGTATCATAGCGTGAGCGTTTATTTCAATGCATGTGTATGTGTTTAAAGTGAACCATGACCAGCCGCATGATGAGCTATCATCGTAATTCGAATAGAATGTGAACGTAATTCAGGGAATGCAATAGTAATTCAAGGAATGCAAGAGTACTTTGTGTAATGTGGTGTAACACTTACGTACTGCTAAAGAATGCAAGTAATGCATCAAGTATTAACATGTATTGCAAGAGTGAAGGACCCCTCGGGAGATGTAATATGGGCGTAATGCGAATCTAATGTGAACGTAATTCACGGAATTCAAGAGCAATTCAAGGAATCCAAGAGTACTTTGTGTAATGTGGTGTAATACTTAGGCAGTACCTAAGTATTACACCACATTACACAAAGTACTCTTGGATTCCTTGAATTACTCTTGCATTGCCTGAATTTCCCTGAATAAGGAATGCAAAGTAATGTGCGGTAATGCATCTAAATATTGACATGTATTGCAAGAGTGGATGGCCCCTCGATTTATCGTTTGTGCACGGTTAAAGGCCATTCGTAATTACTATTGTAATTATAAATTATATTGAATGTGCAGATTATTAAATTCAATAATTCAGCTCCATTAAATACCTATATTTGTTTGTTTTGGATTCCCTGCCAATTCGAATAAATATTTTATTGCACATGTAATTCATGTAAAAATGGTTTTATTCGCATTTCACTAATTTTCGGAAAAGAACAATACAATGGTTTTTCTTTTTAGTCTAAAGATAAATGCTAACGTTGGTCAACAATTTAATATTGACTACTTACATTAGTAAATAATAATCTGAACTCTTTAAAAAGAGAAACAGTTACACGGAAAAAAGTACACTCTAAAAATTACAGTTTAAATAGTAGCAGCGGCCTTACGAATACAAATTTTTGAAGATTGCAGTCGCATACTGTAATTTTTAAAACTTATTTACTAATAATACCTGAAACTGTAATTTAAAAAGAAGCAATTGTGAGTTTTTACAGTTTCAAATTCGTAAGGCCGATGCTACTATTTAAACTGTAATTTTTAGAGTATACTTTTTTCCGTGTACTTTCCGAAAAATAATGAAATGCGAATTATATATATATATATATATATATATATATATATATATATATATATATATATACATATATATATATATATATATATATATATATATATATATATATATATATATAGATATATATATATATATATATATACATATATATATATATAAATATTTTACTATGAAAATCTAAATTTCTCCATGTGTGAAACTAAGTTGGCAAACGGGTGTTCGGTCATTAAACAAATGGATAAAAATTTCAAAGTTTTAGCAAGTTTCGAAATTTAAAGTATTAATTAATTTGGAAGTGAGATTAAAAATTCGACGGCTAATAATGAAATTATTTACCTTGAGAGTAATTTCTAATGGATTGGTAACAAAGTTTAATTTATGTAACTAATAATATTAATAGATATACTAATCAGAAAATAGGAACAGAAAACTAAAATCTAATCTAATCAATACATTAAGAAATAAATTTATGATAACAAAAAAGATTGTGATGATAACATTTTGTTATTCTACGGGTAATGTGCAAAATTTAGTGTTTTGTAGGAAATATTTCATAACTAAAATATGTTTAAAAACTATTTTTCGTATAGAGATCATTTTTGTATAGAGACGATATTAGTAGATGTAAATAAATATCATAAAAAATGTAATATTGAGTAAACAAATTTTAAATTGAAAGTCCCTCGTTTCAATTCCATGAAACGGTCAAAATGCATCCAAGTGGATAAGACGTGAGTGCTGGTAGTTCACGTTTTGAAGAGGTAATCTAATCAGGAGCATTAAAATTCAGTGCATATTGATGCCATATCAAGTACCCAATTTCCATGTTACAGCCCTATAACGTTATTAAAGTAATAGACTTCATAGGAAATTATCATCCGCGTAATAAAACTGTAAACTATCGCCATCCTCTCACCGATATTTAATAAGCACCCGGTTACTTTATTACTGGCATTAATCGGATTATTGCGTGCACGCCGTAAAATCGGAGAATCCGGCGCCGACCTAATATCTCCCGCATTAAAACCAATCACTTGAAAATTGAAGATTTACAGCATTCAAAGAAAAATAACTCAAATAAATTACATTTATATGAAAAAAGAAATACATAATTAAATTTTCTGATATTTACAAGGGAATAAATGTTTTATACAAGGAAGAGAGTGGTAAAAGAAGGAAAAAAGTGGGGCAAATTACCCGGAGTGTGGGTGGATATTCTCGTGTCCTTTTTTTTTATTTAGAAGATGAATAGCAGTAAATCTTAGCCACTAGACATGAAGAATGACTTGAACCCTCTCAGGACTGGGGTTGCTCCAAGACGTGAGTAGCACCACCATCAGGATTATACGCTGATTATATATTTTTTCCCGTGGCTGTCTCTCTGACGTCTCATAAAATCTTTCCCTTGTTTAATAATTCATGGCTCTGTCCTCAAATATAGTAATTCGTTAAAACGAAAATAATAAAATTAATAAAAAGCGGGGCGGATAAATGTTGGAATCAATTTTGCAGGCGATAAATGCGAAGCGGATATATATATAGTGGAAACTATTCCATTATACTAAATACTAAATTTCAATGTAAGAGTTATCGAATGGCGGCGTTGGAAATTACAATTTATGGTCATAGGAATAGATAAACTTTTACACCGTAATCTAGCTGTAAATTTTATTGGACGCCAAATCTAAAGCACTAACACAGACTAAAATTGCTTTACGACTTTTTCTATCCCGTTTTATATCATTGAGGATAAAACATTTGATATTTACATTTTCTTCGGGACCGAATACTCATTGGGGGGCAATTACAATTAATTAGTTTTAGCAGGAAAATGTTGACGTGGAAGGCGATTTAATGTGACTGGGAGAATGGGATTTAGATCGTTTAAAACTAATACCTTTGTCAGATTGAAACGTTTACGGTTATCTCCCCCAAACCCGGATCTACCACCAACTTTTTTCTACACGCGTCCCATTTATGTATTTATATTTTTACGGGTTTTACCACAAAACGAATACCTGCGTTTTTATAACAGCAAATACAAAACAAAACCACCAAACTGAAAAATAAATCAATATTTCCGCAACTGTTTATTTAGAAGGAATTTTAAAAATAAAAATATTTTGTAGTATTTTAATTAGCTGTAACATGATGTATAATTGTGATCTATTTTCATAACTGCGAATTTTTAAACTATCGATTTGAAATTTATTACATTTTATGAAATTGTAGAGATGATAAAGCAACAATTATTGCCAGGTAATCACTTTAATTACATCGAATATATATTCGAATATTTTTTTACGAATGCAACAAAATGAATATAAAAATTATTAAATACAAATTGATCAAAAGCCTTTCAAACATTTTGTTTCAGCTCTACAAGTTTTAATAGCCAATTATAAATTATTAATGGAACTAAAATATTAATATTTAATTTATTCTATATCAATTGTTTACAAATAATTAAGCAATATATGTGATATTTATTACACAACAGTAGTCCCACATAAAACCAGAATAAAAACTGGCCGAACTAATAAATTATTTCATAAAATAACGTGTAAAAATGATATAAATTATATCCCACTGAATGATAAATAACCAATTTATATATATATATATATATATATATATATATATATATACATATATATATATATATATATATATATATATATATATATATATATATATATATATATATATATATATATGTTAGAAACGAGTAAAGGAAAACAATGGAAATAAAATTAGGCCATTCATAGGCACTACCAAAATTTATCCATTGTAAAATACCACCACTCGGTGTTCTTTACTTAGTATAGGGCCTTTTGCTGGTACCTACTCTCGCACGTATTCCTATATCTCGGAGTCGATTCCTAAATGTCTGACTACTAACTCGCACATTTCGAGCATTGTACAGTTCAGCTTGTAACTGCCTTGAGGTAGAATGTCTGATACGCATTGCAATTAAACGTATAAATCGGTCATCTCTTGCTGTTGTTGCCCTCTTACGACCTTGTCCTGCTCTTCGAGTGTATTCCCCAGTTTCTATCAATCTTCTTATTATTCTTGAAACAGTGGTCTGCTTAATTCCCAGTGCTGCAGCAACATATCTTTTATCTCGACCATCGTCAAGTAAGGACACGTCACGAACGATTTCGTCTCTTGTTAAATTTCTAGAATTGCGAGCAGGAGTTTTAACGTTAATTTTGAAATCAATACTACTAGAAATTTCATGTAAATACCACAAATTCAAGTGTTGTGTTGTATTGTTATGTTTATGTTTATTCATAGAAACATTTATGTCATCACAATAAACAAATGTTAAACAGGAAGAACGTAGGTGTTTATATATATATATATATATATATATATATATATATATATATATATATATATATATATATATATATATATGTATATATATATATATATATATATATATATGTATTATTTTGTAAGAGACACATAGAATGAGTCCTCATAATATAATACTTTTGTATTTTGGGGCGAAGCTTTTAGTATGTTCTGAAGTGGGAGGATAATAAGACTGAGTGTAAAAAGTAGAACAGGTAGCGAGATAAGAACGAGCGTGAGTGCGAGGCTGCGGGTGGAATATGCCTGGGGATAATGATCGATAACTCCGGATGCCGTGGGTAAAAATTCGGAGCCATCAATCGACCATTATAAACGCATCACTGAATATATATGTACAGAATCTTTGCAGCCAAAAATTTAAATATTATTTACTTTCATGTTTGATGGATGGAAGTATTCACCAATGTTCATAATATAATAAGTTTTATTTGTGTAATGTTATGTATATTCTTCTTGAATGCTCAATATGAATAGTATATTTTACAGCAAGAGATGAAAGTGGCGTTTTTTTTTGCGAGGTGGGAGTTTGCTCACGAGCGCCAGCGAGTTAGCAATCACACCGAACCAGAAAAAAAACACTTTCATCTCGAGTAGTAAATGCAATTTTGTCTACTGATTTCTGTTGTAGAATCCATAATTCGACTTTAATAAATCCAATTCGATGGGAACTGTCAGAACTGTCAAAACAAATTTAATTGTTAGTTTGGCCGTTTCCACGGTAATATATTGCATTCTCATAGAAGGTGGTACTTTTCAAGTCAAATGTCCTAATTTTATTTCGGTTTTTTAAATAGTTTCAGGCTCGTTTTACTTTTGTACATAAAATATTTCATTGAAATTGATGTAATTAATAAGAAAATCCATGCAAATTTGGTTAGTTTAGTGTTTTAATCGAGATAATCATAAATTTATAATGCTCATTTTCGTTTCTAGACGTGAAAATATTTTCATACCTAGAATAAAAAAATGTCACTTTCATGTAGGGTAAGCCGTGGAAAAAATGCCATTTTCACATATATCAGTAGAAAAATTAAGTTTAGATAGGTTTCTCATAAATAAACTGCCAAACAAAACTTTGTTTTTTTTTTAATTCCCTTTAGTTTTCGAGTTATTTTCGAATATCTGAGAATATTAATAATGAATATGAATACAGTATATAATATGAACAATGAGACAATTACATCTTCCTATACATCATTAATCAAGCTACTTTTATTATTAGAAAATGAAATACTAGTCAGAAACAAGATAAAGTAAGTAACATGAAAATATTTCCCCCTAACATTTTGCAAATTTTAATAATATATTTGTGTAAAAACACGAATCAAAATTTTAGATACACAGTATGTATGTTAAACTAGAATGTTACAAAAACATGAATTTTCTCTAAACATGATACCGCAAGAATTTTTAACCAACAAAGAATGCACAAAAAGCAAACAAGGCAGAGAAAAAAAATCGTAATAAAAAAACTCCCTCAGTGGTAGTGCCATCGTTATTTTACGTATTCGTTATTCTCATTAACGTGTTCCGTTCGTATTTACTTAATAAACCTTAAGCTCGGAATGTGAGATTCGACGCCGCGAGTTTCCCATTGCCTATCAAAACAAGGAAAAATCATATTACCGACAAAAAAAAAACGAATCTCCATACTGAAAACAAAAATTAATACGCCGTAATTCCTGCTTCATCAGGATTTTAACAAGGAGCAAACGAAACTTGTTCCAGCTTAATTCTATTTGTTGAAAACGAGATTCAGCGGGGTCTCCAGGCGAACGAGAAAACATCAATGCAGAATTTTCTACGCTTAAATCCTCATTAGATTATCTCCTTGTTTTTATTACCCCTTATACTTTATAGGTAAGAGATGAGAAATAAATTACTTTGTCGATAAGAAAACACGATAACAATGGGATGTATTAAATAACAATTTGTTTACAAAATCTATAGAATATTACTGATAATCACTTTGTAAAGTAAAATAACTTGTAGAAAAGAGCTATTTTATAGGTAAGAGACGGGGAAGAAGTTACTTTCTTGATAAATTAAACACGATAACAATGAGTTGTGTTAAATAAAAATTTCTTGACAAAATCTATAAAATATTTATGTACCTTAAAAAAAATCTTACTACTTACTAAAAAAATTAAACACCTAGGGTTCCGTACAAACTTGTAAGTAAGGTATCTTTAAGAGGACCAAACTGTATGCAACCCATATGCTTCTGGTGCCTGACAATACCACGCAACACATTAGTGTATTTTCATAAGTTTCTAATAGTAAATTCGCATTTTTCTTGTAATTAAACTACATATTTACGGTTTTCAGATTTTACCTTTACATGTGCTGTAAGACACCGCTTCTTGCCAAATTTCATGATTCGATGTCAACGGGAAGTACCCTATAGGTTTTGATTCCCTTGTGAAATCGCAAAATATGCGACATAAACGGTCATATCTTTTGATCGCGTTGACTTACAAGTTTTATTTTTTCACAGCTGAAAGAGACCGCAGACCCGAGTATTTGATACTCGGAATTTCAACTTGTTACCTCTACGCGTTCCTGAGAAAAATGGTCTTGACAGACAGACAGATGGACGGACGGATAGACGGACAACAAAGTGATCCTATAAGGGTTATCGGTATATATTTATATACCGTTTTCGGTACGGAACTCTAAAAACGGAACCAAGTCACAATGACATAAATATAACTGAAAACGCAAAATTCGGATAAAACTTTCTTTTCTCTCAGATATTTTGGCAAAATAAGCGCAAAAATAGCTAATGTTTTGCGAAAACAAAATCATTTAAATCTACGTCAAACTGATCCTACATATTATTTAATGCTAAAGACCAAATCGACCTACTTAAAAAATCAATGGAATGCAATAGCGTACACATAGGTCAGACAGAAAATAGTTCCGAAGTAGTTCAGCTCGGTTTTCAGAACATTTTCGTGCCTTTGGTCTTAAAAAAGACACTAGTTAAAAGAGCTTTTACTATATTTTATTTTATCATCGTAGAAGACATTTTCAAGTAAAGATTAAAAGCAAAAACAAAGGCTAGCGTTGGTGTAAGTTTAAAGATATTTGCTTGGTTTCCTGGAAAGAATAGAACGTACATTTCGACAATTTTCACTTCACAAAATCCTCTGGTTTTAAAACGTGTGCAATCTTTCTCGGAAGTTTGCAATTTGTTCGTTGCAGCGACAAAAGTAGGGTCAACAATATTTCGGTTGCCTTTATTTATTTTCTACAATAGCTAAGCAGCTGCAATATACTAAATTGAAAAAATATTTATTGTAAGCCTAGAAACATATGTGGGAACGTTAAAAAATGGCAGAGACAAAGCAATTTCGCTTTGTTTTGAATTGCGGGGGGTTTATAAGAGCTATGGCTGTATTTTTTATTGTGGCCGAGAAGATGAAAAGAAAGGAGAAGTATTTTTGCTACGGTTTACGTCTGAATGTCTGAAATATGGTTAAAATATATTTAAAAATCCTGCTTAGGGATTTGGTGAGAAATACAATAGATAGTAGTAGATGATACAATTTACAGGACTGAACGAGCTTTCGGATGTATTTTTTTCTTCAGGTTAAATATATAAAACTCTCCGTGTCTCCGTATTTTAGTGTGTCATTGAAAGATTAGTCCTATTACTTTCTTCCAATACATAAAACACGAAAAAGTCCGGTAACTTGGAACATTAACACGACAAGGTAAGTATTAGGAATATTTAAATTCCGGATTACCCTCCAAAGAAACTTTTTCTATTACCATTAAATTGGATATCTTTAATTGGATGGCTTTCGAGCACAAGCACTAACATAATATTTGCTCAAATTCTACAAAATTATTTGCAAATATATGTCTTGAATGGAGTTAATGTGTTTAAATTAACTAGAAAGATACTAAATGTGTAAAAGTTATTAAAGAAAAATATTAAACAAAAAATTTATATCAAATGTATCAAATTTTTTAAAATAATCAATAAATAACTTTAATGTTCTCCAAATATTACTCAATAAATATTTCTCACACACAAACACCGTAAGTTCGAATGCCGTTTATTATATAAAAACTCTGTCCCGAAGCAAATATTGAATTATTGTTCCAATATTAGGATAGATAGCACAATTTCCTGATAAATAAACCCGGCCAAATATGTGGTCCATTTTCGCTTTTGCCGTCGTCAATTTAATATTTATACCATTTTGGGTTTTTGCAGAGCACTCATTTAGGTATACATAAAAATGAATATTTTGCGCTTTTAATCTAAGTTGACACCTTCACGCTAATTGCTTTTTGAACCTAACTGCTATTTACACAAAAAAAACTTGTAGTATTTAGGTAGTAGCCACCGCCTTTGATAAACTATTGAATTAATTAATGTTATGCTGTAATTCCTATTCTAAACAGTACAGGTATATTAAGATGCATTAAGAAGCATTAGTAAGATTTATGCTTAGTGGTTTGGTTGCTGTGTTTGACAACGTCAATAAAGGAGACGAATTGGGATTAATGGAGTCTGATAGCAAAGCCAACAATTTAATGCTTTATTATACCTCCGAAATTGAAACCAATTATTTCAAAATACTTAATAATTTTCTTCAAATCTTATTAAAATAAATATTAATTTTATTTAGAACATCACTTCTTTAACAACTTTTCTTGAACAGCAAAATTTTTTGCACACAATTATAAAAAAGGAGTTGAAAAACATCTTGGATAACAAACATAAAAAATATGATTTGTACAGAAAGAGTCTCTCCCTTGTTATGAAAATTTCTGCCAGAAAACTTTATGCTCTCCTATACTTAGACTTGTCAATTATTTTATATTGAGATGTTATTTTCTGTAAAGAAATAACTAACTTATAGAATTCAAATCATATTAAAGTTTTAAGCGTGTATTATGAATAATACAGGCCTAAAATTAATTAAATTAAATTACGTAAATTTTCGTTCTCCTTAAGCCTATAAGTTTGTGCCTTTTGTTAAGGGAGAATAAAGTTTCTTATGGTGAAATAATCAAAGTGTATTACAGCTAAGATTTCGTGGAAGGTAAAGCCTTGATTTATTGGCCCACTTTTTGTGGTTCCCTTGATTTATCACTTGTAATCCACAAATGTCTTGATATAAGATTTATTTCTGTTTTTACGCCAAATGCAGAAGAAACAGATACATTTTTATCTTCACCCGTTATTACTTTTAAATTTTGTACACATATTGTAATTTTATATTTTATTACATAAAACATTGAAATGCAATTAAGTCAATAAACATATATTTATTGTATTATAAAAGCTTAGTTTAACAAGAAATAGTTTTTTTTTATTATAATTTCTTTTCTATATCCAAGAAAATACAAAGCGAATTTACAATTAAGATTGTCGTGGAAATTGTAAAGTATTTTGAGCACTCTCGTCAACTTTTCGTCTTATAATAACTCTTCTTCATTTTCCCTCAAGATGCAATTAGTGTCGTTTTATGGAAGCGAATAATAAGAGGAAATTCTTAGGAAAGTCTCAATTGCCTCTCACGAATAGTCCTTCGATAATATATATATATATATATATATATATATATATATATATATATATATATATATATGTATATATATTTAGGGTTCCGTACCGAAAACGGAACCCTTATAGGATCACTTTGTTGTCCGTCTGTCTGTCTGTCTGTCAAGACCATTGTTCTCAGGAACGCGTGGAGGTAACAAGTTGAAATTTGTATCAAATACTCGGGTCTGCGGTCTCTTTCAGCTGTAAAAAAATCAAACTTGTAAGTCAACGCGATCAAAAGATATGACCGTTTATGTCGCATATTTGCGACTTCACATAGTTTTCAAACCTATAGGGTACTAGGGAGAATCAAAACCTATAGGGTACTTCCCGTTGACCTAGAATCACGAAATTTGGCAAGAAGCGGTGTCTTACAGCACATCTTCAAACCGTAAATCACAAATCTTAAAACCGTAAATATGTAGTTTAATTACAAGAAAAATGCATATTTACTATTAGAATCTTATGAAAATACACTAATGTTGTCGTAGTGGTATTGTTAGGCTCCAGAAGCATATAAGTTGCATACAGTTAGGTCCTCCTCGGTTAGGTCCTAAGGTTAAAAAGTATGTGTCGGCACCAAGCTGTTTATTCTGAATTTTCTTTGTTTATATTCGTTATGCATTTCATCACGTACGCTCTACATACATAACATATACAGGGTATATATTATGTCTAAATTTTGCTTGTTCATAACCGACATGCGACATACTCAAGTCCCGCAACATCCTGTATATATTATATGTCGTCTAATTTTTTTTTATAATCTACATATACTTAAATCACGTACGCCCAATATATTTTGGTAGTCAATTGCCCAAAAGCTTTCAATTGAACAACTGAATGTTGAAGAGTATCAAAATAGATCTAGAAAAATTTAATATATTATAGTTTATATTAGCTCTAGAAATAGTTAGATCTTAATATAAGTTAGTGAATAAGTGTAATACTAAAATAAAGTTTTCTTTTTATAAGTTTAATACCTTTATACAGGGTACATAGATATACAGGCAAAATTGAGCAGTAAAAACAAATAGTGAAGTCCCAGAACCCCTAAACACTCATAGTAAATGGGGGATGTATAGTAATAAAATATAGGGTAGAATTCCATCGTACGACAGCGACATCTTGAGGTTATGCTTGCAGCGGTACTAAGATGGTCGTGATTTCAGGAGGGCCACTTGTCAAGTTAACAGAATGTGCTTGCTACGTCCTCCACAAAAAAAAGATACCTTACTTTCAAGTTTGTACGGAACCCTCGGTGCGCGAGTCACAACTCGCACTTGGCCGTTTTTTTTTATCGAAGGACTATTCGTGAGAGGAAATTGAGAAACAGTACATAATGTTATGAAGTAAATACTAAAAGCGAAGTTTATCGATTACATTTTCTAGTAAATACTAGGGAAACAGATTAAACTTTCCAGCAGATTTTGTTTAAGACAAACGAGAAAAGATTTCGTCTAGCCATCACTGATTAAAAAACCAATTCCCTCTTATTTTCCTTTGTGATAATCTAATCAAATTTATAATTCCAGTAAACTCAAGAAAAAACAGCTTTTAATCATTGGATATTTTTAGTTTAAGAGTTCAGTTAGCAAAAAAAAAACAGTTTTATTAAATTTAAATAGCTCATCTTTCATTACATTGCGTTTATTTAGTGTTGTATGTATTTTTTCTTCAGAACTAGGGGAGCAATAATTCATGAAAAAAACTAAGTTAAACTGTGCATGCATAAAATAAAAACTCATTTCAGAATCGCAGCTCTTACCGAGAAATAAAGTAAAGCCATAAAAAGTTGGGACGCAGTTAAATTTATGTTAATGGTGTTTCCTGATATTGCCGAGGGTGACTTTGCGCCCGGCTCTAGACAAATGGAGGAACGCTGCCCGGAACAATAATCAACCATTCGATCTCTGATTTAATTACAAGAAAAACCCGATACACATATTTCATTCCGTTTTGCCAAAATTATATTTCATTGCGAATAATTGAGTACAAAAATTATTGAGTTCGAATGCGAATAAAAGAGTACAAAATATTTTATTACGTGGAACGAATTAAAAAACATCATTAATCTCAGTCTACTGAAAACTCTATAAATATTTTAAAACGGTTTCTTTTTACTGTATTTCATTAAATATTATTCAGAGGAATTTCATACTTTACTACTTACTTACATACTCCTCGGCGCTACAGCCCATGAAGGGCCTTCATGGGCCCAAATCCTGGCGATCTTCAGCTCGTTTCCTCCATCTTCTGACTCCAATCTTTCGTAAGTCATCCTCTACATCATCCAGCCATCGTTTCCGTGGTCTCCCTTTGCACCTTCTGCCACCTGGGTTTCCTCTGTGTACCTTCTTGACAGACCTGTCATCTGGCATTCGCTCTACAAGTCCCAACCATCTTAGTCTATTATTCTTTATTTCCAAAACTATGCCAGCATGACCGTATAGTTCCTACCAATTCCCTATCTTTCCGTATTCTCCATTGCCCTGCGTCATTCACTGCCCCAAAAATCTTTCTTAATATTTTCCTTTCCCATCTTCTCAGACATCCTCTTCTGCCACCCTCATTGTCCATGTTTCTGAGCCATACATTACCTTACCGGTAATTAAACCACCGGCCTTATAACCGTTCGATAGATAGTTATCTTCGATTTTCTGCTCAGGTTACGTGACTTGAGAATCTTAATCAGGGCCCAGTATGCTCTGGTTCCCGCTGCAATCCTTGCTTTTATTTCTTCACTTATGCTGTTATCATTAGTTACCAACACTCCCAAGTACTTAAACTTCTCACAACTCTCATAGTTGACTCCATTCAACTTTATGAGTTTGTCTTTCACCGCTGTGTTTCTCCTGGAAGAGAAAATATACTGTGTTTTGGCGCCGTTCACTCGAAGCCCCAATTCTTCTGCCTCCTTTTCTAACCTACACAACCCATCTTCCAGCACTTTAAATCTTCGAGACAGCATACACACTCATCCGCATCCTCATCCGCAAATTCTGGTTCATGCGGGTAAACAGAGTACCACCTGGGTTGTTGGTCTCCACTTTTCTCATCACTCTCTCCAGTACTATGTTGAAAAGTAGTGTGGATAATACATCGCCCTGTCTTAACCCTTGGTTGACTTCAAATTCCTTCGTAAGTTTTCCTTCCACTTTAACTTGGCATTTCGTTCTGTTGAGGGTCATTTGTATCAGACGTATTAGCTTATATGGACACTCCATATCCATCAGAGTCTGATACAGCTGTTTTCTTTTCACGCTATCATAAGCCTGTCTGAAGTCCACAAAGAGTTGATGTATATCCACATTATACTCGTAGCATTTCTCCATTATTTGCCTTATTGTGAAGATATGGTCGGTCGTTGATCTACCCTGTCGAAAACCACACTAATAATCTCCTAGAATCCCTTCTGCAAAAGGAGTGAGTCTCATAGCAATGACTTTGGCTAAGACTTTGTACACAACACTGAGTAAAGCTATGCCACGGTAGTTTTCACATTTTGCTTTGTCCTTCTTATGAATCGGGCAAATAATGGCCAAGTTCCACTCCTCCGCATCACTTCTTTTTCCCATACTTCGACGATTAGCTGATGGACAAGACGTGTCAAATGTTGACTCCCACCCTTAATTATCTCTGCTGAAATGTTATCGCTTTCTGGGGCCTTATTATTCTTCAAGATTTTGATTGCCAATCTGACTTCCTCTATTGTAGGTGTGGGTACAGGCATTTTGTCCTGGCTAACACTTTACATAAACTTACCTAGTTATACTTTACTAGGAATATTGAATTTAATGTAAAATCGATGACAATTTCAAGAAACTCAAATAGTGCATCAAGTGATTCCATATATAATAGATTCACAACAGAAATCAACGCAAAATTTAAAATTGCCTGTCCGGTATTATCTACCTAGTCTTGTCTGTATACTCTTGTCTGCCTTGCCTTGTCTGTCTAGTTTCGATTGTCTCGTCCAGTCTCAGCTGTCTAGACTTGTAAATCTAATATTTTATGTCCAGTATTGTTGTCTTGTGTCGTCGGTCTAGTCTTATCTGCCAAGTATTGTCACCCTAATCTTATCTATCTAGTCATGCTTTTCTAGTCTTGCCTGTCTAGTCTTGTCCGTCTAGTCTTGTCTGTCTATTCTTTCCTGTCTAGTCTTTTTTTTAAATTTAATCATTTATTGCTCAAACAGTACATGAAACCTAGGGTTTCTGCGTCGGATATATCCGAACCGCAAAACCGCGGTTTTCGAAACCGCATAACCGTCCCCAAAGATTTTGCAACGCGCTTTACACTACTGCTTCCCGACAAGCTTTCCCTTCCACAGAACGTCAAACTTGTTTCGTTAGCTTTAAAATTACGAAAACTACGGCGTAAAAACCAGCAGTCGCATTAGGAAATTGAACTTTCGGGTGGCGTCGCGACGCCGCTGTTAAAGATTTCGCAACTCGGTTTTCAGTCTCGCTTTCCGACCACGTTTTGCTTTAACGAAACGTCAACTTTGTTGCGACAGCTGCGAAATTTCGAAAAAAACAAATGCAACCAATCCTCCGTAGATCTAACTTTGACGGGCCGTCGCGGCGTTAATTATCGAGCGATTTCAACGCGATTTTCAATTTCTGGTTGCAAAAACCTCAAAGTTTGATTGAGTCTGGGATTTATTGCCTTGGGATTATTATTGAGATACTACACATGACGATGCCCAGGTAATTAAAAAATTCTACAGATTGTCCTGCTGAACCAAAAATTGCAATTGCAATGACCATACAATTCATCCCGCTGTCTGCGACTCTTTTTACAAGAAATCATCTCAAGTAGAAAACAGCTGCAGGAGTGAAGATGAAGATTTATTTCCAGAAGAATCGCATGGAGAATATGTGGATCATGAGTATTACGTCGAAGAAGATGCTGAAATTAAAAGTAATTTACAAATGGTAAGAAAACTTGTGATTTTCGATTATCTTCGATAAAATCAGTTTCCTACAACGAAACGTAAAAGTTCTTTTTAAAAAGGAAATTGAATAAGCAATGGACATCAAGACAAGGTGGTCTTCTATTGAACCAATATAAGAAGAATTTATTCTTCTAAAAGTCGTAATATTAGAGATTCTAAAAGATTTAAATTCAGTGCATTTAATTGAAAATGTTAATTTTCAATTGTTATGAAAATGTTAATTTTCAATTGTTATGAAACTTTATCTCCAGTAAATCACAGTTATCGCTGCTTAATGATATTACTGTTGCAGTAATATCATTAAGCATCTCCACCAGATTCATAACTAGCCAAATGGTACAGAAAACTGAACAAAGCAGTGGCCAATGGCAATGGAAATCTCGATTTGGCAGAGCTGTTTCCAGCCTCACCCACATCCGGAACTAATTCGATTAAAATGGAAGGATCCTCCAGAGAAACCTTCTGATGGCTGGCCCTCTGCTTTCGTTTCAGCCTTCTTACTCTTTTTATCCAATGTTTGACTGGAAAGTGATGAGATACAATTTCGGACAAGTACTGGTAAAAACCCATGGTATTGGCTAGCACCAGTCACGTCAATAATGTTGTTTAATCGAGAACCAGGTTTCCTAAATTTACAGAAAAATATACAACGGTTAATCGAAATGTATAGATAATAGAATTCAAAGTATGAGATTATCATTACGATATCTTCAAATCTGTCAATAGCTGGAATTACATTGATATCTTCCGTTATGCTAAGCTTACACCAAAACCGATTTTGTCGGCCGATGGCGCACAGAACTACCCGGACGAGTAACTTGGACGTGTATGTCCTTACACTGCAACAGTGTTACCACTTCTGCCGACATCGATTATTGTAATTTTTTTTAATGTTTATCCCACAGGGTTGGTCTATTATAAACACAAATAATTATTTTTTTAAAATCCATAGTTGTTTAGGTAGATAAAAACAAAATTTAACTATAAATACACTCAATTTGCTCTGTAGACAAAGCTGTAGAAAAATCCGCCGAAAAGAAAAGCCGCCTCTGTTGATTGAGTCATGCAATTTCTTATATGTATTTTCAATATCCATAGTCGTTTAGGTAGATAACAACAAAATTTAACTATATATATACCCAATTTGCACCGTAGACAAAGCTGTATGTAAAACATATTTACGGCTCAAGGTGTAATAGGATTCTTGGAAAAGAAATTAATTGGTTCTGATATAAGTAAAGCTTCAATGAAAAATATCATACAACGTTTGAAGACCCGTGAAAATCTAGAATCAACAGAAATGGCTAGATGCTTACTAAATCCTTCGAAAGTTCCAACAAAGTCTGTTTTAACATTTGCGGAAAATCATTTTGAACGACTTTATCCAGACAACAATAAGGTTGAAGTCGAAGGTGAATGTTCGGCAAATTTAGAAGAATTAGAAGAAGTGACCAATCCAAACTATTCCTTGCAAGACGAAGTACAAAAGCTATTCAAGAAGAATTAAACTAAAATACTTATATGCAAACAAATCGCTATCCTAATTCTATGAAAAAGGAGTTTGCTAAATATAAAAGAACTTATATTATATATAAGAGAACAAGAGATGAAATATTTTGTTTCAAACACTCTCTACAATTAATGCTACATCCACCTACTCCGAAAGATCATTTTCCCTAAGCGGCAACTTTTGTACAAAACTAAGATCTCGTTTAAATAACAGACACTACTACCAAAATTTCTTAAAAACCGAACTCGAAACCGAAACCGCGGTTTTTAATTTTCAAAAACCGAAAACCGCGGTTTTGAGAAAGTGCGGATATTCAGAAACCCTAATGAAACCAAATTTAAGAGCAACAATTTAATAATAAAATAGAAAAAATAAAATACAAATAATATGCAAAAACAGTGATTATCAATTAAATACAAATTAAATGAGTCATGTTAAACACAATACAATTTAACATAATACAGTTAAGATTACAAAAAAGCAAATCAGAATAATAAAAACATATATGATGGAGATTAGTCCGATAAGCATTTAAGCGCCATGGATTTGAAAGTTCCAAACTTAACAAAAATGTCACACTCCGAGCTGATTGAATTGGAAGAAGTACATAAGTCATTAAGGAGTGACACTAACCTAAACGCACCCTTGGTTAATTGATTATAGAAAGTAGTTGTTCGGACCGTATCTCTCTAAATTTTACAATTTCCAAACAAAACACAGACTGGTTGAATCACTCACCTGTGTGTGCTGCCAGTGTCTTCGCCACGTGGAATCGTCCTTCCGGCGCTTCTTCTAAGGGAGGAAATGGGGATAAAAGGTAGAGTGATTCCCTTAAATCGGCGTCTTCGGGACGTCCGGCTCCGCTTCAGCCCTTGGGACTCGTGATCACCCCCTGGTTAGTTTGGATTGGAAATTCTAAAATGTGCACGTGTGCCAGTCGGCGTGGGTTTCAAGTTTTTTGCGTTATCTGCGTTCACACTCGCCGAGTGTACTTAGTCCACTCTACGCAGCGAACTGATTAATTTAATCAACTCGCGAAAAAGATTATTAAATCTCGCGACTTCGACACCGATCGATACACCTGTTCCCCCGTTGTTCCCCCGTTGATTATTGATCGGACCCGAAGTTAATTCAAATAAATGAATTGAAAAATCTGGATGCGCCAAATTGGCGCGAACAGTAGTAGACCTGAAAATTGAGTAGTTTAATGATATGGGGCGAGTCAATGACGCTATTTGCGGCCTTAAATAAAAAAACTAGACCGACCATTGTACGCCGAGATTTAGGAGACCGAACCTCAAACTTCTCCAGCAACAAGTGGTGCTCCAAGTGTAAAGGAGGAGTACAGCCAAAAGATTTATACCTTTAGGAATTTTAAGAATTTCCTCTGTATCATGTATCTCCAAAGCATGAATATTCTTAGTCGTAAGGGAGTTCCAGATAATAGAGCCATACTCAAGTATGGTTCTGACGAAGCTGGTAAGAACAGCAATCGCCAAGTTGATGGAGTATCCCCGACTATTTCGAATAATAAAACCAAGTGCCCTCGAAGCCTTGCATATTGCCGACTTTATATGTTGATCAAAAGTAAGGCGAGAGTCGAATAAAATGCCTAGGACCTTCAGTGACTCACAATGTTCAAGGCCAACATTGCCCAATCTGTAAATGAACTCAATAGGGTGCTGTAGACGGGTATAAGAGAGAAGCTTGCATTTGCTTAAGTTAATATCCAGCTGATTGACGTCACACCACCTCTGTAAAATATTGAGGTTCTCTTGAAGAATAAGACAGTCTCCGGGATGACTAACATTCATAAATATTTTAAGGTCGTCCGCAAAAAATAAATGAGGAGCATAGAGAGAAGAACCTAAGTCATTGACAAAAATATTAAATAATAACGGTCCAAGGTTAGACCACTGTGGAACACCAGAGATGGCCACAAATTTCGAGGAAGAATAACCACGGTGGAACACGTATTGACTTCTATTCACAAGGTACGAAGACAGTAGGGTAATTAAGTTGTTGTTTAACCCAAAAGAATTCAGTTTGCTAATAATTAAATCATGATCAATGGAGTCAGGCCTTAGAAAAGTCCGTATAACGTATAAATTCAGTCGACCTGCCCCCTATTACCAATTACTGAAGAGACAAAATCAGTGAATGTTACTAATTTTGTGATTGTGGAGCGACCTTTCATGAAACCATGTTGGTTCTGGGAGATCAGATGCTTAATGGGAGAGTAGATGGAGTTATATATGATGGACTCGAACATTTTGGAGAAATTTGATATAATGGAAATGGGTCGATAGTTTTTTATATCGGATTGAGGACCAGATTTATGAACAGGGCAGATCTTAGTTAATTTCCATATTTCAGGAAAAGAGCCTTCAGAGAGGACCAGGTTAAAAAGTTTCGTGAGAGGAGACACAAAGATGTGAGCACAATCACGAATCAGAAAGGCTGGAACCCGGTCAGGACCACTGGTCAACGTACATTTGAGCTGATTTATAGCTAAAGATACTTGTTCTTCAGAAATATGACTAAGTCCAATTAGCGGAAGATTCACTGCCGCAAAATCCGAAATATTCGATATAGAAGAGGAGCGCTTATAGGCTTCCATAAAATAATTAGCAAATCCGTCAACAATGGATTGTGGCGATCTAAAGGAGAGATCATCACAAGACATTAAACCAGGTATTCTGCTTTGATTTTTCTTTGAACGGACAAAGGACCAGAAACTCTTCGGATCCTTGGATATATCGTTAGAAGCAGCCAACATGAATTTAGAAAATGCCGTGCTTATCTCATACTTCACTTGAGATCTCAATAATTTAATCTTGGAATAGTCCAAAGTGGATTTAGATTTCATATACGCACAGTGAAGTGACCTCTTCTTACGGAGACCATGAATAATTGAGGGTGTAAACCAATTAGGGTAATTCGCACGAGAAGAAGAACGAGGAGGTACAAATTTGTTAAGAGCGGTGTACAAAATAGAGTAAAAGGAATCGAGAAAATATTTCGGAGAATGACAGTTATCAAGAGGAGAAAAACAGAGTCGCTTAGAGCAAGGTAAAGAGATGGGAGAGCAGTACGTCGAAAATTAAAGTTCTTTGAAGTAGCAAGGCTTTTAAGCCGACCACTGTTGAGAAAGCGAGATGATTTTACCTTGGCCCGCAACGTAAACAAAGCTGAGATAGCGGGATGATATGCATCTTCAGGGACTACTGGAAAATCCTCTTTCGATAAGACGGCACTTAAATTACAGATCAAGCATAATATTGCTTTTATTAACAATGGAATTCAATTGCTTGAGTCCGTACACAGAAAGAAATTTATCAATAGCAGAAGCTTTCCCAGGAACTGGGTTACACTGAGAGATATTAAAGTCCCCAGATATTATGATGTTGTCATGTGTACATGACATCAAAAAATCTCAAGATGCTCAAAAAAAGTTTCGAAAAGTGAACACAAGATATTCGGGAGAATGTAGATGCAAACTACCAGGCACGTGGACAAGCCGAATGTACAAGAGCAGGCAATAACATCAATAGTTTTAAATAAGTTTAAAATAGAAATGTCCACCGGTTTTGAATTAAAAAGCATATTATTATTGTTAGTGGCTATAAGCACTCCACCACCTCTCGAGAGACCAGACGAGGCGAAATCACGATCACCTCTGAAGGTTGAAAAATGCGGTGGCATAAACTCGCTATTGAGAACATTGCCGTGAAGCCAAGTCTCTGTGAGGCAAACAACATCAAGGCTACACAAACCTAGAAGGAATAAATCAAATTTTGTATTGAGGCGCGCACATTTTGATAGTATAAACAGATATTACACGAACTCGAGGGAGGGAACGGAGGGACTTTTATAAAAAAGGGGCATTAATATTATCATTGTTATTGCCACTGCCATTATAAATTAAAGTCCGAAAGTCCGTGGGCTTGGACTGCCGCTGGTAAGGTAAAGACTTACGGATGTACACAAAGTCCCTTATAATTATGTTCGCGGGCCACAACCCTGGATCCATGAATTTACTTCTATCGTCCACATTAACACCAACTTTAAAGGTGCAGTAACGGCTACTAAAGAGGAGAAATTTACAAAAGCAGTCCTGAAGATTCAAGGTAGAATGAAGGTAAGTTCGTAATTCCGTTTCGCTGGTTTTCGGAGAGAAGTTGCTAAGGTGAAACCAAACCCTCTTCTTAGGTGCAGCAGCACAAAGAATATTCGAGGGACCAGTTCCCAAAAGCACATGATTTTGGGAGAAAGGGAAAGAAGTCTGCGTAGAATGAGAAAAAGAACTTTCACTGACATTCTGCTGGGGAGGACAAGAACGACTCAAATTAATATTACCAGTAGGAGTTGAAGGATTAATTCTAAGAGCGTTAGGCGGCCTGACACTGCTACAAGATGAAGAGGAATGTAGAGAGAGGGCGATAGGACCCATCCTAGACGAGTCAGACTCAGAGGCACAAGCAGAAGTGAAATCAGATGTCAACGAAGAAGTATTAACAGGATTCGGGTCAGGACAGCAGTTCTACAATTGAGATTTAAGAGTTTTTAACTCCGTGAGCACAGCGTCATTGTTAGAACTCACTTTTGATAAAAGATCAATAACTTCAGTGCTTAATACCCGCTATAAATAGCCCAAGCTCCTTCAGATTATGCTTAGGTGAAAGAACAACAGTTTTCAGTTCATTAATTAATAATCAGTCACAAGATGCGAAATATCAGAACTAATTGGTTCCTCAATAACAGATATACTAGAGGCACCATCAATATTTCTATGCTTATCGCATATGACTGTGCTGAAGTCAATTGCAGTAAAGTTTTTTGACTTGGAACAGCCCCTATGGAAAACCAGATGACAATCTTTGCAAGTAACAATAGATAACGTTGCGGTTTTCTTACATTTAGCGCATTTCACTGGTAGAGTAGACTTGCCAGAACCAACCGGAGTGGAATTTATTTCAAGGGAAAGCAAACTAAAAAATCAATAACAATAGCAATAAATAACAGAAACGATGTAACCAATTAAAAAAACAAGCATTTGTTTATCTTTTTAGACATAGTTTCTGTCTTATTTTCTTTTGGTAGCAAATGGTTTTATGGAATCCACATCTGTTTTATAGAATCTAGGTTTGATAAACTCTGAACAGGCAAGTTGCAATGAAAATTCAAATTAATGTTGTCTCTAGATAAATCAAAATTCTACAAACCAGATTGGGTTTGAAGAATTCGGTTCCCAAGCGTGTGCATGTAAATTTTTCGTCATCAAAAGAAAAAGCGAGGAATCAGGTGATTGCCCTAAATTGCATGTTTAATTAATTTACGTTCGCTGGCGATATTAAAGTTTATGAAATCCCGGGGGATGAATTACGGCGGCCCGTTTTATGTTCGTCTGGTAGAATAAACGTTGACAAAGTTGGATGCAGCGAAAATACCCTTAACAGGATATATCGTTTAGACACATGCTGCTGACAAGTGTATTATTAAAACCGTGATTTAAGCATCGGAATACCGTAACCATTACTAGCAATAAATCCAAAGCCGGTTCTGAACATATCCCGATACAGCGTTGCTTTCAAAAACACAAATACATTCATAAATTCTAGTTTCGTATTTATTTTATTATTCTTTTTTTTTTTTCGTTTAACCCCGTTGAGTTCGACCATAGGAGAATGCGTTGAGTTATAGTACTGTACAATGTTTCAAAAAGCTCGTTTTTTAACGTTTCCCATTTGTTCCTTTTACGCTTTGTTGGTGAATTTTGTACGAGCAATCATCATTAAAAAATAGTTTCCTGCATAGACAAGCTTCGTAATATAATGCTTATTTTCCAGCAGGCGTAACTACATTACTCGAGTTTAACTTTAAATAGCTTTACATAACATACTTATAAATATTATCAAAAAAAAACCTTAATTTTCTTTTATCTAGAGATTTAATGAGATGCCCTATTATTCTTTGCTTTGTTTATGAATTTGAATTAAATACACTTGAATTATTTTTGGGCTACTGAAACTAACCGAATTAGTATTTTATTAAGCTTATTAAGGTATATTAAAACTGTAATCAAAAATTAACAGATTATTTAAAATATTGTTAGCTTCGTAGTATACAATTGATTACAATAAAGTACAAAATAGATTACAATAAACAATATCTAACCTAAAATTTCTATATTTACAAATCAAAGACGAAGTAGATAAGGGGATAAAATAAAATAATATTAAATGTAATTCAACTGAACATTCTCAAATATATTTAATTATTAAAAAAATCTATCTTTAGTGAATCATGTTAAATGTAAATTAAACATTTAGAATTTTAATACATTCGTTAAAACTGATGAAACAATAATGTAAAGTTTATTTTCGTTCGATATTGCTTGCTGCATTTAACTTTATAATTGTATTTGGACGTTTTAAGTTCCTTCAACTAAAATAATTTACCAGGATGTGACTTAATTTAATTAAAGATATAATTAGTTAAATTGAAAACTAAAGAAAAGTCAGAAAACTGTAAACAAAGTCTCAAGTTTATAAAATTGTGTAACATTGCCTAAGCAGGTTAATTTGCTGGCAATAAACTTTGATCCATAAACTATACGCAGGTTAATATTTGCAAATTAAGAAGCTTCAATATGTCAATGTGTAATGAGTTTAAATTAATTAAGCTAATTAATTCATTAGTTTAATTATTTATTCAACTTTTTAAAAACATCGCAACTAACATCAGTGTTTAATATTGTGTGGCGAGCAAGTCTCGACACGTAGAACCGAGCCCGCACGGCCGGCAGACCCGAATATACCCGGCGGCAGAGTCTCAGTCTTTTCGGATTTCACACATCGAATTCAAGACGCAATCAGCCGACAATCTAACATTACTTGAATTTCTCTACGATATACATATATAAGTTTATTAAATGTAAGTTGTTAATAAAATACTATTTAATATATTTAACCCTCAACTGGTATGGTGGGTTAAATCTGACCCAAATGAATTTTCTTTCAGTTATTACTATTGGTTCTTTTTCAGACAGCTGCGCGCCCCTCCCAAAATTCTCCTAACATTTAAAGTAGTTGTACATGCTACAAGCGTTAGTCACTTATCTTCCGTAGTTTTGATGTCATACTAAGGTTTGGTCATATATGACCCACCATACCATAAGTGATATTATTTAGTGTAATTAACATTTTGTTAAAATGGACACAAAACGGCCGCTTGCAGAGCAGGAGTTGGAAATATTAGCTTTAGATTCTTATATAAGTGATTATTCCGACGCTGAGGATGAAATGAGCATACACAGCACAGATACTGAACAGAACACTTATTCAGAAGATGAGGAAATACTGCAAAACGAATTGTTAGACATTGAAAGACATGAAGACAATGAGACAACGGAAGAAGAAACAGAAGAAGGTGTACCACAGACAAAAGAGAGCCAGTATTTTTTCAAAAAGAATTATTATAAGTGGGCTAAAACACCCCCAACAATTGGAAAAACTCGTACAGAAAACATAATAAGAATGCGAATCCCCGCTGTAATAGGTGAAGCAAGAAGAAATGTACCAACGAAGCCTCTTGATGCTTGGAATTTGTTGTTTGATGATAATATGTTGAAAATTCTAATAGAACACATAAATGAGAGAATAACGCAAATGGCGGGTAATTATGGTGATTCTGCACTAAACTGTCAATTTACAAACCATGTCGGTAAAAACGAAATGAATGCTTTCTTAGGGCTTCTATTATTATCCGGTGTCTTCAAGTCTGCTCATGAGGATGTATGCTCACTATGGGCCACTGATGGAACGGGTCGTGATATATTTCGGGCCACGATGTCTCTAAAACGGTTTTCTTTTTTATTATCCGCCTTACGTTTTGATAGCAGTACTACCAGGAGAGAAAGGATAAATAATGGCGATAAAGCTGCCCCTATATCAGAACTATTTAATTTGATGTTAGTAAATTGTCAGTCAAATTATGCTTGTGGCCAGAATATGACCATCGATGAGATGCTTGTGGCGTTTCGTGGGAGATGCGGTTTCAAAGTTTACATGCCAAATAAGCCTAACAAGTACGGTATAAAAATTTTATGTTTGACTGATGCCAGGACCCATTATCTACTAAATGCGTTTATATACACAGGAAAAGATGTCAACATAGTCAACCCCAGAAAATTATCTGTGCCAACACTAAGCGTCATACAATTAATTCCACCCATTGCAAATACAGGCCGAAACATTACAGCGGACAATTGGTTCTCTTCGGTTGAATTGATAAATCAACTAAAGAATGTCAATTTAACCTATACAGGAACACTCCGAAAAAACAAACGCGAAATACCAAAAGAATTTTTAGCCAATAAAGATCGTCCCGTATTGTCTTCAATATTTGGATTTACAAGAGACGTAACTCTCTTATCATATGTGCCTAAAAAACGTAAGGCGGTAATAATGTTGTCATCACTACATCATACAAATAACATTGAAGACAACGATAAAAAACTTCCAGAAATTATCCAGTTCTATAACACGACAAAAGGCGGAGTGGACAGCCTAGATCAAAAGTGTGCTTGCTACAATGTAGGTCGAAGAACAAGGCGATGGCCTTGTGCGATATTTTTTGCAATGCTCAATATAATAGGAGTAAATAGTCACGTTATTTATAGTGGTGCAAAAGACACAGAAGAATCTATAATGGATCGCCGAAAATTTTTGATTTCAGTTGGTCGAGATCTAATAAATGAACACCTAAAAGACAGAGCAGAAATAAAAAATATATCAAATGAAATACGGAACATGATCAGGAAACTACTTGGAACTGAAGAACAACAAAAAACACAAAATAAACCAAAAGATATAAAAAGACGAAGGTGTTACATGTGTCATAATGACAACAAACATCCCTTTAAGTGTTCTACGTGCAATAATGGGGTATGTAAGGCCCATAGCATCTCTACTACAATTTGTCTACAATGCAGTGATTGAAAAAAGGTAAAAATAAAACACTCCAGACTTTTTTAATAGCAACAATTTTTTTTGTATTTTTTTCAGATAGTATTATGAATTATGGACTGAATCTTCAGAATTTATATAAACTTCATCCCATTTTTGAATAAAAAAAAATATTTTCAAATTTTATTATACAGTGTTCACAAAAACATATTGTTTTATATTAGCTGAAAATGTATGTGCACTTAGTATAAAATAAAGTTTATTTTGCTATTACTATTTAGTTAAAACCTCAAAAAATCAAGTAATCACCAACAAAACGTTATTCATGCCAAATTTTTTACAATAAAACAATAAAAAAATTGAGGGTCAGTACTGACCCACCATACCTTAAGTGATTGCCGAACCTACCATACCAGTTGAGGGTTAATATACTATTTGATATAATATAATACATTCGTCAAAGTTAATTGAATATATCCTTGCACTTAACACGCCAAAGTGGTGACCCCGACTTGATTTCAAAACAATATAATAAATAGTGCGTGTTAAATACTTTTAAAGTGCACCCAAAAGGGTATAAACAGTTCGGAAGGCAAGTCTAAAGTGTGTGAAAGCGCGGTATAAGTGCGTTAAAAAATTGTTTCGAGTTCGCGATTTGTGCACCGTAATAGAGACGTGAACAGTGAAGCTGTTACCTCGGGGATCGCGCCCCCAACGGCCTCACGACCGACGCCCATTCACGTCCAGATGCCTGAATTCATTGCGGACACACTCGAGTTATTGTTTTCGGTTGTCGATTTCATGTTCGACGATCGAAGGAAACTCACCCTCCTAGTATCGGCTTTGCCTGGCAGGTATGTGGGAGAAATCCAGGACCTGCTACAAAAACCAGCTGCGGAACGCACATACGAACTATTCCGCAAGGAAATAATAGCGCGTCTCGGCTCGTCACGTGCAGAAGAAATTCGTGCGGTACTGGACCGCGAGGAACTTGGCGACCGCAAACCTTCGCAATTCATGCGACACTTAAAACGCGCCGGCTTGGGTCTGCCCGAGATATTGTGGACGAGGAAATTACCCGAAAACCTACGACTAAGCCTAGCGGGCTACCAAAACAAACCGCTAACCGAGTTAGCACAAATCGTAGACTCTATTGCAGAAGCTTACGCATCCGCCGGATCCCATCCAAGAATAGCGGCAGTAGGAACTTCAACAACTACAAATCTGGCGCCAACGGGAACATAGTGCCCGGAAAACCTGATGATGCGGGAAATGGCAGCGGCAATCTCATCACTCACTGCCCAGGTAGCGGCACTAAACAACGGGCACATCGAACGTCGCAGTCGCGGACGGAGTCAATCGACATGTGGACGCCGCCGTTCACTTTCCCGTTCCGGCGAGGACGGAATGTGCTGGTACCATACTAACTTTGGGGAGAGAGCGAAGAAATGCCTCCCGCCCTGCAACTTCTAGACCCGTGAGGGAAACGACACCGGGAGCCGCTAGAGGCGACAAGCGGTCCCGAACCAACATCATGTCGTCTCTTTATCTACGACGAGTCCACCTATCACAGCTTCCTCATTGACACCGGCGCTGACCTGTGCGTGTATCCGCGAGACCTAGTTCGAGATACACGCAACGAGTCGGAATACCAGCTGTATGCCGCCAACGACAGCAAGATCAGCACGTACGGCTTGATCACGCTCACGCTAGACTTGGGCTTAAGGCGCCAATTTAGCTGGAGGTTTGTGGTGGCCGATGTTATCAAGCCAATAATCGGGGCGGACTTCCTAAAACACTACCAACTCCTGGTCGACATTGGAGAGAGAAAACTCGTGGACAAGACCACGCTATGCGCTTCCCTAGGGGAAGTAATAGCGTACCATCCGTCGCAAATCCGAAGCGTTTCCAACCACAACACCTCCACATACCACCAACTGCTTAACAATTTCGCAGGGATTGCTCGCCCAAGGGGTGGACCCACCACGGCCAAACACTCCACACGACATCACATTTTGACCACTCCAGGCCCACTAGTCGCTCAACGTTCACGCAGGCTGGCCCCTGATAAGCTTACTGCCGCCAAAAAGGAGTTCGAAGCCCTGATCAACCTGGGAATAGCGCGACCCTCTAAAAGCCCTTGGGCTGCTCCACTACATCTACAGCCCAAATCTACCAACGAATGGAGACCATGTGGCGACTATAGAGCACTTAACGCCCGGACAGTTCCCGACTGTTACCCGGTACGCCACATCCAGGACTACTCTCAATCACTCAACGGCTGCAAGGTGTTCTCGACAATCGATCTTGTTCGACCATTCAACCAAATCTCCATCGCTGAAGAGGACATCGAAAAAACAGCCATCATAACACCTTTCGGCCTCTTCGAGTTTGAGTTTATGTCATTTGGATTGAGAAACGCGGCACAGACGTTCCAGAGTTTCATCGATGAGGTGCTCCAAGGTCTGGACTTCTGCTTCGCATACATAGATGACATCCTTATTGCATCGAAATCTCACATCGTACACAGGCGGCACTTGGAAACCATCTTCAAACGCCTAAGCGACTACGGAATCGTGATCAACGAGAAGAAGTGCGTCGGTATTTCACAAAGCCGAGGAATTTCACCTCCGACTGGCCGAAGAGTCGGAGGTGAAATTCCTCGGCTACCAAGTGACCACCACAGGCACGCGACCACATCCGGACAAGGTCAAACCAATCCTGACCTTCCCTCAACCTGACAACGCGAAGCAGTTCCGCTAGTTCCTCGGCATGCTGAACTTCTACAGGCGTTTTCTTCCAGGAGCAGCATAAGTCCAAGCCCCGCTGAACGATCTACTGCTAGGCAACATTAAAGGCAAGGCCCCCATCATTTGGAACCAGAAATCAACGGAAGCATTCGAGTCAAGCAAGGCTAGCCTCTCCGAAGCTACCTTACTCGCTCATCCGTTGTCAAACGCACAGCTAGCCGTTTTTAGCGATGCTTCGGATTTCGCCGTTGGAGCGGTCATCCAACAACGAGTCGGCGACGACTGGCAACCTCTGGAATTCTTCTCAAAGAAGCTGAGTCCCGCGGAAGCGAAATACGGCGCCTACGACCGCGAACTACTTGCCATCTATCTGGCAGTGAAACATTTTTGTTGCCTGGTGGAGGCCCGAACCTTCGCCATCTACACCGATCACAAGCCTATCACCTACGCCTTCCAAAAGAAGAACGAGGGCTCGCCTAGACAGTTCCGCCACCTCGATTATATATCGCAATTTACAACGGACATCCAGCAACTTTTCAGGGGAAGAAAATGTCGTCGCTGATACCCTATCACGCATCGAAGCCCTACAAGCAGGGGTTGACTTCAACGTCTTAGCCGAAGCACAGGGAACGGACGAAGAACTGCGCGAGTTGCTAGATGCCAATGACTGAAATTTACAGCTGCGCTTAATCCAAATGCCGGGCAGCAACATAAGAGTGCAGTGCGACGTCTCAACCCCCACCGCACGACCATTCCTCACTCGCCAATTTCGTAAGGCAGCATTCCACGCGATACACCAACTCTCACACCCAGGTGCCAACGCGGCGATCAAGCTCGTAACCAAGCGTTACGTCTGGCCTTCGATCAAAGCCGACTGCCGGGAGTGGACCCGAAGCTGCCTCGAATGCCAACGCTCCAACGCTTAAGCTCCCATCGGTAACTTTTCTCCACCGTCAGGTCGTTTCGAGCTCGTACACCTAGACATTACCATCATACCCATGTCAGAAGGCAAACGCTGTTGCCTGACCATGGTAGATCGTTTCACCCGATGGCCCGAAGCCGTCCCATTATACGATCAAGAGGCAGAAACGGTGGGCCTTCTTCGAAACATGGGTTGCCAGATTCGGAATCCCACTACGGATTACCACCGACCAGGGCAGGCAGTTCGAGTCGTACCTTTTTAGGAACCTCAATTACCTATTAGGTACAACCCACCTTCGTACGGCCGCTTATCACCCATCCACAAACGCCATGGTGGAAAGATTCCACCGCCAGCTTAAGGCGGCTATCATGTGTCAACACCCAGAGTCGTGGACGAGCGCACTTCCAACTGCGTTGCTCGGGATCCGTACAGCTTGGATGGAAGACGTGAAATCCAACTCCGCCGAACTTCTCTATGGAGAGTCACCACGACTCCAGGGAGAATTCTTCAGCAGCAACGACGAGAACCAAGTGAGAGACGAAGCATCGGTGTTCGTCAAACAACTCCGATACCAACTACAGGCACTACGACCACGCCCTAGCTCCCGACATGGCGAACACAAAATATTTATCCACAAAACGCTTGATACAGCTTCACACGTCTTCGTACGCCACGATGCAGTCCGAGCACCACTACAACCACCATACGACGGTCCGTTCCCGGTGATCCGCAAGCAAGACCGAACCATCACAGTCGGCATCAGAGGTAAGAACGTAACGGTTTCCATCGACAGGGTAAAACCTGTATATGAAATTCTACAGCCGCAGGATTTTCCAACACGCAATAATCCAAGACAAACACCGCTAGAACAAATTGCTGAACCAGAAAACGATCCGCAACCTCCACCAATCCAGGAAGAACCAGCACCCGAGCCCATCCTAGAGCCTCCTCTTAGAAGACCAAAGCGCACCGTCCGCATACCCGATCGGGTAAGTCTCTAGCAGGGGGGTACTGTGGCGAGCAAGTCTCGACACGTAGAACCGAGCCCGCACGGCCGGCAGACCCGAATATGCCCGGCGGCAGAGTCTCAGTCTTTTCGGTCTTTGACGTGCCGCTCAAGAACACACATCGAATTCAAGACGCAATCAGCCGACAATCTAACATTACTTGAATTTCTCTACGATGTAAGTTGTTAATAAAATACTATTTGATATAATATAATACAATCGTCAAAGTTAATTGAATATATTCTTGCACTTAACACGCCAAAATTGTTCCAAAATAATTCAAAAGAAGGTTATGAAAAATAAGACTAAAGTTTTAGTTTTCATTTAGACTAGTTGTGTGATGAACAATAAAATAAAAGTTTGACGGTGTAAAAGTTGAATGTTTTCCACTAAAATTAATTTTATTCTGCTTTTAAGACATTACGTTTTGTAAAATATATCGAATCTAAATTTTTATTGTATGCGTTAAGCTATTCCTCCCGTTTTATTTTTGAGCTCCCTTTATATCAGTTTTTATGGATCGGTCGATATTTTAACCAGTGGAATGAAAGGTTTTATGGCGTAAATTTTATTCTGCTTTTTACATATTACATTTTGTAAAATATTTCGAATCCGAATTTTAATTGCATGGATTAAGCTATTCCTCCCATTTTATTTTTGAGCTCCCTTTATATCAGTTTTTTGGATCGCTCGCTGTTTTAACCAACGAATGGCTTGATGGTTTAAAAGTTGAATATTTCTATGGCACATTTTCTGCTGCTTTTAAATAATACATATTGTAAAACATTTCGAATCTAGTATAATAGATAAAACTATTCCCCACATTTTATTTTTGAACTCTATAAAAGTTTTTTTGGTTCGCCCGATTTTTAAATAAACGAAATACTTTATAAATATTACATTTTGTAAAATATTTAGAATCCCATTTTTAATTGTGGAGATTGTAAACATGTATTAAGCCAGGACTGGGCTTACTTTGGAACTTTTTAGCTGAAGGGCCAGATAATAAATTTAAATTGGGAAGAGTACTTAAGAGAAACAGGAATATTTTTGTTTTTCATTATTTATGCAACGCAAAAATGACCATATGTTTATAATATATTAAAAAAAAAAACATGAGAATAATACACTCTATATAACATAATATTGTTAATAATAATAAGCCTTTCCAAACATAATATATAGTTTGAAAAAGTGCCTAATTAAATGAAATAAATTAATTGATTAATTATGCCTAACTAAATTAATTAAATAATATTAAATAAATCTCATCCATTTTACGTGTTTTAATTTTAAGAATTGTAATATCTTATGAAATACTTTTGTTAAAATAAATCAGAAGACTCGCTTGCAGAAATTAATGTATGTGTATTAACTTACTATTTACAATTACATACTAACTAAATCATAACTTCTTCTATATAATCAATAATTAACTTTTGGCTAAATCTTCATTCTTCAGCAGGCGACATGTGACGACACAATGTGCACACTTGCGCACACACACTCTATTTAGTATCCCCACTCTCTAAGTCTTCGATGCAGTACCGTACTAGGAAATTTACACATATTCCAACAACTTTTACCATATTCCAACTAGTTTGATGTAGAAATCTTTAATACTGCCTGTAAATGTTCATTTGATAAACATGTTCATGAGGAATTTTTAATGAACCAAAACGTTGAACCAAAAATTATAAGGTTTTTTTTGCAAAATTTTTAAATCTGGTCGAATCTAAATAACTGTACAAAACTAAAATATCTTCCTTGCGATGCACTGCATTGCAAATAAGTAAGTTGTAGATCACTAGGTGCATTATCCCCGTCCAAAATGAATCGCGTTGTCGACAAACTGTGTATTTTCAATTTTACGGAGAGAGAGAGAGAATATATTTATTGTATACTTTATACAAAGGGCTATCGGCCAAGAAGGTCCTTCTGCCCGGAAATACAAATTGATTTAAAATGGAAGAAAAAAAAACGTATGTACCTACATATTAATGATAACAATAGTGCAATGGGAATGAAATGAGATGAGATGATGAGTTTAGTCGTCATAGATTGATTCGTAAAGCGTCTTAGCTGGGTGTCTGCGTGAAGTGGTTTTTATGTTTCGTTTTATGCATAGTGGGTCTACTATGTTCCAGTGGTTGTTGTTGACTTTGAATATTGTCCGTAGTTGTTGATGTCTCTCTAGGAGTTTTGGAACTTGGGAGAGTCTGTATAGAAGATCGTTCGGGGGATTATGAAGGATGTTGTTTGTGTGTCTTAACTTGGAGATCAGTCGCAATGAAGTTCGTTCTGCCACTTCCAATATATTTAGTGTTCTGTCGTAAGCGTTTGAAAATAATATCTGTCCATAGTCAAGGAGGGTCCGCGGATGGCTTTATAGATTCTAGCGGCCGTTTTGATGGAAATGCCTTTACTTCCATGCGTTAGGCTACGGAAATATTTGCTTCTTGTTATAGTCCTTGTCTTTCGTTGTTTAGCGCCATTGGTGAATTTCATTTTGTTATCGAAGATCATGCCTAAGTATTTGATTTGGGGAGTGGGTGTTACGTCGATGGTGCCTAAGTGTATGTGTGGAGAGCTGGGGGAGATTCTGTGGTTCGGAATAAGGAGTTAGTATTTAGATGGATTGGCGGAGAGTCCCCAGCCATTGAGCCATAATATCGTTTTGTCAGTAAGGGCTTGTAGCTCATGAATGGTTTTTTTGAGGTTTTTGTTATGGGAAATGAGAGCGGTGTCAGCGGCATATTGTAGGATGTAGGAGGAGAGGTTGATTTGGAGTTTGTCGTCGGTGTGATAATTATATATGTCGTGGCAGTATAGGTTATAAAGTAGTAGGGAGAGAGGGCAACCTTGGGAAAGACCTTGGTGTGGGGTGAATTGAGCAGAAAGGTGGTTGTTTATTTTGATTTGGAGGGATCTCTCTTCAAGGAAATCTTTAATTAGGTAGAGGATGTAAGGAGTTGTTTCATTTTGTAAATGAGTCCGGCGTGCCACACACTGTCGAAGGCTTTGTTGATATCAAGAAATAGTGCAGCTGTTTGTTGTTGTTGGAGGTATGAAGCCTGTTGGTTATTGCAAAGGATGAATAAAGGGCGGGTAGTAGAGTGGTAGCGCTTAAAACCAAATTGATATTTAGGAATGGTGTTTACTATGATGCTATGGAGTCTTAAGTTATATATGGAGTATTAGTTTTAAGGATATGTTCTAGGATTTTGCCAATAACTGGTAGTAGAGTGATGGGTCGGTAGCCATTTGGAAGGGAATGATTTTGTCCAGGTTTGGGGATGGTGATAATTATTCCTTTTTTCCAGCATTTTGGGAACGATCTCTTGTGGAGGCAGATGTTGAACAATTTAACAATATGTTGGTGGATTTCATCAGGCAGGTTTCGGAGTAAGGATTTTTTAACGAGGTCAGAGCTAGGGGAACTATTTTTTCCATGGAGAAGGGCGATTAGGTATTCATCGTATGTTCCGTACTGTCGCAGCTGAAAAAGTTGTCAGTCCAGGTATTTACTCTGTTGAGGTTATTATTGTCATAGTGGGGGGGAGTTTGATGGTACAAATGAGTTTTCAAAATGTTCGAAGAATAGGAGAGCTTTTTCGGAGTCGTTGGAGTAGAGTCGGTTATTGAGGGAGATGTCGGGGATATGGAAAAAAGGGCGGTATTTGGAAAGTTTTTTTATGTTGTGCCAGAATGTTCTACCTTCGTCGTTTTCAATTTCTTGACAAACGGAGAGCCATTCATTAGTCCGAAACTGAGAGATTAGTATATGTATATCTCTGTTGAGTCTGTTAATTTCCGTTTTCGTTGCTCTGTCTTCTGCTACACTTGTAGGTCCTGTAAAGTTTGCGTTTTTCTATAATTAAAGTTCGTATGTAGGGAGGTAACTTTGGCTTGTAAAAGTTACATCTGGCTTTGGGGGAATGTTTATAAATTAAGTCTGTCGGGTTGGTCTCAAATTCGTCTATGCTATTGAGAGTGAGGTTAGCGGGGTCGGTAGTTTTTACATAGGTTAGGATACTAGTGCTGACTTTAGAGACATTGGTGAGATTAAGGTTGATTTTAGTGGTATATTGGACGGGGGAAGGGGGCAGTTGAGAAGGATAGAAAATTAGATTGGCAGATGATCGGAGCCAAGGTCTGGGGAAAGGGAAACGTCAGTAATGGAATTGGTTAGGTTGGAAGTGTGGAGGAAAATGTCGTGAGTAGTGTCCTTCTTATGTGGCATTATAAATGTGGGGCTGGTGTGTTGGCGGATGAAGGAGGAGTTATTTTGAAATTCTCAATTAGGATTCTTTTGCTGTCGTAGCTATTAATGTTGGCGTAAATTTCTGCTGTGTATGTGTGGATTATGTGATCGTGAATGGTGACTGGTGAATGTATGCGCGAGTTACGTGTTATCTCAGGGGGGAGTTCGCAAAACTTCCTGTTTGTGTTTTTGATCAGAACATTGGGGACTCCTTCGATGGGCGCTCTTTGGTGGTTCGGGCACTTGGCTGACCAGGTTTCATGCTCTGCAGATCCACAGGTTCCGCATTAGTAGGCAAGCTTGAGGGGCATTTGATTGGTGAAGGGTAATTTTTGATGGCGTGTAAAAAAGATTGGCATTTTGCACATGGACGGGGAATTGGGGGGGTTGGGGTACTAGGGGATATAGGATAGTACCTGTTCATGAAGAACAAGCCTCCAGAGGATAGCAAGGATTAGAATGTATTAATGTCGGGGGTTATTATTCTTATTAGGCGTATTGGCTTGTTGGTGGCCCTCGAGATTATTCTTTAGCAGTACCGAAAATTGTTGTTTAATGACTTCAAGTGTTCTGCAATGCATACGTCTTCTATCTCGTATTCCATCTTTTCGATTACTGCGGAATATGATTCGGTTTTTTTGTTGGGGGATTTCTGGGCAGCTGGGTGGGTAAGGCTCTAAAGGAAACGAGGATTTTGTAGGTGGTGATAGTTTTGAGGAGAGTGTCTGCGTTATTATCGGTTTTTAGGAGGAAATTGTTTGTTTGGAAGGATTTTATAATTATATCCGCATTATTTGGGCGATATTCGTGCCAAGTAGTGGAGACTTGGATACGGGATAGTGCAGGGTTGGTGGTAGTGAATGTGTAGTTGAATGTATAGGTTTTGTGTGGCTTACGTGAGTAAGGAGTGGCTTGTTGCGTAGTTGGGTTGATTTGTTGAGCGTTGGTTTGTTGGGTGTTAATTTGTTAAGTGTTAATTTGTGGAGTGTTCATAGTTGAGCTGGTGGCATGTGGGACGGTATTTAATTGTATGGTTTTGATGAGTTCGATTTTTTTTTGGCCGGCCTCTTTTCCTTTTTTTTGGAACCCCTCGGTTTCATCATCTTCCGCTATGTTGTACGCTTGAGATGTACCCGTTTCGTCGGTGTCCATATCGGTCACGGGTAATTAAACTTGTATATTTTAAATATAAATGTTAAATTTATTGGAAATTTCTGTGTTTCTTTATCACACTTATTGTTAGATGGGAAAAAATAGAAGATAGCGCAGTTCTCGATAAGCGAGTGGTTTTATCGGATTCGCAGACGTGTGCTCTCGTTGGAGTACCGAGAGCGACCGCAATTTTACGGATATCACCAAATCTACGAGAATATTCGTTTTTTAGTTATTAAGATATCTAAGCGAAATCTTTAAATTTTTCTACAGATATAAAGAGTAGCAAATTAAGAGTGTCCAGTTTTCGCCTAATTAAAACAAAAAGAAGTAATGATCTTATTTGCAATAATATTAGCTTCAAAATTCAGCGAAACCAGTTTTTTTTTTAAAGGGGCTGTGGCTGATTGAACAAATGATTGATTTTATTGAACATTTTATTAGAACGAACTTCATTATTCAGACTGAGAGGTGGTTTCCATAACAATTCAATTTTCCAGCGCCGACAAATTGCAGGAGAATTGCAATATGGGTCGAGAAATATAGGTTCTCTTAAGAATCCTATACTTGCAGAAAAGAAAAACACTGCAATAACAGAAGTGAATACATTGTAAGTTAGGAAAGGAATTAAAGAAAATTCCGCGCAACGTAACGTTTATCATTCCGCGCAACCCAACGTTTATCGCAGAAAGTAGGAATTTCACTTAAGTCGGTAAGAACAATATTAAAGAAAAATTTACTCTTTCGGCCTTACATATAGCAAAAAGCCCAAGAATTTCTTCCAATAAACCGAAACTCAAGTTTAGAGAAAATTATTATTAAAAAATTATTACAAGCAGAGGAAATTATTATGTCAATAAATAATTATGAGTAGTAACACCCATTCCAAGGTTAAATTTAGAGGCGAGATTTCAGAAAGCTTCGAAATAAAAACTGGAGTGAGACAAGGAGATGGACTTTCCCCACTTTTCTTCAATTGTGTCCTTGAAAAGGTTATGAGAGAATGGCGCAAGGAACTGATCAATTTGGGTGCTCAGAGTGATATCTAATTGGGACGTAAGAACGATGGAGTGGTTGTAGATTGCCTGGCCTTTGCAGATGACATGGCACTGTTTGCTGCTTTTCTTGAGATGGCATCAATGCAGGTAAAATGCCTCAGAAAACAGGCTGCCAAAGTGGGTCTTCAAGTATCGCTGGAGAAAACAGAATTTTTCACCAACATCCGGGAAGCAAACAGAGAGATGTTACTAGAACAGGGAAACATCAAGAGGACTGAGAAATTTAAGTGTCTCGGCGAATGGATTGAACGCAACTTGTCAGAAAGAGCATCATTATCCAAGAGAGTCAGCAAGTTAGAAGTAGTCTATCGGCTGACTAAGAACACATACAATAAGAAATGCCTGTCAAGCAACCTGCAACTTAAGCACTACACAACAGTCTTACGACCAGAAGCCCTGTATGCCATGGAGTGTCTTTCCTTGAACCGAAGGGTTCTAATAGAGAAATTGGAAATCAGAGACAGGAGAATCCTCAGGAAGATCCTAGGCCCGGTAAAGGAAGATGGGGAATTCCGAAGGCGGCATAACTGTGAGCTCTACGAACATATTGAGATGCTCTCTGACTGTGCAAGGAAATGAAGGGTAGCTTTCTATTGCTACGTTGCAAGATTGCCTCCAAACCGACTAACCAACCGTCTGTTCACCTTCTGGCAAAACAAGAAGCTTCGTACCACTTGGTTGACAGAGACCGAGAAGGATATTAAAGAACTGGGAATAACAGATCTCAAAACCAGACTGTCTGTGAGACGCACCCTGAAGGAAGTCCGTGGTTTTCAGGAAAAACCTCGAAGGAAAGGTACCCCCTGGAAAGAAGAGAGAAAGGAGTTACACCGGTAGAAGATGCGACAATACTGGGCAAAGGTCAAAACCCAACAGTTGAACAAGCGTGGTCCAAAGTGGGCCTATTCGAAAGAAGAAGAAGAACGTTATATAGAGATGCCATAAAAACGTTTTTAATGGATGCCATCGCTAAACTTCGATTACCAATAAACGATATTTGGAATCAGCAAGATAGTGCAAGGCCTCATCTATCCAATACGTCTACGGGAGTGTTACGAGAGTTATTTGCTGCATTTGTCGGCTTTAAATTATTTCTTAAGTTTATTAGAACCGACCTGACACTCCAGAAGACTTAAGGGGGGAAACCACATTAGGAGGCTGTTTAACACTGATTTTTTAGCATTTTTTTTGTGGGAAAAATTAATTAGAATTTAATCAAATTTTGAGATCATTTCATTCATACTTCCAATAATTTTTGTGATTTTTTTTTTAATAATTTCACCCAAAAATAACAAAGTTACGGTGTGATTTCCGTAAGTATAGTTTTCGAAAGGCGTACAGTGTAGCCATTCCGGTTTTCATCTGAAATCAAAATGGTTTTAATTTTACATTAATAAACTAATTTTCTCATGATATGAAGCAATGCAGGCGAAAAAAATGAAAATTATAAATTTTGCAGGTGTTGGAACAATTTTTCTGCGATTTTCACGATTTTTTTATCTAAATATGCAACGAAAAATACCCTTAGCATCATGAAATCATATCACAAGTTGGTTCATATAATTCGTAATTTTATAAAGAATGATACTATCAATTTTCATTATGGTCGGTTCTATACTTTTTGAGTTAGACTGTACGCAAATGTGAAAAAAGTCGTTTCAAGATAAACGCGTTTGACAATTAAATTCTCAGAAACTAGAAATTCAAGGATGATAACAATAATATAAAATGCTTATCGATTAATCTGCGATTCCAGCATCATATAGTAATCCTTCTTTTTCCTCATAGGCTTCGTTTTGCACTCGCAGCAATTCTGTTCGAGCTTTCCGACCTTCCTTCGACTCCAATGAGCTACGTCGATTCTGCCGGCTCACGCGCTGGTTATCCATTTGTTCGGCATAATTGAAGCTTTGCGTGCCTACTACAATTCCTGCCTCGTTCATGACCATCAGAACAGATGAATTTCCTTCATTGAATAAGCCCGCTGTTGAATACGATGCCAATTCAACGACTTTTAGTCCGGAATGCAAAAAAGGAGCTAATCCCCAAATAGTGGAATTAAAACTTTCATTCGCATTTTGTGTGTGGCCACCTAAAAATCTCACCAGTAATTCATCCCAAGCAAATGTTATGCTCGTTCCGGCCTCGGGCAAGTTCGGGTTGCTCGGGTTCACATTTATGATTCTATGGTTCTATGCTCATAAAATCTAAACGAATGCGAATTTCGATTTGAAATTTTGACAGCGTATTCTTGGATAGTTAAACTAACGATTTATGCAATAAAAAAACCGGCCAAGTGCGAATTGTGACTCGCGCACCGAGGGTTCCGTACAAACTTGTAAGTAAGGGTAAGGTGTCTTTTTTGTGGAGGACGTAGCAAGCACATTCAGTTAACTTGACAAGTGGCCCTCATAAAATCACGACCATCTTATTACCGCTGCAAGCATAATCTCAAGATGTTGCTGTCGTACGATGGAATTCTACCCAATATTTTATTACTATACATCCCCCATTCACTATGAGTGTTTAGGGGTTCTAGAACTTCACTATTTGTTTTTACTGCTCAATTTTGCCTGTATACCTATATAACCTGTATAAAGGTATACAGGGTATTTTTTTTTAAATAACGCGAATATTTTTAAACTTATAAAATGAAAACTTTATTTTAGTATTAGACTTATACACTAACTTATATTAAGATCTAACTATTTCTAGATATAATATAAACTAATATATAAACTATTTCTAGATCTATTTCGATACTCTTAACATTCAGTTGTTCAATTGACTGCTTTTTGGGCAATTGACTACCAAAAAATATAGGGCGAAAGGGATTTAAGTATAATATACTTAAATCATATTATCTACAACATGTTATGTAGATTATGTAGATTATAGTATAGTATTATTATGTAGATTATTAACAAATTATGTAGATTATAAAGAAAAATTAGACGAAATGTAATATATACAGGATGTTACGGGACTTGAGTATGTCGCATGTCGGTTATAAACAAGCAAAATTTAGACATAATATATACCCTGTGTATATTATGTATATAGAGCAGAGATGTTATGGATATGAAATATCGGATCTGGATGCGGATACGGATATAGGAATAATGTTATACCGGTTTCGGATACGGTTACGGATATGATTTTTTTTCGGATAATCCGTTAGTTTCGGATAGTTTCGGTTACGGATATCAGATTTCTAAGGAATTGTAAAAGTAGAATGCTAATTTGTAAAAAAAAAGATTTTATTTCTATGTTATTATTTGTACTACCTACAATCATATGTCATACAACTAAGTACTGCAATATGAGTAGGTACTACAATTATATGTCATATAAGAAATATAAGTTATTCATATTTATAAGTTTTATCTACGTAAAAATGGAAAATCATAATTATAATAAACAAAAACAACATTATTTCTTTTTGTCTATTATATATTTTCTATGAGATATTGAAATATTTTTATAGGAATTATTACATCATATCAATAAAAATTATCCGAAATTATTCGAAACTTTTATATCGGATTCGGTTACGGTTACGGATATATTTTTATTTCGGATATCCGATAGTTTCGGTTAGGGTTACGGATCTCCGTAACATCCCTGATATAGAGCGTACGTGATGAAATGCATTACGAATATAAACAAAGAAAATTCAGTATAAACAGCTTGGTGCCAACACATACTTTTTAACCTTAGGACCTAACTGTATGCAACCCATATGCTTCTTTAGCCTGACAATACAACTACGACAACATTTGTGTATATTCATAAGTTTCTAATAGTAAATTCGCATTTTTCTTGTAATTAAACTACATATTTACGGTTTTCAGATTTTTCCTTTTACATGTGCTGTAAGACACCGCTTCTTGCCAAATTTCATGATTCTAGGTCAACGGGAAGTTATAGGGTACTTCCCAGGGTTTTGATTCCTTTGTGAAATTCCTTTGCGTTGACTTACAAGTTTGATTTTTGCACAGCTGAAAGGGCCCGCAGACCCGAGTATTTGATACAAATTTCAACTTGTTAGCTCTACGCGTTCCTGAGAAAAATGGTCTTGACAGACAGACAGACGGACAGACAGACAGACACACAGACAAACGGACAACAAAGTGATCCTATAAGGGTTCCGTTTTCGGTACGGAACCCTAAAAAACGGATTTTTTTAACCTCCTAATGTGGTTTCCACCCTTAACACGAAACATTCCAAAAGCTATTGGTGGGATTTCACCAGAAATGTGCAATGCGTTCAATGTTGCATCCATCTGAATCAAGATTATTGTATTTTTAAGTATTTTTAATTTAGGATTGAGAATTTTACTTTTCATTAAGGTATTGATTTTACTCCACAATATTCAACAAAAATTTTGTGTCCAACTTGTTCCGTTTTCTGATAATTGCAGTTTACAATCACTCTTAATTTGTTTCTCTTTCTTTAGCGTTTGCATGGTCGGGAGATGATCAAAATTTTTATTAAATAAATGTCATGATCATGTCATGAAATCTCATGATCATGTCATGAGCATAATATGCGTTTTTTTCTTGGCGAAGTTGTGGCAAATTCTTATTGTATTTCGTTTCAAAAAAATGATAATATCGCTTTTAGTTCGGTCGCAGCGGCAGTCAGCAGATCGTGAGCTGCGCGACATCTCATGATATTTATTTTTAGTACAGTTAGCATTTCTATGACCTATCGCGCCTTGCCTCCGATAGCGACTTCCGGCACCTTCCCGTGTTTGCCCTATGGCCCTTCTCGTTGCAGACGGGGCAGAATTCGTTTTCTTTGCAATTTTATACTGTGTGTCCCTCTTTGCCACATCTGAAGCATAGGTTTTGCCTGTCGGGTCCATCACACTCCTTAGCGTGGTGGCCCGTTACCCAGCATTTGTGACAGTTGACCACATTTACTCGTTCCCACAGTCTGCACTGAACCATGCCTACTTTGAATCTTCCATTTTGTAGGAGTTTTTTTCTGCAGTTTCCTTGTTTACTGCGATGGTGGCAGCTTGGGTATCTCCATAGGCCGATCTCAAATTCAGTATTTTCCCTCCTTTCCCTTTTGTTTTGTGTTTTTGTGTGACACCCTTTTGTTCGCCTACGAGATTTTGTATTGCACGGTGTATTTGTTCTCTTCTGGTAACCGCGTCTTTTACGTGTAGGGTCACTTCGTTCGATTTTAATCGCACTCAGCTGTCACATTTTTTTGCTATTTCTTTGCTTAGCTCTTGGCCTGTTCCACCTTCCACTTCGAGCACCAATTCACCAGTTTTCCCTTGTCTTGCTCTGATGATGTCCACTTCCGGTAGTTTTGAGTCCACGTTGGTTCTCACCATTTTGAGCAGGTCAGCATAAGGTCAGCCGTCGACTTTAACCAGCACGGCTTCTGTTCTTTTGTTCTTTGGTCGTAGGTGTGTTTTTCCCGTTGCTTCGGTAGTTCGGTTGCCTTTTTCACCACTTCCGTCCAGTTTTTGTCACTAGTCCCTTGCTCCTGTTGTTTCGCCTCCCTTGTTTGGACTTAGACGTCGAAGGTTAGCTTCTGGATAGGCTCGAAGCAGTGCTGCTCCAACCAGCTAGCGACCGAATCGCGCGAGAAGACGTTCGCTGACTTCTTGACTCTCGTTGCTAACTCCCTAACTTCCCTTTTGGTACTTGGGCTATCCGCGATGGCTTTTTCCATGTCCTGAACTTGTATGGTCAGAGCCCTGATGGTCTCCACGATGGTGAAGACAATCGGGCACTCCGTTTACTTGTAAGTCATTCTTGTTTGGTCTTCTTTGTATCATGTTGTTTGTCTAGTCTAATCGTATCTGTCTACTCGTTTCTGTCTAGTCTTATCAGCATCGTATTTTTACCAAGCCTTATCTGTCTAGTCACGTCTTGTCCTGCTTGTCTATTTTTGTTATCTAAACTTTTTATTTATTGTTGGCTGTATTAACTTGCCTTTATAAACTTGACTGTTTTCTATGAGGTATAGATAATAGTTAATCCTAGATATATAGCTTCTTTGCCAATATTTATAATACCTATTTGTCTATCTTTTTAGACATAGTTTGTATCTTATTTTTTTTTGGTAGCAAATGGTTTTATGGAATCTACATCTGTTTTATAGAATCTGGGTTTAATAAACTCTGAACAGTGTCAAGTGTCAAGACAAACAGTCAAACAGTAGTTGAATAGGTGCTTCAATACACACTAACTAAAATAACTGACTTGATTTTACATGAGATCTCACAACTTTTTGTAGCGAAAGAACTGCGTTACGAGTTAAATCTCATATGAAATTTGTTAGTCATTTACTGCGTCTCAGTCCACTCCCGTGGTATTAAACGAGATACAGAAAAATATCTGCTTTTTAAGATCATATCATTCTATTAACTTAAGTGAATAGCCATCTGCAGACACGTTTCTATATTAATCTCTCATCAGTGCAGCTTTGCTGTTATGAATTATAATTTGCAAACACTTACTTGAAAGCCGTTTGTAAGCGTAATATTGTAAAGCTCCGGAATGGTTGAATATATTTATATATTCAAGCTGTGTTCCGACTTTATTAAGATTATATGATTATCTATAATGTAGTGTGGTGTTACCAATATTAAATTATCATTTACATCAATAACCTGCTAAGTTCATGTCTCTTTAACGAAATGTCAAATTACAAAATCTAACCTCCGGTCATCCATAACCACGAAGCTTTCCAGTAAGTCTTTGTCAAATTATAATTCATAACGGCAAAGCTGCGCTGATGAGTGATAAATCTCGAAACGCGTCTGCAGATGGCTATTCACTTTAGTTAACATCAATTCTTTTTATTTACATTAAATGAATAGCCAGCCAGCAGACGCGTTACTAAATCTATCTCTCATCAGTGCAGCTATGCATTTTTTAATTATAAATTAGAATACACTTACATTAATTAGCCTGGACACCTTGTGCGTGAAATTTTTGAAGAAAGACATGAACTTAGTTTTAGTTAATGATTTAAATGATAATTGAATATTGCTAAAACCATACTAATTATTGATACATTCCTACAATCTTATTAAAGCGAAATATAGCTTAAATATATAAATATATTAAGCCTGTTCGTAGCTCTCTAATTTGACATTAGTTTAGCTCAATAATTAAAATTCTTGATATATCCTCATTTATGTCGGCACAAATAGTTTGAATTTTCATCGACTGCATTGACAGAAGTTCTTCGACTATTTCGAAGATCTGTTTACAGACACGTATAAAAATTAAGAACTGTGTAGTATTCCGTTTGGTCCATACTTTCATCAAGTGCAAGAGAATACCATTTAACTAAATCAAACGTAAATGATAATTTCTGGTGTATATTATCATTGATGCATTCAATTTCTCGGGTCGAATTGATACAAGTTAATACTCTCAAATTTGTGTTTCATATCGGTACAAATAATTTTACTTTTTAATAAAACACCTCTTAATAATTTTCCCATCAGAAAAAGGTTTGTTATGTTTGGTAATTTGATAAGCAATAGCAAAACTTGTGACAGTTGCAGCTTCTTGTTCAAGATTCTGTCGAGTAAATACATTTTTCTGACGAAATACATTTTGAATTCATACATCCGCTACTCTTTTTCTAGTCACTGAAGTTAAGTTTGCAACATATTCCGAGTGCTTGGTCGTGAAATGTGTTGTTGGTATCTTGAAAATGTTTTATTGTCCATTGTACACGACACTCTATTGATGGCTTAAAAGTTGAATATTTTCCACTATAACACATTTTATTCTACTTTTTAAATATTAAATTTTTTAAATATTTCGAATCCAGAAGCGTTATCAAAAGGCATAGAAATTTATTGTTATATTTTCAATTCGTTGAGTGTATGAAGTTGCATGTTTATGTTGGGATTGGAATTGTAAATCGAAATTCGTGTCGAGCAATTACTGATTCGTCTGGAGACTAATACAATTTCTGATTAAATCTACTCCTATTCTAGCCGTAAGTGTTCGACATTAATGTTTCAAAAGCTTTCCGCACAAAGCGAATAAGCTGCTTGATAAGCAAACTCGTCCCACATTAGATCAATAGCTAACCGATATTCGAAATAGCATCTTGATTTCTCCCAGGACCGTCACAATTTTCAGGATTTCAAACTCTACGAGATTGTTTATTTTCCATAGCAAACATCGAAGTGAAACGTGTAAAGGCAAAACAGTCCGCACGGACGAATGTTAAGAACTGGAATGTACGCTGACCTGAATTAGTATTTAATGTTTATTTAACAAAGTACACTTTAGAATTAGATAAGTGAATAACATTGCTATTATTAGATGCACTTAGGATAAACTTGGTTTTAGTTTAGAGAATTTAACTCGATCACTCCAAGTCATCCGGATATGCTGAACGTCCTTACGACCCTTGTCCATTATCAACCCTTTTGCTACAGTAAAGATCTATCCCGAAAGCAAATCAACTAAAATTTATTAAACCGACATCATTCCTCAACTAATGTTTCCCCTTGCCGGATTTTTAACGTCCTGTTTATTTAATCCGGAATCCTCTTAAAACGTTAATTGCTCGTTTAAATTCAAATTCCTGGGAAACCTACGGTAAAATTGTATTAGCTCGGTCTCGGAATTTTGTCGAGAATTTAGCGATCCGATCGGATAAGGGACAAATAAAAAACAGCAAACGAGGTGAAGGAAAATACCGGGTTATTTAATGATCGATCTCTGCGTATGTAGGACTGCTGACTGCGGAAAAAATATCCAGAACTCGTCTGAAAACGACAAAAAAAGGACAGGAAATTGTTAAGACAAATGTCACTTCTTGAATATCATCCAATAATATTTTATTCGTCTATATCGCGGAAACGAAAAATAGTAAAGATATGAAATTTGGTATTAAGTTTCTCCTCTTTTAAGATTCGTTTTTAAATATAAAATTGTTAATGCACCTATAAACTTAATAAATTCGGAACACAGCCTGAATATATAAATATATTCAACGTTTTCGGAGCTCTATAACACTATTGAGTCTTTTTAGAACTACAAGAACAAATATGTGAAATTTGTTATTTATTTACTAGCTTTCAGTCCACCTTCGTGGTGTAAAACCAGAAAAATAATATAGTTGTTTAAGATCATGTCTTTTCTATTAACTTAAGTGGATAGTTAGTTTTTAATCTGCTGACGCTTTTCGAGATTTGTCTTTCATCAGTGCAGTGCTTTGCTTTTTATGACTAATAAATTGTAAACCACTACCCTGAAACTCACGTGGATGACTGGGGTTATATATTTTTAATTTGACATTGCGTGAGAGAGACATCAACTTAGCAGGAGATTAATTTAAATGATAATTTAATATAGGTAAAATCATACTACATTATAGATAATCGTGTAAGCTTATTAAAGTCGGGACACGGCCTGAATATATAAATATATTCAATCATTCCGGAGCTCTATAACACTATTGAGTCTTTTTAGGACTACCAAAAAGAGATAAATCTCGGAACGCGGCTGCAGTTACATCTATTAGGCTATCCAGTAAAGTTAATAGGAAGGCATGAGGGTCATTCCATGTCAAGTGGTCTAATTTTAAAAAAGCGCACTGCGCGACCAGCACGGATATAGCTGAATTTTTTTGTGAAGGAACTCCCAATGTCCCAAATGAACTTTGGTAAAATGTTAGGTTCACTGATGGAATATTCATGGAGTTACAGTCCTTTGTTTGACCCCATACTGGAACCAGCGACAGTATGCCTGCGAGACTTCAACAACTTTGAATCCCAATATCTCATTCATAAGTTTTTCATAATGCATGAAATTTTGCAACAACTTTATGGACTTTATTCAATGAAATTAACCAAACTTTTTATGCATTGCACCCAAAAAGTGTAAAGTGCTTAAAAGTTGGCCTAAAATTTGACTTTTCAAACAAAATGTAAAGTTTAGGTTTCCACAACTATGGCTGTAGTTAAGCTACAGGCTTGATACTTTGCACATAGTGTCTCTGTATAACTGTGTTTTCGAATGTGCAGTTTGAACTTCCTAGTTACTCGTGTTAGCTTGCAAATTGAGTGTAAAGTTTGTGATTTGTGTAATGCAGCCAATATAGGGTATTTTCAAACCGATTTTGCAAAAAAAATAATCATCCAGAAACTTTTTGAAAACTATTAGAAAGAGCATGTTTTAAGCCCCCTAAAAAAGTTGGATAGATGTTTCAACGCGGATATATAAGGCCCTAAAATCGGGTGCAAAGCAGAGCGTCATTGCCACGACGATGTTACATTCCACAACATGCAATCTTTTATCTTTCAGATTGTTAGTTGTTTTTGTACTATGTACAGGTACTGCATAAGTACCCATGTCTTACTCTCCTACTGACCTCATTGCATTGGTAACCTCCTGTACCCAAAACACTTTTCTATGGCAATTATAGCATGCATTCTGTGTGTGTTTGTACAATACACCAGAATGTAAAGCTAATGCTTCAAGGTGCTAACATCAAAGATGATTACAAATTGCTAATGGAAAAAATGGTGTGCGATTTGAATGCGAAAGACTGTATGATGATGCCAGCACTGCCCTGTTAACGATGCCAGCACTGGCGAAGAAACACTTGCCAAATATTTGGAAGAAACGCTTCAGAAGTATGATTCAGAGGAGCTGATTGAATTTAAACAGTGGGTTCATACTGACCGTGAAACGTTGGAAACGTGTATTTTGACAGTGGATAATTTCATCGAAAAGTTGACAAACAAGATTTGGAAGTTAACAGCCCATAATTTCGTCTCAAAGCATCAGAATGAATATTTGAAGTCATTGAAAGAAACCTTGAAAGAAACGGAACTGATTGTCTTGATGGATTTTGCTGAGAATTACTCGTTTATTGTCCAAGACGCTGCCCAGGACTTTCATTGGGAAAATTCACAAGCCACAGTACATCCGTTTGTGGTTTATTACATCAATGCAGAGGCAAAGTTCCAAATTGTAAATTTTTGCACAATTTCCGATCATATGCAACATGATACAGTTCACGTATTCACGTACAAGCCGTTCACGTATTTATTCAAAAAATGATTGAGTTTTTGTTGACTCAAACAGATATCACAAAAATACACTACTTTATTGACAGTTCAGCTGCACAATATATAAACTACAAGAATTTTGTCAATTTGTGCAACCACAAAAATGATTTCAACATTGAGGCCGAATAGAATTTTTTCGGTACAAGCCATGGAAAATCGCCCTGTGATGGAGTTGGTGGCACTACTAAACGCTTATCTGCTCGCGCAAGCCTCCAACGGCCATCAGCTTACCAAATATTGACACCAAAAGATTTGTTAGACTTTTGTGACCAAAACATACATGGAATTAAGTACGTGTATGTTCCAAAAGAAGAAGTTGAAGATAGCAAGAAAATTCAAGAAGAGAGGCGAAAAGAAAGTAGTACATAAGCCGGAACAAGAGAACACCATCAATTTATACCTGTCGATTTGAATTCAGTTTGTGTCAGCAGAATTTCAAACGATTCAATAAATTTTGTTGCCAAAGTTTCTGCTGCCATCTCGAGTTTGAAATTACCCGAGCTGTTTCCTGGCTGTTATGTTATTTCCTGGCTGTATTTAAGATAACAAATGGTGGGTCGGCAACATAGTGAAAATTTCAGTAGAACAAAACGATGCACTGGTAAAATTTATGCACCCACATGGTCCGACTGTTTCATTTTATTGGCCAGAAAAGCATGATGTTTGCTGGGTTCCTGAACAACATTTAATTTGCATGATTTTTGCTCCTTCTGTTACATCATTTGGTCGACAATACCAATTTGCAGAAGCCGAACTGAAGAACGTGGCTAGTAAATACAAATAGATGTAAAAAACTGTTGGTGGCTAAAATCAAATTAGACTTCGGCTTGGGAACCCTATAAGATACCCAATATAGGCTTGGGAACCTAGGATAAGCAGCCCAATCATCGGGTTGGGAACCAGAAATATACCCACACAAGGCTTTGGAACCTCAACAAAGAAACCGAACTACAGGCTTGGAAACCTGGATGTAAAACCCACCCGTCGTTGGTATTGCACAGCTATTGGGCGTGACCCCTATGGCGATGGGGTTGCCAGTTCAAGCTTCTGAAGTGGTAGTGACAAAGTCACTATAGACCATTGCAAGACATACACTTATTTAATGCACCTTTGTTAAAACAACTGACAATCTTGAAAGATAAAGGTGAATTATATGTTGTAGCGTACTGCATCGCCACGGCAATGACGCCCTGTTTTGTACCTGATTTTAGGGCCTTATATATCTGCGTTGAAACATCTATCCACCTTTTTTAGGGGGTTTAAAACATGCTCTTTCTAATGGAATAGGTTTCAAAAAGTTTCTGGATGACTCTTTTTTGCAAAATCGGTTTGAAAATACCCTATTATTGGCCGCATTACACAAATCACAAACTTTACACTCAATTTGTAAGATAACATGAGTAACTAGGAAGTTCAAACTGCACATTCGAAAACACAGTTATTCAGAGACACTATGTGCAAAGTATCAAGCCTGTAGCTTAACTACAGCCATAGTTGTGGAAACCTAAACTTTACATTTTTTTTAACAGTAAAATTTTAGGTTTACTTTGAAGCACTTGCAATGCATAAAAAGTTTGATTAATTTCATTGAATAAAGCCCATAAAGTTGTACAAGTTGGCAAAAATGTATGTATTTTGAAAAACTTGTGCATGAGATGTTGGTATTCAAAGTTGTTGAAATCTCGCTGGCATACTGTCGGGGGTGAGGTCAAACAAAGAACTGTAACTCCATGAATGTTCCATCAGTGAACCTAAAATTTCAGCAAAGTTCAAATTTTTGGATTTGGTTCATTTTGGAGGGAGTCCTCCACATAAAATTTCGGCCAAATCCGAGATGGTCGTGCGGGGAGCCCTAGACCACTTGATATGGAATGACCCATGATCTTAAACAACTATGTTGTTTTTCTGGACTTCGTTAAGTGCAAAGAAGGTGGACTGAAAGCTAGTAAATAGCTGACAAATTTCACATGATATTTGTTTTGGTAGTCCTAAAAAGACTCAATAGTGTTATAGAGCTCCGGAAAGGTTAAAAATATTTATATATTCAGGCTGTGTTCCGACTTTATTAAGTTTGTACGATTATCTATAATGTAGTATGGTGTTTAGTATGATAAATAAGTTTTTCAAAGCTGGTAACAACGATTAGAATGTTACAATTGCGATATAATAAACAGTTTAGGTTTTTTAATCATCCTTCCAGATCACATCTGGAATGGTAAACCCTGACCACGGTCAAAAACATTGATCTTTGATCAGATAATCAGCCAAATATGATTAATCTTCTCACGAATAAATCCACCGGTTTGGACATTCAACATCAGCAGGTCCAAACAGATACACCACTCGGATATGGTAGGATGTCACATAGAAGATCAAGGCGACTAGGAAGCCCAACAGATGACATGTAGACACATCAGATTCAAAAGAGACTGAAATTCAATAAACCAGGACAATTTTAATTTTTAGCAACGTTAAATATCAATTCAATTATGACGGTTGGCAAGTTAAAACATTTAACAGATGTACTGGATCAGCATAAAATAGTAATAATTTCTTCTCCAAGAATTGCGCAATATTGATCAGGACCCATTAGAATCAGGAGGATATCGCCTTTACAAAGGTCCTCCAGGGAAAAGAGTTATGAAGAATGTTCCTCAATTTGGAGTAGGATTCTTGGTGCATAACAGCATATTAGATTCAATTGAGGCTTTTTCTTCGACCTCCCCAAGAATGGCACTTCTAACAGTTAAAGTAGAGAATAAAACATACACATTGATAAATGTCCAAGCACCAACAAATGACAAAAATAATATAGAAATGGAAGAAACAGAAAAAATTTGGGAAGAATTGGACCAGCTGGTATCAGATATCTCTAATAGACATATTCAAAGTTTTCTTGGTGACTTCAATGCTAAAATAGGATAAGAAAAACGATTTCGTACAGTAGTGGGTAAATGGCCAGCGCATAAGTTTACAACTAAAAATGGTCAAAGATTAATTGATCTTTGTATAGATGATGGATTAATTTTGGAATCAACGAGGTTTAAAAGAAGACCACACAAACTAATGACCTGGAAATGCCCTAATGTTAAATTGGGGGAGTTCCAGATTGACCATGTGGCCATGGACAAAAATTATCACAAGGAAATTTATAATGTGAAAATACTCCGAGGGGTAGACATAGATTCAGATCACTATATTTCCAAGATTAAAATAAAACAGGCCTGCATTTTTGTTTTCGTGAAAAAGTGTTTCAAGTTTAATAGGTGTCCTATAGTAAATGGGGTGTGTTGATCTAGAATCTGTGCTTAGTTTTTTTCCAGCACGTCAGGTTTTCAGGAAAAGTGTGTTTCAAATTTTTCATAGAAACTGCCAAAAATATTGAGAAAATATTTATTGAAACTGTATTTAATAGAAAATTACACTGCAAAATTGAGTTATTCATTAAAAAAATAATGCAGTATAATCTACGTTAGACAATCGTTGGTTTTTTTTTAATAAAATCGTTCTCTTTTTCCCTCAAAACTGCGTTTTGTAGTTTTCTTTTTGTGGATTTTTGTGAGCGAGTCCCTCTTCAAGGTCCAGCAGTAATCAGCCATCATTCTAATATCCCATCTTCCTTGGTAACGTCTCTCCATCTCCTTTATGTCTTGATGAAACCTCTCTCCCTGTTCCTCGCTGACAGCTCCAAGATTTTCGGGAAAAGAGTCAACGTGGGAATCCAGAAAATGAAGTTTGACGCTCATATTGCATCCCAGTTTTTTATAATTTTCGACCATGTTGGCTACAATTTCTTAGTAGTTTAGAGACTTGTTGTTTCCAAGGAAACCGTTTAGGACTTCTACGAAAGAACTCCATGCTTCAGATTCATCCTGGGTCATTGTATTTTGGAACAATCTATCCGATTTTAAGGTTCGAATTTGAGGGCCTACAAAAATTCCATCTTTAAGTTTAGTTTCAGAAAGTGCAGGAAATTTATCGCACAGGTATTTAAAGCAGTCACCTTGTTTATTTAAAGCTTTGACAAACTGCTTCATCAATCCTAACTTTATGTGAAGGGGAGGCAAAAGAACTAATTTTGGGTCAACTAATGCATCACGCAGCACATTTTTTTGTCCCGGTACAAGTCTTTCTCTGAGTGGCCATTCTTTCTTAACGTAATGTAAATTTCGTGCTCGACTGTCCCACTCGCACAAAAAACATGGATACTTTGCGAATCCAGACTGCTGACCCAAAAGCATGGATATTATTTTGAGGTCTCCACAGAGTTGCCAACGATATTTGCTATACTTTATTGTATTTAACAACAGCTCAAGCTTATCAACAGCATACGTTTCTTTGAGATGCACGGAGTGAGTAACAGGCACCGAGGCATAAGTATTACCATTTTGCAAAAAGACACCCTTCAGACTTCTCGTAGAAGAATCAATAAATAACCTCCTTGATTTGGAATCGTAATTATCAGCTCCCAGTTTCATGACTACTTCAGGAATATTATTACAATACACCAATAAACCTTCTTGAGAGAAATATTCCGCGAACTCTTTTACACGATGCCTATACCACGAAAATGTGGTTCCTGGAGCCAACAGATTTTTGTCTTTCAGTCGTGATCCTAAGATTTGTGCAGCATCGTTCGATAGGCCCAAGTCTCTCACTAAGTCATTTAGTTCAGCTTGGATAAACTGTTGAAGTTGGTCTATACCAGGATTGAATTCGTCTTCATCAGTTTTTTCGTTTGAACTTTCATCTGGTGATTGCTGTTGGATAGTGTGAAGAAACGGTGGAGGAATGGGAATTCCTGGTCCATGAGGTACAGGTCGTTTAGCAGACGGTAAATCAGGATACTGAATAGTATGTTTATTTTTCGAATTGAAACCCTTGACATCGGAGGAGCAAAAGTAACAGTCGCTTCCATGGTTTTTTTTGTTCCCTCCATACCATAGGAATGCCAAAGGGTAAAGAGCTACGTGTACCTTTTGTCCATTTTCTCAGTAGCTCGACACACTGAAAGCACACTTTGTGTGGAGCCCAAGTTTTGTCCTTATCACCAAGCTTTACACAGAAGTAAGCGTGATAAGCTTTCTTGATAAATTCTGTTATGTTTCGTTGATGCTTTGCTATCGTTAAATCACCACACACGTAACAAAATATATCAGGACTGTTTTTGCAATTTCTTGTTGACATAATGACGCACTAAACACTCAGAAAATAAAACACAACTCGATAATTCAAACTGACGCTAACTAACAATTTTGTAAACAACTGCTAATGCTATCAAGTTGACCTTGACAGATGCGAAAATGGAACAGTGTTGTCATTGAAATGAAATAAACATAATATTATACTAAAATATTTTCTATCGATGTATCAAGTATTTTAAAGAAATAATTTTAATGCAATTTAGGAAATATCAATAAGGTACTTCTTTGCTCTATTACAAAATATCTCACAAGGATTTTCTAATTTTGTGAAAAATCTTGACGTGATGGGCTCAAACCAAATTCACATTCAGAATCAACGTACCCGTATTAGCTAAGGACACTTATCAAATTCAAAACACCAAAAATCATGTCGGCCGGTGAAATTAACGCCTAAAAAGGAACACAAATCAACCAAATCCAATAGGAGGAAGAAGTATGACCCTAGTTATTTAATTAATAATAAACTGTATTTTGAAAGGTCCAAAACTCCTCTAAGAGACAATTTAGGGACGCTAATTAAAAAATTATAAACCACAGCTGAAGAAATTGCGCCCGTTCAAAAACGAAAGAAACATGCTTGGTGGAATGTGGAGTGTGTCACAGCAATTAAAAACAGGCACAAAGCATGGTTGGCTGATCAACAAAAGAGAACAGAAAAATCCCGTGAAGAACTACATAATGCTAGAAGACAAACAGCCAACGAAATTAGAAGGGTTAAAAGAAATTATCACAAAGAATCATTAAACACCATAGATGAAGCATTCATGCAACATAAGACAAGGGATTTTTATAAAACATTTCGACAATGCCAATCAAACTATACTCCACCAACATTTATGATGAGAAATACAAATGGAAAACTGGTACATAGTAACCAAAAGAATGCAGAAATTTTAGCTCAATACTTTCAAGAATTGCTTAACAGTGAGGAACCAACACAATACCTAGAGTATGACCTTCATTCAAAAAATAAAACACCATTAGAAAAAGATATACCACCCGATTACAACGAAGTGCTGAAAGTCATTGACTCACTTAAAAATCACAAAGCGTCAGGGGAGAATCAACTAACTGCAGAAATATGGAAGAATGCAAATACACAAACCATTCAGAATTTACATAAATACCTCATAGACATTTGGAATACTGAAAAAATGCCCGAAGAGTGGTGATAATACACCCTTTACATAAAAAAGGCGATAGATCAGATCCCAACAATTATCGGGGGATATCAATGCTGGATGTCACTTGCAAATTTTTTTCAAAGATATTATACATGAGAATTCAAGAACAACTGGACTATGAACTTAGACAATACCAAGGAGGCTTTCGTCCAGGGAGAAGTTGTCCAGATAAAATTATCAGTTTAAAGTGGATTATGAAGCATCATAGGGTTAGAAACAAAAGTTAGTTATCACTTTCGTTGATTTTAAAAAGGCGTATAATAGTATCCATCGTGAGTCACTATTGAATATCCTAAAGGAATTTGGTTTACATCTAAAACTTTTTCGCCTTATTGGAATTACCCTAAAGAATACTAAAGCTAAAGTGAGATTCAGGAATGAACTCTCAAAACCATTTGACATTAACACTGGACTTCGGCAGGGAGATGGACTCTCACAATTATTGTTTAATAGTGTGTTGGAAAAAATCATGCGGGAATGGAATAAGATATGTCAACCTAACATCAAGATTGGCAAAAAAATAAGACTCAATTGTTTAGCATTCGCGGATGATCTTGCACTACTGGCTAATGATATAGAAGAAGCTAAATTGCAAATAGAACAACTTGATAATATAGCAAGAAAAGCTGGATTGCAAATTTCATATGAAAAAACAGAAATAATGCCAACCTTCCCTGCTACAGCACCAACCATTACCCCAGCCAATACTAAACAAATTAAAATTGTAAATAGGTTTAAATATCTTGGTGAAATTTTAACTTGGAACTCCAATGAAAAATCATTAATAGAAAGCAGAACATTTAAGTTAAAAAGAGCACAACGATTTACATGGGCAACGTACAAGAAACAATCTCTTTCGATAAATACTAAGCTTCAACATTGAATTGAAAAATTCACTATGTTTATGTGGTAAAAACATACTGAATTTTTCAATTTAATGTAAGTATGAATTACCACGTAGTAACTGTCGCAACCATCCTATTGTTATTACGTTTATATTACGTTTGTGAAACACTATTTAAATTGAACACCAAAGCAACAACTGATACACTTCAAAAGGTTGACAGAAGGATACTCCGAACAATCATTAATAAAAAACATCAGGTAGATGGACAATGAAGATTGTTGCCTAATGCAGTGGTCTACAGGGAAAGTGAATCTATAATAGATACGATGAGAAAAAGAAGAATTGCATTTTTCTGTGATCTATCTAGATTAAATGATAACATGATAATAAAACAACTATTTAATTACTTTTGGCAAAATAAAGCTAAAAATAATTGGTTGAAAGAAGTTCAGAGTGATTTAGAAGAGTTGAATATTACAATGAAATAAATTGAAAATAGAGAAGAAAAACGGATTCTCAAGAATAAACAAATAAGATTTTCATTAAAAACTGTACAAAGGAAACAATATGTCATATCTAAGGCTCGGCTTTATAGCTATTCGGCTATACGTGAAAATTGATGGCAGATTAAAAATATTTACAAATAAATATGAATCATGACAAAACTATTTATTTAAAGAAAAGTTAAATGTACCTTTTTTTCAGTTTTTGTGATTATTTAAAATCTTTATGCTTATTTTCGTGCTTATTTCCGGCTTATTACAATTTTACAATATTTCTAAGCTAATTTTCGACTTTTGTTATTTTTTAAACGTGTAAAGGCGTACGCGTAAAAACAAAACTTGAATATGTCGGCGACAAAGACTTGTTTGGACCAATGCCGCCCTCCACTCTGTCTATTTGCACGTGCACAGCGGTTTGTAAATTCTCGGTAATTCCGAATTCAGTCATTTATCTCTGGCCTGTTATTCATTTAGAGTTCAACAATTGGAAAAGAAAGAACAGGAAAAAACTGAAGAATACGGCCAATTTCAAATTTTAGTATTGTCGAGTTTTTACCCGATATAACTGTTGCTAATCGTCTTCCACAACGTATTATCCCACAACACAACTCCAAAAAATACAAATTGACTGTATTCTTCACCTTCGATATACCCAAGAACAGTTTACTCGTGTGGTGCTTGTGTTTTAATCATGCCAAAAAATAAACCTATGATTGAAGATTGGATTAGAGGATTTCCGGAATTGAAATGTGAAAATAATAAGATATTTTGTAGAGCATGTGTGAAAACAGTAAGTTTTCCGATTTTTTTAATAATAAAAATGATTCATGTTTGATTTTTCATTGTAGATTTAATGCGACAAAAAATACAATATTGTACAACACATGAAAACAATTATTCATAAAGAGCATCTAAAAAAGTTTACTGCTAAAACAGCTAAGCAGCCAACAATAAGCGAATCAATCGCTACAACTTCTGCTCGTGATGAACAGTTTGCATTTTCCAAGGACCTATGTAAGGCTATGATTTCATCAAATATACCTTTGGCAAAGCTGGAAAACAGCGAATTTAATTTTTAAAAAGTTATTGCTAAGTATTGCGGCCGACATATTGCCATAGAATCGACTATTCGTAAAAATTATCTTGATAGTGATTACATGGAAGTAAGAAACGACATACTGTGCTGTTGCTAATGCCCACCATACACACAACGGTCCACGTGACAGGTCTACCTGTGCAGGTTTGCTTGCGCAGGTAGACCGGAGCGTGTGTGAGAATAGAACTGTGCAGTTTGTTGCGTACGGTTGACCTGTGCAGGCAAATCTGCGCATGTAACCTGTACGGTAGACCGTAGCGTTTATGGCGGGCAAAAGTAATAAGTGTACAAAATTTGAATAAAATCCAGTCGAAAATGTTGAAGCAAATAAGTTATGCAAATGTTTATTTCATTTCAACTTGATTTTACACGACCTTCTTTACAATTTCCAAATCTTACTTTTGGTCCATCTTAATATTAGTCATCATATTACTCAGAAGACAATAAATATTTGCTAAACATATAATATAAAAATCTACACAAGTGACGCTGCGCACTATAGCTGGTTAGAAATAAAATAACAGATATAAATTACAGACAAATTAAGTTAATTCTGTGTAATTTATCTATTCTGACATCCGTTAGTAATTATTTGGTCAGTGAAGCCAGAATTCACGTGGTGAGAAATTAGCTACTCTAAATTAACAGTTTGATAACTAAAAGAAAATTCAATCTTTTGAAAAATTCCGCTCAAAAGAAAAACAATTTTTTTTAAGCCGCTCGCGTTCTTATAAGAGGAAAGTGACATTTTAGTTATTTTTATGATAACCGCCTAATCTTTATTTGACGCTTGAAGAAAAAATATTACGTCTGAGAAAATATAATAAAACTATGAAGGGTGTTTTTTTAATACCCGTTATAAGATAGTTATTAACTGTGAAATTATCTACCCTAGGGTTAATATTCTTTTCATATGCTCATATTTTCTTATATTCTTGGTTCTCTTAATGTGTAATAATATAGCAACAACATTGTTGTTGGTCAAGTGCTTTAACCTATATTATTTTTTGCTGAAATATTTATGAGACAAAAAGTCATACCATTGCGACCTTATTAATACACTTGTATTAATCCCCAGTTCTTTTTCGTCTTGCTTTTTATACACTCCCTTTTATGTTACATTTCACAAATCACGGTAATAACAGAAACTCTCCAACGTCTTGTCCACTCGTAGCGTACTTAGAGTCTTCAATGAGTGCCTACTTAGCGAAGCAACTGTGAAGTGATTCAGAAAATTAGGTCTGCAGTTGAAACGAGTAGGATCTATAAAAGTTTGCCATTTGTAACAATCCAAGCGGCCATTTCCCAGCTAACCTCCAGATTAACTCTGTTTATTGAGTTACTCAAACTCAAAAAAACGAATTCAGAGAAAAGGAAACATATTTTTATTTATAGAAACGGAAGGAGGCGTCTTTTATATATATATATATATATATATATATATATATATATATATATATATAATATATATATATATATATATATATATATATATATATATATATAATATATATATATATATATATATATATATATATATATATATATATATATATATATATATATATATATATATATATTTGTGTCGTTTATGGAACGTGTCTTCAAGTTTATAAATGCAAAATGGAACGTTTTCGTGCATGTTACAAACCCAGCTTTTTTATTGACTGATAACAACAATTTCATTTGAAGAGGCGATACTCCTCTAATTAATTTAATTGATTGTAGACGATACTACTATGCGATACTATTAACAGCGTTCTGCTGCAGATGAAGTAATAATATTCACTTCCCTAATTTGTCATCGTTATTCGGGTCAACTAATTACTCTAATTGCGTTTCGGTTCAACTTTAAAAGCTTTGCAACTTTACATACATCGTTATTAAACTATTAACTATTCATATTTTGGTTTTGCTTATAAAACAATTTTGTTGCAAAAATATTTGTAGCAACCATTTTAAATTTAATAGAGCAATTAACAAATAACATTTAAATGAGGGATTTAATAAATTAATAATATTAAGATTTTAAAAGTTTAAAAAAAAAACGGCCAAGTGCTGCTGTTGTGACTCGCAACGAGTTGTGACTGGCGCATCGAGGGTTCCGTACAAACTTGTAAGTAAGGTATCTTTAGGAGGTCCTAACTGTATGCAGTCCATATGCTTCTGGTGCCTGACAATACCACGCAACACATTAGTGTATTTTCATAAGTTTCTAATAGTAAATTCGCATTTTTCTTGTAATTAAACTACATATTTACGGTTTTCAGATTTTTCCCTTTACATGTGCTGTATGCATGTGTGACAAATTTTATGATTCTAGGTCAACGGGAAGTACCCTATAGGTTTTGATTCCCTTGTGAAATCGCAAAATATGCGACATAAACGGTCATATCTTTTGATCGCGTTGTCTTACAAATTTGATTTTTTCACAGCTGAAAGAGACTGCATGCATACCCGAGTATTTGATAAAAATTTCAACTTGTTACCTCTACGCGTTCCTGAGAAAAATGCTCTTGACAGACAGACAGACGGACGGACGGACGGACAGACGGACAGAGAGACAGACGAACAGACAGACGTATAGACAGACGGACAACAAAGTGATCCTATAAGGGTTTCGTTTTCAGTACGGAGCCCTAAAAAGGTAAAATAAAAAAATCCTTTAAAATATGGTTTTTAAAATCTTAAACCACATTTTAAAGGATTTTGTATTACCTTTTTAAATTCTATTTAGATTAAATTTCTAACTATAAATTAATAACTTGTAAAATAAGAACATTGAATATAATATTTCAGCAAATTCAATAGTAATATTATATTTCTTTAAAATAAGCAATTTACAAAAATTTCATTGCAGAAAACACATATTTTCGAACTTAAATTTTACAAATTTAATTTATAATTAGATAGTTGTGAACAATGTCCGCTGTAAGCTGCGCGGACGCGCAGTAGTTTTCGTGACATTTTAAAATTTGCGCAGATAAATTTATTTTCCGCGCACTTAAATTACGAGAAGTTGATTTCGTCTTCGAAATTGGGAATATTAGATTAACTAATATATTATTGTAACCATCAACAAATTACTATGATCAACGCCGCGCTGGGTGAGTTGAACATCGCTTTGGACATGCCGATGTACATGCGACTCTTAAGAGATTCTATGCACACCTAGGTGATCTAATGAGAATGAAATTACATTAATTTATCAAATGGGCAAGCAATTAACACCGAAGAAGTTTATAAAGAGTGGGTTAGTCCAAGAAGCTAAAAAAATAAAGTTTCATTGGAAATATCCAAAACTATTCTTTCGCTATTTGATATTATCTTCTTCTTCTTAGAGTGCCCTATCCGTTGCAGATGGAGATTAGCATGGAAATCTTGTCTTTATCAACTGCTTGATAGTTGAATTGGTGAGAGAACAGTTGAATTGGTGTAAGTCCGAACCACTGGCGTAAGTTCTTAAGCCAGGAGTTACGTCGTCTGCTGGTTCTCTTCTCCCATCTACTCTTCATTGCATGACTAACTATAATATGCGATATTTGTCTATTTAAGTATTGCAGCTTTCTTTCTTTGACGATATTGAGCAGTTCTTTATTTTTACCGATTTATTGGAATACTTCTTCATTTGTGATATGACGGATCCATGATATGCACAAGATATGTCAATACATCTTAAACTCGAAAGTCTCCAGCCTATTTTGCGTCGCCTCTGTTAATGTCCAGGCCTCTACACCATATAGGAGAACAGCCATGATATAGCACCTTACCATTCGGATTTTAAGGGGAAGTGACAAGCTGCTGGAGAAGAACATTTTCTGTAGTTTGTGGAAAGAAGATCTGGTCTGTTCTATTCGTGCACAAATTTCTTTTGAGTAATCCCAGCCGTCATTTATGAGGGTACCAAGGTATCAAAATCACCCGAGGGGCAGACCACGGAAACGATGGTATGACGCGGTAGATGAAGACGCCAGAGGTTTCCTAAGGAAAAGAGGCTGGAAGACGATAGCAATGGACAGAAGCGCCTGGAGGAATAAATTGAAGGAGGCCAAGGCCCAACCTTGGGCTGTAGAGCCATAAGAGAGAGAGAGAGTATTTTCTTGTCGCAAAGTACACTCGTGACCTTCCACCGTATCCAGGTTTCATTTACCCTTCCTTTTACTTCATCACTGAAGCTACCATCACTCTGTAGACGAGACCGAAGGTACCTAGAGGAGTTGGTCTAGACTAGATTTTCTCCACCGACTTGAATGGTACCGTCACTTAGATTTAACTCCAGATAGTCTTTTTCACGTTAAAGGTCGATTCCCATATGCACATTTATTGTAGATTGAGCAACTTTACTTGTACATTTTGAATTTGAAGTGTTGTTACTGTCGCAAATGTTTTATCTCGGACCGCATACCAAATTCACTTATGAGGAACAGGCCTTTGATCGTGTTCCTCAAAAGTTAATTTGATATGCGCTCCGAGACCATGGAGTATCAGAATCATTTGCTAATGTCAAGTTGCTATGCACAAACACCACTAGCAGAGTACGTTCTGCTGTTGGCACCTCAGATAACTTTCCTGTAAATATCGGGGTCCACCAATGTTCAGCACTATCACCATCCCTCTTTGTTCTTGTCATGGACACCATCACTCGATATCTACAACGAAATGTCCTTTGGACCCTTCTGTATGCGGATGATCTAATGGTTGCAGGTGTCTCTTGCGAGAAACTACAACGGCAAGTTGGAATAACCGCCCCTCCCAGTATGGTCTACGTCTAAAGGCCGATTCCCATATACGCGATACTCAGCTACGGGATGCGACATTGCCTGTCAAATACTGATTACATTGTTTTAAATGGGCACGTCGAGTAGCTGTCGCGTAGCTATAGTGAGAACGTGCCCATTTAAAACAAAATTGTAATCATTACTTGACGGGTCGCATGACGTCGTGTAGCTGAGTGTCGCGTATATGAGAATCGCCCTTTAGACTTAGACCATACTGGGAGAGGCGGTTATTCCAGTTTTGAACTTGACGTTGGAGACATCTGCAACCATTACATCCGCATACAGAAGTTTTAGATATCACCATGTATTTTGTCCTTGAGTTGTATGATCTGAGTCCATACCGTTCGCTTTTTGTTTTGACCTTGTTTATTATACTGTGTAGGCTCTCCAAGGTGTTTGCTACTATAATGGTATCATCAGCGTATCGTATGTTATTGATGTTTTCGCCATTCATCTTAATATCTTCGTTTGCGTTTAATGCTTCTTGGAAAATTTTCTCAGAGCATTACCTTGCCTTGATACGAATCAACATATCATGTTGTACAGTGTCAAAGGCTTTGACGAAGTTAATGAAACAAACGTGTACATCTCGTGCCATGTCTCTACACCTCTGTATCATGACTTGGAGTGTCAAGATGGCTTCTCTCGTTTCGAGCAAATTCCCAAAGGCTCACTGCGTCTCTTCCACATGTTCCTCACACCTATGATCATACATGCCAGGGTAGATCCTGGCATGTATGATCTTCAAAAATATCTATATACGTCGCATTTCTTCGCAGATGGCTTATTGGAGATTGTAACAAAACATAGAGGTCATCCAGTCTGCTGGCATTTGACCCGTATTGTAGCTTTGATTAAATAAGTCAGTGATGATGTTCAGTAATTCTGGGTGCGAGTTGCAACATAAATGAATCATTTCAGAGTGGATGTTATGTGGATCGTCTGCTTTCGCATTCTTCATTGATGTTATGGCTTTTTGAACTTCGTCTTTTGTAATGGCCGGTCCGTCGTTATTAGCGTTTAGCGCGTCCTTTGAGTTCGATTAGCGGAAGAATTTCTTTCGTCATCCATTCTTTCTTTGTTGTTTTTTGGGGCTTTTACTTTTGGCTTGTATTTTGGATAAGGCGTTTTAAGACGTTCCACTTTTCTTCTGTTTGTGTTACTGATGTGGTGTTATTTATACCATCGCTTAAAGATTGGCACACCTGTTCATTAATCTTTGAGTCCTTCAACCTTCTCATGTCCAGTATCGGAGCGCGGGCTTTTCGTGCTACTTTGATATTATGGTTTGAATATAAAGTATAAAAAAAATGTAAAAATTGCGCAATTTTAATTTTTTGCACACCCTAGACTTTGGACCGCGCAGCACTAATAAAATTAGAGGGACCACTGGTTGTGAATAATATTTGCAAAATATATGTAAATTGTTTGTAAATGTAAGATATGTAATGAAAACTAAGATATGAAAAGAAAGATATTGGAAAAAGTCACTTTTCCATTGTCAAAATTCCAATTGAAATTTTTGCGATTTTCGAATTAATAAATCGATAAATCTCAAGAACTGTTGCAGATAATTGAAAACTTATTAAGGCATGGTTTTCAGGCCATTTCTCTATCTACGCATTTAGATTTTCATTTCAAAATTTATTAGTTTCGCAGTTCTGAGTCTAAAGCGACTAAATGTCCTCAAATTTCCTTCGAATTTACAGATTTATCAAGTTGTAGCTCGCGATCGGGAGCAACCAGCAAAATTTCTCCAAGAAAACTAAAAACTGAAAATTTTCAAAAACTTCTAGTTTCTAGTTTCGCAAATCTATTCAGCATCCCAAAATTAGTCGGAAAACATATAAACGGTGTAACGGTGTCCTATAGAGCTTATAATGTAAGAAATCGTATCGACCCAGCCATCGATCCTTGAAAGAATTTAAACTGTATTTTGTCTCGAAAGATGAAGAAATTTTTCTTCAGAAGAAACTTAAAAAAACCAATCAACACTCCGATAACCTTGGGATAAATTGAAAAATCTCGCCATAAAATTTAGCAAAAAAAACCCAAATAATTTAAAACATTTTATACTTGGTTGTAATTATTGTAATTTGTAGTAAAAGTTTAAAACACCAAGAGTAAATATAGTTGAATTATGAAAAAAATCTAAATTGATTAAGTAGGTCACATAGTATTAAACGATATTTAAACTCAAAACCTTTCCTAAACTAGGACTGTTTGTTCTCAACCACATGTGTCAACCCTATCTGTCATATTTTTCCGATCCTATTGAAATCAAAAGTAGTGAAGACTTAAATAAGACTTAAAACTTAAAATTAACAAATTATTTTATTTTCCATGAACGCAGAGTTGTTGCTAAATTGATTTCTGTCCCCTGGAAGCATTTAGCATGTCAATTTTTAATATCAAAGTAAAAAAAATCACGGGCAAATGTAAAGCGTGTGGACTTTTCGTTATTCCAACATCATCAAAGGTTTTCATTAAAACAATTATTACAGAGAAGAGAAAATTTTATGAGCATTTAAAAAAATTTTAATTCTGCTTTGATTTGGTTATTCTATTAATATCACATTTTTTATTTTCAAACAAATTTCTATTTCCTAGACCTACACGGAATATATAATAATAATGAATTAACAATAACAATATCATATGTTAAATAAAATAAAATGTCTACTCGTAATTTTTGAAATATTTAAAGTCTCTCATCTAGTAGTATATGTTTATGAAAGGGAAAGCATGCGGAATATTTAATAATACTAAATTTAGAAACAGTATGTTAGTTAGTTGATAACAGTACCATTGTTAATATCTATTTGTATTTTTTTATATTTTTGTATAAAGGTTGACAAATTAAAAGTTTCCAATTTTAAACTGAAAGCGAAATAAGTTTAACAATTTTTTTGATGAAAATTGTAGAGTAAAATCTAAAGTTGTAGATTGTGCGACCTTCGTAGTTTACTTCGTATTGTACCATACCCTCTTCCTATAAACATTGGTACACCCACCCATTTAGAAAGCCTTCTCTAGTCCTAATTCCTTTAGGAATTTAAGGATCTGGGCGAGATTCAAGGACTGCAACTCCTGTGCGATTAAGCAGTGGGCCCCAAGATACATCTGTCTCTTGCGGAGCAGTGCTCCGCAGTATTTGAGAAGATGTATGGGGGTTTCTTCTGCCGAACCACAGAATCTGCATCTGTCATCTTCCTTTAGGCCTACGGTTTTGAGGTCTAAGTCTGCAGTGTCCCGTCAGGACTCCTGCCAGAATTCTAAGCTTGTTCATGTTTAGTGTCACACAAGCTTTTGTTCTTTTCTGGTTAACAGATCCCAGCATTAATTTGGATTCTCTCAACCTTGGAAGTTCTTTCCAGGTTTTCATCCATTGTTCTCTTATTTCTTCATCTATACTCTTGTAGATGGTGTTACCGCATCTCATTCCGCAAAAGAGTTCCGGACCTATAAAGGGATTACTGGATCCCTTGTTTGCTAGGTGATCGGCTTCTTCGTTTCCGTCTATACCAGTGTGTCCTGGTACTCAGTATAGCGTTACTTTATTTTCTATGCCAAGCTTGTTTAGCTTTCCCACACAGTCCCATACCAGTTTGGATCTGATAGTGTAAGAGATAATGGCCTTGATGGCTGCTTGGCTGTCTGACAGGATAGCAATTCATTTTTTTTGCGATAATTCCTGTCGAGGTTGAATTGTGCACATCTTTCGATTGCGTGTACCTCTGCTTGAAAGATATTTGGGAATGTTCCCATGGTTTCAAAGTATTTGGTACGAGGTCCAAACACTCCTGCACCAGTACTTTCCCTTGTCTTCGAACCATCTATATACCACTTGATAGCATTTTGTTCTTGTGGTATGCTGAGGATTCGTCGCTCCAATCGGTTTTAATATTACACATTGCTGTGTAGTTTTTCTCGAAATAGTATTTAAATACCATTTCTTTTTTTGGTGCTTCCAGCCAGGGGTTTTTCTCAGCGAGGCTATTCCGGTCTCTGCTCCCGATTATTTCACCTCTGCAAATTCCTTCCTTGCTGAACCTTCGTCGATAAGGTGCAACGGAGTCAGATCCGGCAGTAGTTCTATTGCTTTGTCGTGCACGACCCCATCGCACCGAGCGATGCAGATACAAGCCAGTCTTTTAATCTTTTCAAGTTGCGTCCTGATAGAGGAAAGCTTGGTTCTACTTCCCTACGCAACTGCCCCGTAAGTGATCGCAGGTCTCACTCTCATAGTGTACATCCATCGCAGAATTGTGGGGTTAAAACCCCACGTTTTCCCCGCTAGATTTGTGCACACTATTACAGCGCGTTTGGCTTTTCCTACCACTGCTTCAGAGTGTCCATTCCATAGAAGTTTGCTATCTATTGTTATACCCAGATACCTTATCTCCTGTTTGTATTCGACTGCCCTCCCATCTAACAGTATGGGCTGTAGGCAGTTCAGTTTTTTTCTTTCTAGCAGATGGTATCACCGTGGTTCTGCTCGGGTTGAGTCTCAGTGCCACTGTTTGACACCATCTACTATACGATTTCACAGAGCGTTCCCTTAAACTTCCGTCTGGTTATGATGACTATGTCATCGGAGTAACCTTGACATTTGATGTCTAGGTCGTTCAGCCTTGCCAGTAATTCAAATTACCAGGCTCCACATCAGTAGTGATAGCACACCTCCCTGTGGGCAGCCTTGAGTTGTGGATATCTTGATGGTGTTTTTTCCCACTTATTCCTGCGTCATTCTGGTTCTCAGCATTTCTCTCATCCACTTTGAGATAGTGTTGTTCATATTTCTTCTTTCGAGAGCCGCTTTGATATACATATCGCTACATAGGCACATATCGCTAATTACTTTGTCTCTAGTGCCGTTTCTATTTCATTTGTCAGCCGGTACAAGGCAGTTTCGGTGGATTTCCCTGCTCTGTATGCTTGCTGACAGTTGTGTATCTTCTCCATTGTCTTTAACATAAAATATGTTAGACTAATGGGTCTAAATGACTTCGGTTGAGTGGTGCCTTTCTTCCCCACCTTCGGTATGAATACCGCCTTAGCCCTTCTCGATTACTCCGGTGTGGTACGGTACGGTATTAGTTCCCTCCCTGCTTTTTGTAGGAACACGGGAATTAGTCCGTCCACACATTGCGCCTTAAATGGCTGTAACGTGTCGATAGCCCATGTGAGTCGGTTTTCCGTACAGATGGACGCGGGCCTCCTCCAGTCAGCCCGTTTTGGTCTCCTAGATTGCATCAAGCCCTCAGTCCCTTTGTATTTTCTACATTACGGAAAATGGGTTTCTAGTAGGCGGAGAGCTATCTGCTCTTCGTCCTCCTTGTAGCTCCTATCCGGTCTCTTAAAAGTGGCTGTCATTTCCACTCTATCCTTCGCTAGTGCTTTGTGCAATCTCGCTGCCACCGGGGTGGATTCTATGGTTTCACAGGAGATCCTAAAGTTTTTTTATTTTTGCTCTTCTGATCTCTTTGTTGTAGGTGGTGAGCACCTCGAAGTATTCAAGCCAATTTCCGTATTGCTCAGCTTTGTTGAAAAGCCCACGTACTTTTGTTCTTAATGTAGACAATTTTTTTTTCCACCATTTTTCATCCTTATACTTCATCACGGTTTTTACCGGGCAGCAGGATTCAAATGCCGTGGTGATTGCTACATTTATTTCTCCTACAGCTTGCTCTGGTGCTGTGTAGTGTTTGATACTATCCCGCACTGTCACTTGCTCTTGGTTCTCTTTTAGTTTGGAACTAAATATAGGCCACATAGTTTGTCTGAAGTTTTGAATGGGGGTGTTTTCCTCACTCGCTTCTTCCTGTTCAAACTCTATGATCCTATGGTCTGACATTGAGGGTTCACTTGAAACTCTCCACCTTTTAACCAGTTTACATACGTTATTTCTACCTAGCGTTATATCCCGTAACTCTTCTGACCTTAGTGACAAATGTTGGTGTATTCTCAACGTTATACACTTTTCGATTTTCTTTAATAAGCTATTCTAAGAGGTATTCTCCTCTCTTATTAGTGTCCGTGCTGCCCCACATCTCGTTGTGGGCGTTTGCGTCACATACTAAAATGAGTGGCAGCCTTCTCCTAATACAGTGTTCGACCAGATTTTGAACTTCTACGGATGGTATGTTGTTACATATCCACCGGGTGGTATATCCTGGGAAGTATGCTGATGCGGTCACTACCTCTCAGTGGAGGCCCTGGGTCTTGATGAGAACCTGAATTGGAACTAGATCCCGCGTTAGGAACTCTGAACGACATAAATAATTTATGCCCTTCCTTACCATAATGCAAGTTCTGGGGGAGACCTCTCGGTTATCCCACACCACACATTCCCTGTTCCTAAGGTTACTGATCTTGCCTCCATAAGCCCAGGGTTCTTGCAGCAGCGCTAGCCCAAAGTGTTGTTTAGTGAACATTCTAGCCATCACAGCCGAATCTGCTATAGCATGGTGGATGTTCACTTAAGCTATTTTTGTGCGTTTGCTGGCTTCGTGCGTTTTGAGGCGGCAAAACCCTCTTCTGTCTCGGCAAGAATGACATCTTCCTCTACCTCAGTAAACATGGCAGGACTGCTCATGTCTACTAGTGCGAGGTCTAGGTCGTCTTGTCGGTAATCCGAGCTGACTTCCTCGTTCTCGGCCATTGTGACTTCAACAGAGGGAATGGCCGCTGTTGCTGTCTGTACAACCAAGGAAGTGGCCGCTATTGCGGGCGTAACTTCCGAGAGGGGACCGCTGTAGCTGCCGCTACTACCTCTGCATCTTCTTTGGGATCGTGGAGCTCACGCTCCATCTGATCCACTAGTTCTGTGGCGGTGAGATCCCGCACACTAGGGTTCATTATCGTGTTTCTACGCGTATGAATCCCACGAATGGCAAGGGCACCAAAGGTCCGTCAAGTCAAAGCCCCGCTTGACATGGTAAGGCTCGATACTCTCTGAGGTCGCCAGGTATCAGAGAGGCTCCGTTAGCGATGGCCGTTTGCCCTAGGCCACCAACCAGTTGCTTCGGCAAGGGTCACATGACACCTTGGATTAAGGGTTTGGAAGTTCTTGGTGGTTTGCTCTCCGCTGACCACTCCGACCGGAGTTGGACTCCAGTGGGTAAAGTCCAACGGTTTGCTGCAAAACTAAGCCCTCACACCGCGAAAAGGTGACTTCCAGAGTAAGGGAAAATCTAAAGTTTTATAACAAGTTAAATGCTGAACCTAATCTAATTTAAAAATTAGATCGATTAGATGACCTCCATTAGCTTTGATGCACGACTGAGATCGATGCAACAATGCGCGCATAGCACTGTGGCGACACGAATGTTTCGTTTCTTACAAGTTTTCAGTCGGTTCTGTTAAACTTTAGATTTAACATGACCCCTTGAGAAATAATCCAAGGCCGATAAGTCCGGAGAGCGAGGAGGTCACAACTGATGGAAAATCAGACGACCAGGAAGGAACTCTCGTAACACTCCCACAGTCATGTTGGATACATGCAAGGCTTCTTGCTCATTTTGCTGATACCAAATATCGTTTATTGGTAATCGGAGTTGAGCGAAGGCATCCATTGAAACGTCGGTAGCATCAATATTGACACCTACTGCGTTTCCTATTTCATCCTCAAGAAAAATCTCAATATTCCAGCTGAGCATATTCCACACCACACAGTTACCGTTTGAAAACACTGCCTTTCTTCCAATATAATTTGAGGGTTTTCGGCAGACCACTAAAGCAAATTTTGTTTGTTCCTCCCCCTTGTAATTGAACATGTGCTTCGTCACTCATAATTATTTTGTTGGCAAAATAATGCCCTGTGCCCAAATTCCATCGATTGCATTCTAAACATGAGTTTCGATTTATTTTAAGAGGTTTATGGGCTTTTTGTCGTTTGTAAGGCTTTTTTTGTATATTTATTTGTATGGGCTTTTTGCCGTTTCTTTGTTTGCCGTTTGTAAGAAAAAGTCAATTTTTCTTTAAAATTGTCTCTTACCAACTCACCCGAAGTTCCTACTTGCTGCGATAAAGGCCACACGGGTTGATTGGAATTTTCTTCAATTTTGTTCCTAACATGCAAAGTAAACACTTCTTATCTAGCAGATTTTTTTTTGCTCTCTGCATGTATAGTATTCTTAAGAGAACCTGTTGGACGATATTTTTCTTCAATTTGTCTTCAAATTAAACTGTTGTCGAACCCACCTCTGAGTTTCAATAATGGAGAGCGTTCTAATGAACTTCTCTACACAATCAATCCGGTGTTCAATCGACTACCGCCCGATTTTCAAAAAAACTTGAAGGTTCCCTGAATATTAGACAGATAAAATTATGGCAAGTGTGTCTTTACTTTTCTTTGCTTTAATTGTGAAAAATTGGACATTTTTAATTTGTCACCTTTTATTTAAAGCATCTCATCTATACATTTATGTGTATGAAAGGGAAAGTATACGGAGTATTTAATAACAATGAATTTATAGTTAATATTTTAGTTTGTAGATAAAAATATCATGCTCGTATTTTTTGAAATATTTGAAAGCATCTCATCTATACTTTTTAGTTTATGAAAGGGAAAGGTTTTGTTTTCGATATAATTATTAGTTTTCGATTAAACCGCGAGAATAACGCAATTTAGTTGACAGCGATATTTCAATCAATATATTCCTGAATACTGCGCAATTTCAATAACCGATTAAGTTATAATTAATAGTTGTAATATTGTTTTGGCACCACATCCCTAGCTCTCTATAAAACAGTTTCATAAACAGCGATAAACTAATTCATCCACACACACCTACATTCATATTTATTGAAAACATAAAATGTTTACAAAGGGCTACCAATTGGCAGATATTTCTGCCCCTAGTTCATTTTTCTACATAAATTATTATCATTAAATGCTGTTTTCCAATTGTATTCACTGTTTCTATCTATTTACATTAATTTGAAACTAATTTACATTTAAACTAAAATCGAGAATTGTTTAAACATGTTACAAACTAATAAATGCTCCATTAATTAGTAAATTATTGAAATTTGTAATTTAATTCAAATTAAACAGAAAATTATATATTATTTGTTTTAATATCTATCAAATACATCCTTTGAAATATATCATTCCTAATAGATAATAATACAAAACTACTGGAAATCAGATTTTTTTACAATTTCGATTACGAAAACTTTCTTTGCCTTATTTCCATTCATATTTGAAAAAGAAAATGTGCCGGTTTGCCTCGCGGATGAAACCCCTTATTATAGTTATTAATTCAAATTTAATTTATGTAACTGTTATAAGAAGAGTTAACTACTCTTGTCAGATTTATCTATTTTGTATGATGAATTATCATCTTCAGACAATGGCAATCAAATTGATGATTGATTAAACATCTTAAAGGAAAGTCACTAATATAAAAATGTCTTTAACAAAAGTTACATAATAACAGAGATATTACTGTTTTAATTTTTTTATCGTGTTCTTTTAAGTGCAGATTAAGCATATTTTTATTAAACAGGTGTATTTATATTATTCAAAGGAATACAAAGAAATAATGATAGACAAAAGACTTATATTCTATAACATTTAAATAATTGTGCTGACAATAATATATAATCTGTTTCGCTGAGAATAAACCTGTGCGCGAACCTATTTTTTAATTATTTAAAAAAAAATTTAATTATTTTTGTATTATACATTTCACTCTAGCCTCGAAAAAATCAGTACACACTATTTGTTACTCAATCACGCACCAATTGAAGAAGAGGCGGAGTCTGGTAATGGCGCGAAATTCAAAAACGTAGTTGAAGCAATAGGGTGCTAGGGTGTGCTTGAATAGCTAAACGTGCTCTTTGTTCTCTTTGTGTCGATTAGCTGACATATTGCCGCCCAAATTTTTACAGAATCTTGTGTGTGGTTAAGCCGATAAATCAGCAGTTCTTATTGCTAAAATATATTTTCATACGCAGAAATATCTTTTTTATCGTTTTAATAAAAATAATTACTATTTATTTTTCATTTTTACGTTAGTTAGGCTAGTGTTACATCATGCTAGTGTTAACACATAGTAATTACAATATTACATTACTTTTATTTAGCTAACGCTGAACGTAAAATATTTTGTAGAATTATAATTTCATGAAATTTTGTTTAGGAAAAAATATTTATATTTATTAATTCAAGGAAAATGTATAATAAATTTCATATAATAATATGAAAATCATATAAATTTCTTTTCCTTTTCAGAATAGTTGATTCTTCTGAAAACAAATATTCGGCCCAAATCAACTATTACTCATAACACTAAAAAATATTTCTTAAATATCAACAAATTGATATGAGGCAGACTTGATATATAGCGCGCAAGTTCCAAGCGGTCTATTATTTCAAATATATTTTTGAATCTGGCGCCATTATCAGACCCTGCCTCTTCTTCGCGATTGGTGCGTTGAGTGTTACAAACAGGGTTTGCGGAAAAAATCAGTATGATTTGATGAGATTATAATGCAACGAGCCATTCTCAAAACCTTGTTTTTATAATTCAGTCCTTTTTTGTTCATTGCTTTAAAGTTTACCGTTAATAAATTAACAGTTTACGACTAATTTACATGTGAGTTCTACGTCCAATTTCTATTTTTATTTTTGGTAATCGTACTTTGATATTTCTATAACGATATAATAATTTATCATTGTACTCGTTTTTAATTAAAGCGAAATTACAAAGCACCGATTCCTCTAGAAAATATCTGCGTATATTAGTTATTTCTTTGTTCCTAAAGATAGTTTCTGAGGATTGCATTTGTTGATTCTTGAAAATAACTTTTAAAACCTTTTTTATGAAGATCGAAGAGTGTTTTCATAACAACCTCCCCATACTAGGATTCCGTACGAAATTATTGGCCAGAAAAGTGCCAAAATAAACTTGCAACAACTGATTTTCGGTCAATATATTCCAATGTTTATAAAATAAGTAAATGAGATATCTCGGTTTTTTTTGTAATATATGTGATATGCTCCGTTCATTTTAGATTACAATCGATTATTATTCCTAGATATTTTGTATTACTCACCCTTTTGATTTCGGGGCAATCACATCGGAATGTGTTACACATTTTTATGTGAATTTGAATTTTACATGTACAGCAGCCATATGTCATAAAAACTGTTTTATCTAAATTCAAAGATAAATGATTTAAGTTCAGCTAGTTTGCGATTTTGTTAGTTTTTCTTTCCGTTTGGTTTATGACATCGTCCCATCGACTTGCCTTTGATAATGATCGCTGTATCATCTGCAAATGCTACAATTTTCTCATGATTTAAGAGTGTAAAAATATCGTTAATATATAATAGAAATAAAATCGGTCCAAGTAAAGTAAGTATGTGCCTTGAGGCACATCGCATTTAACTGTATCTTCATGACTATTCGTATCACCTAGTTTCACGAACTGTTTTCGGTCACTCAGGTAATTTCCAAGTAATTTTCCAGCTTTGCCTCTAAAACTCTTAAAACACAAAATGAGCGAAAATGAGCTTAAACAACAAAATCTTGTGATTGACTGTGTCGAACGCTTTAGCTAAATCTACAAACACTGTGGCACAAAGCATGTTATCGTTTAGGGCATTATATATCTGGTCAATCACTACACTCATAGCGTTATCAGTGCTCATACCTTCTCAGAAACCAAATTGCATGGGATAAAGAATATCGTGTTTATTTATGAAGCTGTTGATTCTGGATTTAAATAATTTTTCGAAAATTTTTGCAAAATTAGAAATAAGAGATATAGTCTGTAATTCGTAAGATTTGTAACATCACAACTTTTGAATATTGGTACAATTTGGGCTTTTTTAAAGAGATTTGAAAAGATAGCTTTATCGATACAATCTACAATCAATCACACAATGACAAACTACAATAACATCTACAATCAATTTGATAATTTTCACAGTTATTTGGTTAATTCCTGAAGATTTCTTACAATTCATATTATTTACAATGTCGGTAATCTCAAATCTACTTGTTGGCTTAATGCAAAAGCTGTCACTCACCACATTTCCCATGTATGTCGTCTCGAAGCTATTCCCCATAAATTTTTCCGCCATTTGAGATCCGATATTTGTGAAAAAAGAATTTAACTCATTTGCAATCTCTAATTTATCTGTAACGATTTTGTTCTTAGATAAAGATAAAATTTCATCTAGGTTAGGTTTACTTTTTGATTTCTTGCACAGAATTTTGGTCTCAAGGAAATTCCAAAGGCATTTGTGGTTTTTTGTTAGCTCATTCAACGTGCCGTTATACGTCGCTCGGATTTTTAAAAAAAAATTATACAAAAAATATTTAATTTTACAAGATTTTATCAACCCCTTTGTTATCCATTGTTTCCTAGCCCTATCTTTATTTCTTGGGCTAACCTTAAATGTAGCCTTATGTATACAGGTTAATATTTTATCAATAAATTTTTGGACGGCCAAATCAACATCGTTATTATAATTTCTTTCCAGCTCACCTTTGTTATTTATTGTAAGAGTTTTTCATAGTTGATATTTTCAGTAGTCATTGTAGTAGTCATACTTCTCTGTTGACTACTTTATTTACTTTGTTATTGGCTATGTAAGTTATATCAATCTTACATATTATGCCGAAGTGTAATGCCGAAGTGAGCTTCAGAGACAAAAATATGATCTATACAAAAAAGGTTTCTTGCCTTTCTCTAGTTACGCCATTTATGTAGGATTTTTAATTTTTTTTATTTTCACAATATTACATTTAACTACAAGCTGTTACATTAAGCAACATATATTAGTTCTGATGACTGGTGGGAAGTGTGGAAGTAGAGAGTGCATCCTATGACACACGCTGCGCTATGTTTGAGATTTATGTAGGATTTGTAGCCCAAACCTAAATAGTTATTTAAATACAGACAGATTTTCTCGTTGTCTCGTAGCAAATTTAAATTCATGTCTCCTATCACACAATGGTTTTTTACGTTTAAATTGTTCAACAAATAACTATTCAAATCAACGATGAAAACGTTAACATCTACTTCGTGAGATCTGTAGAACGCCGTTATAGTTATAGTTACAGATGTGTGTTGGATTTTTGTATTGACTTTGTATTGCTTGTTAAGTGCGAGGTCATTTATGATTCCAATTTTAATGTGTTTTGGATTATAATACAATTCCTCTTTAACCTTTCCGGAGCCGTGCTACAAGAAATTACGTTTTAGGCCGTTTGGGGTAATTATGATACCCCACTGAAATACTATAAGAACTTATTGAAATTTGTTTCTATAGACTTCTCCATGTTGATTTGTGTGAATGCATATATCAGCTAGAATATCTTCATTTATAAAACACTGGAACGCGTCTTTTATTGAAGTAAGAGCCATGCTAAAACAAATTTCTAATTTATCAATTGACCTGTTTCTTTTGCAAATCTATAATCACCTATTATTTTGCAAACCTTCGCGAAAATTTAGCATGATATGGGCTCTGTGCCTTGTAGCTGCAGGTGGTTGCGTTTACCATTCATATCCTGATTTTGACTTTAATATTTCCCCAATTGTTTCAAAAGTTGCATTTTCCTCTTTATTTTCAAGTGCTCTAATTTCATCTACAACTGTTTCTTGTTTTTCCACATTGTCGGTATTTTCAGATTTACTATCACTGATCTCGATTTCATATTCACTATTGTCACTTTCTTCTAAAACGCTACTTAATTCCTCATCAGTATAATATTTACGTCGCGTCATTTCCTAATTCACACAAACTTACTACCACAAAGCAAAGTAGTAAGTACTAACACTAACCTAAAATGAGAATTGGTTCACATATTCAGCCGACCAGCGATACACTGCAGATTGTGCTGGGTAACAGAAGTACCCCACATAATTAATTTCAGTTTTTCGTGCAAAATTTGAAATTAAATTTATTATTATTAATAGAAAAGGGCTTGCTAATATACGTTTTAGGATTACCTGGAGGGGAAAAAAATAAATAAAAAAAAGTTGGAAAGTTATTTAAAAAAAAAAAAACGCATCTAGGGTACCCAAAATACCCCGCTCGGCCACGGAAAGGTTAACATAAGAACAAGTGTCATCGTTTAGGATAATATAATCATTAGGATAATATAATTCATAAGTTTCTATACAAATAATAATATTCGGGTGTTTTAGAAAGTTTAATGCTAATTGTAGATCATCGAAAAGTTTACCAAGGCTTATTATATTTAGATGAACTGAGACGTTTATTTTGAAAGTGGCCTAACTCCATTTATGTTCGAATCGAGATATTGAAGGGTTTGCGTTCAATAAAATTTAAAAATATGGGTAACAGTTCAACATAGTTGAATAATGTTTTCGTCTTTCTAAGGGTGTCAAATTTATCGTCTTTATTAGCATAATTAACGTGCTTTAAGAAATTAATATTTTTGATGGCTGCAAATGGACTTGGGCCACTTGCAAAATCATTTAAATAACGTTTCCAATTCTTAAGAAAGCACAAGTCCATTCATAAACCAAATTTTTCTTGAAACCAAAATTCACTTTTATGTTATAAAATCAAAAAAGTTAAATAACAGTTTTTATGTTAAAATTAATATTGATTTATTAATTATTACTCAGTGTTTGCCAGTTTGTGTATGCGGGAGGGCTTTAATAGTATGTTAAAGAACGAGTTCAATAAGCGCGGTTTTGCAGCACGCGTCCATGTTTAGAAAACGACGAGCGAAGCGAGGAGTTTGTTAATGGACAAGTGCGAAAAACGCCTTCTTAAAGAGTTTTTTATACTATTTTTTCTATTTTGTGCACTTTTATGCCATTTCTAAATAAAAAAAATCGCCGATACATATTGAGAAAATTGCATCGTACTCGACGAACCATAACCGTACGCATATGAGTGCTATTATAAGTCCTTTACAGACGCAAATTAGGTAAAAATAATTATTATGTGCAGGTCGTATATAATGCAATAAAAAAGTTAAGTATTTGACGTTTGTGAGTGGTCTCGTTTTTTTTAGTTTTTTTATTGTTACATTGAAATTCATATTCTAAGTTTTCTCTTGGGATATTTTAATGTATTCATATTTTCATGCAGTTTTTTTTGCAAATTAATTTGTTATAAACAAATTATTAACGAATTGCTGAAAATTACAATGTAATATCCGGAGACCCTATGAATCCATTAGCGGAACGAAACTAAAATTTGGAATTAAATTGTTTATAATAAATTCATTAGACATTGATAATTCAACCACTGCTTTGATTATTAAACATAGAGCTCTTACGAGATCACGTAAAATTTTTATTGAAAATTTTCCATATTGATTTGAAACTCTCACAATGGAACTTACGCCACTTTCAAAATTAACTTTTCATCACTTCCTTAATCCAGCAAATTTTCGTGTTACAAAACTTTATGATTTTAAATATATTAGTAACAATTTATCTCAGAATAAAAAGATCGAGTAAAAATCTAACTTGTAAAAATCTAAGAAAAAATATAAGCTAACTCGATATTATTGAAAAATGGACTTAGGCCACTTTCAAAATAAACGGCTCCATTATATTAAACCCGGTTATGTTCTCTAATACGGAATTAACGTCACTTAGATTTCCTCAATTTATAGCTTGTGAAGTTAGATTGTTAAGTCCATCTATAACATCCATTTTGCAACACTAGACTAGTAGTAAGTACAATACTGAGTTTTTGCGAGAGCAGTTTTTTTGAAGAACATATAGCTTTCACAGACCGCTTCATCGTAAGAGTAATGATCTACGGCAAAGTTGGTTTTGTATTTAGCGTTTGCTCTGGTACAGTTGATACATCTCTTAGAGTCTTTGTTATTACAGTCTTTTCCTTCATGATGTTCGGCGCAGAATTTACAAGACGTAAGCTCATAACATTTTTTGGCACTGTGTTCATATCCAATGCAGTTATAACATCTATTTAGATTATATCTTCGAAGATGCGGCATCTCTGCCATCCAATGTAGATATTGCCTTTTCGAATAAACTTACTAAAATCTTCTGGTTCGAGCTCCAAATAAATATTAGACGTGTGTTTAGTTTTATTTTCGTGTATGTAAAGCACGCGTTTTTTTTTTTGTGATCCGAGATATCGGAGTTTTGTTTAGCAACAGCTTTGGCAGCGTTGTGTCGAGCCTTTTGGTAACCCCAACTATTTTGATTCTCGGTTTCCTAAGTTCGTATGATTTAATGTTGCAATTTTTCCTTAAAACTCTATTTAGCTTCGTAGAGATAATTTTGCTCCCCGATTCATTTTCACATTTAATATGAATAGATCCATCAACCCTTTCTTGAATTTTTTTAATCGGTACTTTCAGTTCAGCTATTTTTATATCAATGTTCAAAATGTCCATTAATTTGCCTTTCAGCTGAGAATTTTTTGGTTTGATGATAATAGGCGGAACATTTTTGCTCCTCGGCGTTTCAAGGGAACTCACTTGTTGGTGAGAAGCTACATTTGCGTAAGTTTGATGTCCGTAAACTTGAAGAGAACTCAGCTGATGCTCTAGATCAGGGGTCGGCAAAGTTTCAAGTGAGAAGAGCCAGGTTATAAAGTAAACGAGGTAACAAAAGTATCATAGAGCCAATATTTAAAAAAAAAAATCATTTTTCTTTTAATTATATATTTACTTCTATCACAACCTTATTTTGTAGGTAATTGAATGCTAGTTTAACACTTTGTAACCCGTTGATGTAGTAATACGTTTTTTAATTTGAAACTTGCTAGCCGACAACGTAGAAATACGTCAATTTATAATCAAAGTATAGGAGCCGTTGACGTAGAAAAACGTTATTTTTTATTTGAAACTTAGATGTACCAACCAGCTTTGGTTTTGTGGGAAATTGGAGTTTTTCCTCGATTTTTGGAAAAACTGAAAAACTTGGGCTATGACCATACACATATCATAGACAAGACCATAGGTCATAGACAAGACCATAGGGAATTGATGAAGTTTGGAAATTTTCTTTGTCTTTCTTACAGTTTATCTTTATTATCTTCTTTCCTTACAGGAAAGATTTATCTTTACTTACAGTTAAGAGCACGTTATTGGAAAATTTGGAGTTTTGCTTTATTTCTGATCCAGACTAAGTGGAGTTTTTACTAGATTTTCAGAAATATTGTTATATTGAATATGGACCAAACTTTGGGAAACAGTGATAGTTCTTTAAGATTTGAAGATTCCCCTTGATTTTCGGAAAAATTGATAATTGTATTTTGAACCAGACGATGGAAAACGGAAGAAATTGCCGGAAAATACCGTCGTGACATTTGAAAAAATTGCGAGAAGAGTTTTGCGAAACTAAAGATTTCCCGAAAAAAAAACGCTTTTTCCAAATCCGGATTTGGACGGGAAATCGCGAAACAAAATATAAATTTGGTTTTGGAAGCTGTTAAAGGTTCGATTTTAGATTTGGATCCTCATCAGATGAATAGAATTTTTAACGCTCTTTGAAAATTTCGACATTTAAGCTAGACTTCCGAGCAAAGCGGTTCTTGTGTCACTAACGCAGCATCAAAGCCGCCGCGACATAGCGATAGTAGTATGCACTATAAAAATATATGAGGCGCCATTCGAGCGCAGCGACACTGACGAATGACGCTGCGCGTCAATGCCGCTGCGCTCGAATGGCGCCTCATGCATTTCCATATTGCATAATACTATCGATATGTCACGGCGGCTTTGACGCTGCGTTGGTGACACAAGAGCCGCTTTGCTCGGAAGCCTACCTTTATTCTTTCGGAAAAATTATCCTTTACAGTGTATATTTGTAACCAGAATATTTATAACGGGCTCTCGAGCGAATGTGCACAATTTCGCTCTCGCGAAAAATTGACAACCTTTCGCCCTAGCTACAAAATATACTATTTCGACATTCTTTGGAAAATCATTTTGTATTTTTCACAAATCTATATACACTTTTTTTTATTAATTCGTAAAAAAAGGGTGGAGCTCTTAGCAATGTTCCATTTGTAATCGCGCGGGCTGTATTGTGCTAAGCACATATTAACTCATTTAAAAATTGCATAGTGTTAAGCACATATTAACTCATTTTTGGAGACATAAGGAATTTTCGAATTTATTACATGTGCGTCATAGTCAATTTCGAAACGTCGATTGTTATGTAAGTGTTAATACTACATAGAAATATTGTATATAACTTTAAAGCTAATTTAATCTAGCCTGTTAACACTCTCACCAGTAAATTCTTGAACGAGTTGAATTTGCAAGAGAAGGAGATCGTTGCTGTCTTTGAGGCCAGAATGGAGTAAGTACGTGGTCTGTTAGAAAAGTATTCGACCTTTAACCGGTAAAAAAAAATGGCATACCTGGAGCGATGGAAACCTAATCAGTCTCAAAATAGTCTCCTTGGGACTCCACACAGCGGTCTTCTTCCAGCGGTGCCGCCATTGTTGGAAGCATTCCGAAAAAGCCTCTTTTGGAATCGACTTTAGCTCGGCTGTGGTTGCAGCCATAATGTCCTCTCTTGTCTGAAATCGCATTCCTTTCAATGGCCTCTTGACTTTGGGGAATAGCTAGAAGTCGCAGGGGGCCATATCAGTAGAGTAAGGAGCCTGTCGAACCAGAGGAGTCTGGTTTTTCGCTAAAAAATTTTGAACCAAGTGCGAAGAATGTGCTGAAGCATTGTCGTGATGGTGTCGCCAATTTCTTGATGACCACAACTCCAGTCGCTTGCGCCGCGCAACATCACGTAGGACATCCCTATAGTACTCTTTGGTGATTTTTGCTTGCATTGAAAACCGACGAGAGCACTACACATTACGTCACTCGAACACTGATCGACAGCAACTGACGCTATCTACAGGCGGGAAAAAATTCACGCGTGCGCACGAAGGTTCAAGGTCGGCTCATGCAGGAGCGCTTGATTCAAATCCATCAGGTTTTCTAAATAAAAAATAAGGTCGGATACTTTTGTAACATAACACGTATAGATAATAATACTAGCGGGTGTGGCAGGTAAATAACTTTAAAGGTAATTTAATCTAGTTTATGCATTCTATTAACTCATTAAAACACTTCTGGTTATTTCAAAAATGTTGTCATTTTGTCGTGATACTATTTTTTGTGACACTAATTAGTTTGAAAAGCTTGTATCTTAGTTAGTTCCAATTCAATTGTAGCGCGTAATATCCATTTTATAGATTGATGCTTTACGAGTTGTCGAGATAACTTGAAGCTTAACAGGTTGAACGTAGGACGACAGAGAGTTTCATGCTAGTAGAGCCACAACTGTCTATGCAAAGAGCCCACATAAGGCTCACGAGCCACGCATGCCGACCACTACTCTAGATTAACAACTTTTCCTTCCAGAAGAGGATTTTTGATCTCCATTCCGCTTCCATTTTCTTGGCATTAACATTAACTTTTTCATTATGTTGTCTAAAACAATTATAAATAATCATGTTCGTCCTTGCTTTTATTGATTTGATGTTTGGTTTATATACTACATTAATTAAATGGTTGTTAATCTGTTCTTTTATAATTTGTTTTATAAATTTGCAAGTAATAGAAGTAAGTATATTTGTAACTAGTCTCATTTATTTTCATTAAAAATGTTATTAACTATTGAATATAGGATTGGAATTAAACTAATTATAGATATAATCATACTAACTTATTAAAGCAAAACACAGCTTGAAAATAAATAAATTCAACCTTTCCGAAGCTCTATAATATTATTAAGTATTTTAAGTCTTTTTAAGACTACGAAACAATTATCGTGTTGATAAACAAAAGATATTTGCTTTATTCACTAGGACTCAGTTAACTTACGTGACACTAAAAAATGAACTATCAGATCTATCGAAAATCAGATCTTTCTATTTATGCCAAAGTTTTAAGATCTCTCTCTCATCAGTGCACCTTTGCTCTTAATCCTAATTGTGCAGGATCAGGTTTGTTCGTCCAAATGATTTGACTTATGTAATTTTATAAGTTGTATATTGTATTAAATTCGGATTTTTACAAAAATGTTTTCGTGGCGGTTGAACGCGCGTGAGTTGAATAGTAAGAAATCAATACTAATGATAGCCTCCGATCCAGAACGACTGAATCCGAAATGGGAGGAAATCTTCCTCCCTTCAATAATAGATGGCGTGGAGACTAATAATATTATAGAGCTTCGGAAAGGTTGAATATATTTATATATACAAGCTGTGTTCCGCTTTAATAAGTTGGTATGTTATTAACTATTATTGCATAATAAAATTTAGGATTTTATTTCTGTTAAAAACTTCACACTAATTGATTACCGTTTGTCAATTTAAATTGTTCGAATTTATAAAAGATCGAAATTTTAACAGTTCACTTAAAAAAAAAACTTAAAAATTAATAATTTTCAGGAACGTTTTGAACTGACATGTTATACACATATAATATGTTACTTCTACTAGTAAATGTATTCATTTAGATTCTCAAGTTCTATTTTGTTCAAACTATTACTAAATCAGATGTGGAAACATATAGTAATTGGTGTTTTCCCAACACCATCAATGGCCTAGCGTCTCTGAGACCATCTTCATCTTTAAATCGCTTCCTGAGAAAGAATTAGGAATGTTTGTAAGATTGGGTGTGAAGGAAGGCAATATCCTAACCTTTCGTTTTCATAAATTATACAATCGTTAGGTTTTCCAGATGCCCCGCCAGAGATGGAGGATCAAGCTAAGTGCATTTTTGCTTAAAGTTTAGTTTTTGCTTAAAGGTATTTCAACAGTTAAAACCAAAAGCAAAAAAGCTTCAGTTTAGTAAAAGTTTCAAATGGTTTCAAAGATTTTTGTTATATTAATATTTTTAACAGATTTCAAAGCGATTTATTCAGATTTAAATCAACAAACTGCAGCTGAAATATTTAAGTAAATAAGTAAATAATTCTGAAAACCGAACTCATATAAAACGAATTAATAAGTGGAGGTAATAATTTCATTTATAAAATGAAGTTGTTCCTTAGTGGTAAATATCTTACAGTCATGTTATATTAAATGTAGATATTGTGAATTGATACATAGTTTCTATATTTATTAATAAAAAGGTTTCGACCCTTCAGGATCCGTTACCCGCAGGTCACACAGTAAATTAAATGTGAATAATTGGCATAGTTGCTGTGGGATATAATATATAGATGAAATAGTTTAGCTTGTTATCAAGGGAACCCAAATTAGGCATGATTAATGTAAGGGAATTTATAACAATGATTTTTCAATTAGAAAAATAAATTACTTTTTGGATAGGTTTAAAAGTTTTTTGTTTGGTTGTAGTGACCTGAATAAAATAGTGATTGTAAAAATCGTTAGTTCAAAATTAAAAGTAAATACAGAGGAGCGAAAGTAATTTAAAATATAAAAAAGCGCACGAGAACGGAGCCCGCGCCGATTTCATTTCAAATTAATTGAAAATCTATTATTCAATTTAATTTTTTGATCGGGGTGCAACTGCATTCATCTGGGCATGTTGTCGCGTTTATTTATGGAGAAATATTGCGTGCACGACCGTGTTACGTTCACCCCTTTCTCCCACACTTCCGTTATTTGGAAACTCGTTTGCCCAACGCGAAACAAAGAAACTTTCCTTCGATACTTAAAGACGGTTCAGTGATTAAATACACTTGGCTTTGTTGTCTGACCGAAACTTCCCCAACACTTTTCCAACCTTTATTTTGAGGAATGCTTCAACTAACTTAAGTGCGAAGCAAACTAACTCAACTTTCATTTACTCATTTTATTATCTTTCTCCTTCAAATGTTTAATTAAAAACCATTTTCACTATCTAATGTTTATAAATTTTTTATGATTAATATAAATTTAAATATATAAAAATTAAATATACCACTAATATTATATACCACTATTACCTACTATACCACTGCGAGGAGTGCAATTCATCATATTATAATTATTCTGGCAAATCTAGAAATAAAACAGAGGATGTTACAGAGAATAAAAAAATCTATTTATTTCTTATTACGTAGCCATAAAATAGTACAACATGTAACCTAACGATTTGAAAAACCTGACTTTTTCAAATAAAACTATTAAGAAAAAGATTAGAACATGGATTATTTGGAGAAGTACTTCAGTTTTATTGCTGAAAATTTCGGAATTATTATTGGTGTAAATGGGCGTGTGTGTATAGAGAGAAAAAGAATATATTATATTTTATTTTTGTTATTAGGGTTCCGTACCGAAAACGGAACCCTTATAGGATCACTTTGTTGTCCGTCTGTCAAGACCATTTTTCTCAGGAACGCGTCGAGATAACAAGTTGAAATTTGTATCATATACTCGGGTCTGCGGGTTCTTTCAGCTGTGAAAAACTCAAACTGGTAAGTCAACGCGATCAAAAGATATGACCGTTTATGGCGCATATTTTGCGATTTCACAAGGGAATCAAAACCTATAGGGTACTTCCCGTTGACCTAGAATCATGAAATTTGGCAAGAAGCGGTGTCTTACAGCACATGTAAAGGGAAAAATCTGAAAACCGTAAATATGTGGTTTAATTACATATGTAGTTTGTTGCATCTTTATTTTCTTGTCTTTTTGTGTTTTTATCCCGACCTATTTATGGATAAGTTCTTATCTCTATAGGATATATACAATGTATGTTTTGTGTATTTTGGAAAATAAGTAAATAAAATCTATATCACATAAACGGATAAATGACAATTAGATATAATTACTAATATTTGATTATATAAGAAATTAGTAGAGCTAAGTTAAATTTACATGAATTATTATAGTAGAAATAGTAAATTAGTGATTTTATTCGCTTTGGATTTTGCTCAACAGATTCGTGCTGCTATAGGAATGAACACAGTGTTTGATGAACATTAATTAACATCTTTGACGCAAGGTAAATAAGGTCACTTTCCTCATAGACGTAAAACTAATTACTTTTATTCAGATCGTTTAAAATAGGAATAACTTTCAATAGCGGCGAAAGTAATACATTTATCTTAGCAACTAAATAAAAAGGTATTATATCATGGGATAATAAAGGTAAATGTTAACTTAAATTATGACTTTTTAAATACAATTTTACTCATATATCTAATTAATAACCATCCTCATTATGAAATGAATACAAATTTTCAAAGCCCTTTACTCTCTTTATTTTAAATTCCCTTTAAGGCTATTATTGGAAGTGCGGGTCTGTTTTGAAAATATGTTTGTGTACTTTTTTCCTGATGTAACTGTTGTTAATCGTCTTAGGTACTCTTTAACTAAGATCTGCAAGCAAAATGAAGCCTCTACGTTGTTTTTGTTGAAAATAATTTTTGACATTTTCAAGATTGCAGACATTATTTGCGAACGCAATTATTTGGATGTTGCCACGTTTATTTTTGTTTATATGCCCGTTTATATCAAAGAGGATCCGATTCTCTTTGCGTTTATATGAAAAACTATAACTATGGCAACATAAATATTATTTTAGTTGCATTCATATTTCAACCAGATTATGTATCCAACCAATTATGTATTCAAACAATTATGTATTGAAGTTGCATTCATATTTCAACCAGATTTCAACGAACAGCTACGCTACAATGTCTCGTGTGAAATAGGTATGAAATAGGTATGCATTAATATTAGGTGTGAAATAGGTATGAATTAATGTTTGATTATACAAAAAATTAGTTAAACTGACTTGAATTATTCTAATAGAAAAAGTAAATTGGTGATTTTATTCCCTGGATGATTTTATTCCAATGGATTTTGCTCAGCAGATTCGCGGAAGTATAGGAATGAACGCACTTGCAAATCCCTTATTCTGATTCAGCAAGTCATAAACTGCATGTGAGCACCTCGCAGAATCTATCGAGACCAGAATACATTACGCACATATGTATTCCTGATTGTTTTAAACCTCTATGTTCCATAAAACATATTTGTTCTCAATATCATAAAAATTACATCTTTTGTTGCAAGGTCCATTATTTTATGCCACAACACTAATTACTTTTACTCATTAGTCATAAAATTCACATCCCTGAAAATTATCCCATTTATCTAAGCAAATAAATAAAAAGGTTTTTTTACGTACGGAAATAAATGTAAATTTTCAATAAAATTTTTAAACGATTTTATCACATTAAACGATAAAAATGTAATATTATATATCATGAAATGTATGATACTTCATGGAAACAAGTAGGGAAAGATGATTGCTTCTAAATCCACCTCCCCCCTACGACCTTGACCTTGAGACTTCCAGTTTCCGGTTTCGACTTCCGGTTTCGACTGCAGGTTTCAACTTCCGGTTTCGACTTCCAGTTTCCGGCTTCCACTTCCGGTCCGGTTTTTACTTCAGGTGACAACTTCCGGTTTCCATTTCCGGAACTGCCGGATGCGCGGGAAAATTAACAAAAAATAGACGCGAGGCGAGAAAATTCAAAATTAGTTGTCGACGGGGCAAATGAGGTGTGTAGTTGGGTGCATATATCAACGAGGTATTAGCATGAGACTAGACAGACGAGGCTAGATACAGGAGACTAGAGAGACGGGGTTAGATACATGAGACTAAACAGACGGGGCTAGATACATGAGCTTAGACCAGGGATAGGCAAAGTGCGCCTCGCGAGCGCCATGTGGCTCTTTTGGTGTGAGCTTACGGCTCTTTGGAGATATATTGAAACATCACAAAAGCACCTAAAAGAAACAGAACTGTCCGTTTTCGGAAGTCTTACGACCGCCGTCGGCAAGTTCTCAGTGGTAGCCGTTTCTCAGGCTCCCTCTCCGGAATCTAACCCTGATTCCCCGTTACCCGTTATAACCTTGGTAGGCGCTGAGCCTACCATCGGCAGTTGATAAGACAGACATTTGAAAGACATGTCGACGGTTCGAGGCCGTGTGATCAGCGTAGTTATTCAGACTATCACGAAACAAGAGCGACGTCGAGGCTCGCGCCCCGCGACTGTTTGGCTTTGGTCTAATGAAAGCATTCCTTCCGTCTCCGGTCAGAACTCTATGCTCATGTATTAGCTCTAGAATTACCACAGTTATCCATGTAAGTTTTTGTACGGTCCAAGGAACCAAAACTGATTTAATGAGCCTTTCGCGGTTTCACCTTAATTCGGTTTGTACTGGGACATACATGCCTTAATTTTTGAGACAAGCATATGACTACTGGCAGGATCAACCGGGATTAATCAATATAGACAAGGGGGTGATAATATCTTTAGCTTGGCGAAGTACGATTTGCAAGAGGTTCTCCTACTAATTTCCACGAGGCATCGGATAGTTCTTTTTGAGCCTTTAATACTCTTTCCATGTCGGGCAAGCGCCCCATATCATGATTCCGTATGCAATCACGGAATGTATCTCCGCAAAATTGAAGTGAATTAGTACCGCACCATTGATAATATTCTTGAACATACGAAGTATATAGATCTTACGATTCACTTTTTTTACAATTGACTCTGTCGTGATATTCCATGTGAGGAAATTTGAATAATTCCTAGTAATTTTAGTAATTCCTAGTAATTTAGTAATTCCTAGAAATTGTGTATTTTTGCTCAGGATAACTCGTCTTTGCCAATTGCCAAGGATAGGTTTTCTGCTGACCCCTTTCTAGGTGTTTGGAAAATCATATATTTAGACTTGTATCATATATTTGTATTTAGGAACAAATTATTTGCGGAGAAAAAATTGAACACTTTTACCATCAGTGAGTGCATTCGCTTCGATTAATGAGCTCTGGGAAATTAAAAAACTTGCATAATCCGCATATAGGATGCACTTTCTACCACTTATGTAATAAATGAAGTCAGCTGTGTATAGAGAGAAAAGAGTTGGGGCAAGTACGCTGCCCAGTGGAACACCTATATTAATATACGCCGGTTCCGATGCGATGCACTCATTCAGAAAGTGTATTTTGACATTGTCTATTATGAGACGGTGGTTGCTTATTAGTCAAGGTGTCAGACTTCGGAGCCGCAAGTCCCGGGTTCAAATCCTGGACATTGTGTAAAATAAGCCACCGTTCTCCTGTAGATGGCTCTGGCAAAGTCATCGCAGTAAAAATCTGCCTCGAAGCCCCGATTAGTAGCTCGCCATTCACGTTAAAAACTATAAGGGTTCCCCTACACTTGTGTCTAAGATCAAGACACCAACCACAAGGGTAGGCTATGGGAGGTAACTCACAGTCACAGCAAGGATCTCGGATTATTTTTTTTAGTTATTGTCTCGCAGTCAAGTCAGTGCGTAGTTCAAAATTGTGCTTTTATGGACATAATTCAGAACTTCAAAATTATCGCCAGGAAGCACTTGACGCACAAACATTTCCAGAAGATATTGGTAAAGAATTTTGTAGGCAAGGCCACCAATAATATTATCGCAAAGGCGCTTAATCACAGCCAATTATGAAGAAAATACAAAAATATGACTATACTTCACATAAAACCAAATAACCCAAATCGATGAGAGCTTTGCTAAGAATAATTCCAGAGATTTTTTTGGAATCTTTAAGCAGGCACTCAGAAAATACGCTCCGCCAAGCCTCCACTTCAGAGACTCACAAGGCAAACTGATTTTTAACGACAAGGACAACTGCCACCTTTTGGCTCAGTACTTTAAAAATATACTCAACTGTGACCCACCCAGCGAAGACTTCGACTATAAACAAACCACACCAAAACCGGACTCGCTTCGCCCTTCATTGGAAGAAGTTGGCCAGATCATTCAACTTCTTACGAATAATAAGGCAGCTGGAGAGGACTCTATCGTTGCTGAACTGTGGAAAGGTGCTGGATACAATACCGTGCGCAAGCTAACCGAGATCATTCAGGATATCTGGGAAACAGAGAAATTACCACCCGATTAGAAATATGCTGTGATCCATCCGCTTCCCAAAAAGGGAGATTTTACGGATCTAAACAACTACCGTGGAATTTCTCTCGTCCCGGTAACATACAAGATTCCCTCGAAGGCGTTACAAACAAGGGCAGAAAATCAGTTGGATAGTCAACTGGGAGAATAACAGGGGGGCTTCAGGAAGACCCGATCCTGTGTTGAACAGATCCTTAATCTTAAAACTGTACTTGCATACTCCAAGAGGAGAAACCGCAAGGTGGTCGTCACCTTTGTAGATTTTAGGAAGGCCCACGATTCCATTGATAGAGAAACTATCAATGGAATCGCTTAACAAAGTACTCCAGGAAATAGCACTAGACAACAAAACCCGCAGATTAATCCTAGAAACTTTGACCAACACCCATTCCAAGGTTAAATTTAGAGGCAAGATTTCAGAAAGCTTCCAAATAAAAACTAGAGTGAGACAAGGAGATGGACTTTTCCCACTTCTCTTCAACTGTGTCCTTGAAAAGTTATGAAAGAATGGTGCAAGGAACTGAATAATTTGGGTGCTCAGAGTGGTATCTACCTGGGACGTAAGAACGATGGACTGGTTGTAGATTGCCTGGCCTTTGCAGATGACATGGCACTGTTTGCTGATTCTCTTGAGATGGCAATAATGCAGGTAAACTGCCTCGGAAGTGGGCTGCCAGAGACAGGCTGCCAGAGTGGGTCTTCAAGCGTTGCTGGAGAAAACAGAATTCTTCAACATCAGAGAAGCAAGCAGAGATTTGTTACTAGAACAGGGAACATCAAGAGGACTGAGAAATTTAAGTATCTCGGCGAATGGATTGAACCCAACTTATCAGAAAGAGTATCAATATCCAAGAGAGTCAGCAAGTTAGAACTAGCCTATCGGCTGAGTAAGAACACTTACAATACGAAATGCCTGTCACGCAACCTGAAACTTAAGCACTACACATCCGTCTTGCGACCAGAAGCCTTGTATGCCATGGTGTGTCTTTCCTTGAAGCGAAGGGGTCTGATAGAGAAATTGGAAATCAGAGAGAGGAGAATCCTCAGGAAGATCCTAGGCCCGGTAAAGGAAGATGGGGAATTTCGAAGACGGCATAACTCTGAGCTCTACGAACATATTGAGATGCTCTCTGACTGTGCAAGGAAAAGAAGGGTAGCTTTCTATGGCCACGTTGCAAGATTGTCTCCAAACCGGCTAACCAACAGTCTGTTCACCTTCTGGCAAAACAAGAAGCTTCGTACCACTTGGTTGACAGAGACCGAGAAGGATATTAAAGAACTGGGAATAATAGATCTTCAAAACAGAGACGCACCCTGAAGGAAGTCCGTGGATTTCAGGAAAAATCTCGAAGGAAATGTACCCCCTGGACAGAAGAGAGAAAGGAGTTACACCGGCAGAAGATGCGACAATACTGGACAAAGGTCAAAGCCAGTGCAAAGCGTGGTCCATAGTAGGCCTATTCGAAAGAAGAAGAAAAGAAACTTAGTGTATCTGCATTCACTTTCGCTGCATCGTTAATGGTTAAATTTAGAGTATGAACGGCACACGGCACGTAAAAAGATCGAGGATTTTTAGAATTGGTAAAACCATCCTACGTTATAGATAATAATACAAACTTGTGTTCTAACAAGTTTTGGAGGATTTTTGCTTTAAATCAAATTCTGAAGCCCATTTTTTTTCCATTTCATATTTGCTCCATTGTCATATCCTTGACCTCGCATGTCTTTAATGGGAAGATTCCATTTTTCCAGTAGTTCCATTATTGTGCCACATAAACCGCGTCCTATAGTATCCGAAATGTCTGCAAAACCTAAAAAAAATCCCCTATTTTCAAAATTCCATTGTCACAGAAAACAAAACGAATAATAATGGTCATTTGATATGTTTTACTTGCATCAGGTGTGCAGTTTAAAATTATGGAATAATATTTGGATTTCCGAATGGATAATAAAATTGTTTTCCTGATTGCGTTACTTAAAATTTCCAATATTTCATTTTGGCTATCTTTACTCAAATAGTGTACTCTGTTGTTTCGTTGTAGGGCCCTTTTAACATGATGTTCCATAATGGGATCAAACTTTGCAAACATTTCAACTAATTTTAAAAAATTGCCGTTATTCCTTTCATATAATTTATCAGATGATCCACGAAAAGCTAAATTTTTGCTACCAAGGAATTTTATAATTTCAATCAAACGTTCTAAAACACTTTTCCAATGTTTTTTTTTTATTTCATACATGCTGTGAATATGGCAATCAATAGTAGTTTTTTTTTTTTATTTTTATTGAGTTCCTTCCACTTTAAGAATTTCTTTATGTGATATATACTTGCCTCATGTCTAGAGTTCGGAACTTTAGGTAATTGGCTATTTTTTTGTTTATAGTCAGTTGAAAAAATCCGTTTTACATGATTCTCTATCGTTTTACGCTAGTTTTAAAAAACCTATTTTGTCTATTTTGCTGTTTTAAATTTATACTGCCTAAAAGATACCTAATGAGCTCTTATAGTGCCTATTTGTGACCTAAAATAGTGAAAAATTGTTTATTCATAAATTTTTAGTCTGTGTGAAATTACGGAATGCATTCTTTTTATCTACGCATTAGCAGCTGGTACCACTTGGCACCAGCAAACCATGTTCTTCTCGTGTTTGTGAATCCTAACCTCAAAATTACACTTTTGTTTACAAAGTTACAATACTTCTTCTCAATCTCTTCTGCAGAGTATCCATTGGTTAATGAACTTATTGGAAACGTTAAAAAGGTTTTCCTAAAAGCACCTTTAAGAGTTGAAGTTTTCAAAAATGTACTACCCTATTTACCATTGCCACCCGAACCAATTATCACAAGATGGAATACTTGGCTTGAAGCGGCATTTTTTTACTGCAACAATTTTGATGCTGTGAAAAAGGTTTGTTTTTCTGTGTTCCCATTCCGTCAACCAAACTTTTTATTTTCTTAGGTTGTAATGGAATTTGCCTGTAGCAGTGCAGAGTCTATACGCAAGGCACAACATTGTTTTAAAAATAGAAACATTATTGAAAAATCATCCGTGGCTCTTGATACAGTTTGAAATAATTTTAAACACAAATTTGGCTCTTAAGTTCATAGAGTTTGCCGACTCCTGGGCTAGACAGACGGGGTTAGATACATGGGACTAGACAGACGAGACTAGATACATGTGACTAGACAGACGAAGCTAAATACATGAAACTAGACAGATGGGGCTAACTAGATACATGAGACTAAATGCATGAGACTAGATAAGACTGAACTAAAATATATATGGGATTGTTTTGTGTTTAATTTAATAAAAATGTTAAGGTTTTGATTTATCAGTAGTCGGTTAAGCGTTGCCGGATGTTTGGCAGTCATAACAACTCCCTATTATCTTAATAAATTATGAAACTCGGTCTAATCAATTTCTTAGGATTGTTTTGCGTTTAATTTAATAAACATATTACGAATTTGATTTATCGGTAGTCGATTAGGCGCGACCGGATGTTTAATGCTGATAACACCAGGCAAGAACAGAGGGACGAGACTAGACAGACTAGATTAGACAGACAAGCGGCGATAATTCAAAATGAGTTGCGGGTGGGTACCGGAGAATCGTGTATGCATACATAATTGATTGCAAACATATTACGGATTGATTTAAAATAGATTATTGGTTTTAGACCGGGCTAGATCGGACAATATCGAACAAGGTCGAACAACAAAGGACAAGACTAGACAGACCACATATTTCCTGTGATATTTATCCGAATAATTTCCTATATGTAAGCGAAATTTCTAAAACTCGTCTGTGACCCATATAGTATTAATGTTTTTTCAATTATATAAATACCAAAGAGTTCAATTTTCGGGCATCCACTCACACTTTTCATCTACTTGCATCCACTTTTCATCTACTTTTCATCTACTTGCATCCACTTTTCATCACTTGCATCTATTTTTCATCTACTTGCATCCACTTTTCATCTACTTGCATCCACTTTTCATCTACTTGCATCCACTTATCATCTACTTGCATTCACTTTTTATCACGCTAAAAAGGGTGTGAGGTCTATGGTGCCCCACGTTAAAGAGGGTGTGAGATCTATTTTTAGACAGCTTGTATCAGCTTGTAATCAGCTTTAATCTCATTTGTCTAGTCCCATGTATCTAACCCCGTCTATCTAGTCTCATGTATCTAGTCCCGTCTGTCACTGATGTGTGAGCATAAAAAACCAGGCACGCTCGATCGTAGTACAACTTAGTAATATTTACAATAAATTTTATATGAAATACATAAACATATCTACAGAAAAATAGATACTTAAACAAAAATCAAATAAGGAGCACACAAGAAAGTCGTTAGCAGTTATGCGACTCACCCAGTTTGCAAAAAGAAAAATTGGAACAGCACAAAGCAAAAATGCAAAACAAAGCATAACACGAACCAATTTCACCACTGATGTGTGAGCATAAAAACAAACGCACTCGATTACGTGCTACTTAATAATATTTACAATAAATTTAATTTTAGATAGCAACTAGGCCTATCATAATATGAACAGTATAAATTCAACTTTAAATACATAAAACAAGAATAAGTTAACAACATATGCTTATAAATATACACATATACATACACACACACACACATATACATATACACGGAATACATATACATTTACATATTTTTTACTTGAATATAAAATTCATCTAAATTGTAGGCTTCGATTTCGATTAGGAGATCAAGTAGTGCCTGCTTAAAACTCTTCAAGTTATCAATTGTTCTGATGACCTTATGTAAATGGTTGAATAATTTCAGGTTGCAGTAGGGTGGATATCGCTCGGTCATTGTCAAATAGTATCTAGGCAGCTCATAAGATGTTTGATTGAATCTTGTCTCCCTATGGTTGGGTTTTACGTATTTCTTAAATAAAGATTTATTTTTTACTAAAAAAATTAAGCTCACATAAATGTAAAGGCCAGTAGTAGTTAAAAGGTTCGCTTTTTTAAACTGCCCTCTGCATGATTCACTGAAGGGTAGATGCAGGAAAATCCGTAAGGCTAGCCTTTGTACTCTAAAAACAGTATTTGCGTGTATTCCATTCCCCAAGAACATAATTCCAAATCCTAAGCGAGATTGAAAATTTGCGTAGTACACCATCCTCAAGATATTTGTATCTAAATACATACTCAGGATTCTTAGCGCATAAACCGTTTTGCTTAGTTTCAATGCGAGTGTGTTAATGTGTGTGGACCAATCTAAGTAGTTGTCGAGGTAGATTCTCAGGAGCCGAGCGGTCTTATGAACTAAGACAGGCTCAATTTCATTTAGAAATTCCGTTGTGTAGTTGGCTAAACATCTTTTTGTTTGAAATATTAATGCGTTGGTTTTCTCTTTGTTTACTATTAGCTGATTTTCAGCGAACCACGCTAGCACAGGACTTAATACCAAATTCACATTATTTTTAATGTTTTCTTCGGGCTTATTTACTATTAGAATGGTAGTGTCGCCTGCATAGTTTATCATTGTATGACAAGGGGCTATGCGCTTTTGGTACAAATCATTGATAAATAGTACGATTAATAGTGGACCCAAAGTACTGCCTTGTGGAATACCTACGTTTATTAGCCTAGGAGGTGATGTAATCATTCCTGAAGGAGTTATTAGTTTAGTAATTTGTATTCTGTTACCCAAAAATGATCTAAACCAGTTTAGCGCAATACCTCGTATACCATAATTCAGTAATTTGTCAAACAATATGCCATGGTCTAGCATGTCATATGCTTTGGAGAGATCCACGAGCAAACCGAGAGGAATGTTTTTTTCATTTAGATTTTCACTTACCGCACATAAAAACTGGAAACATGCAGTGTCAGTACTTTTCCCTTCAAGAAAACCATGTTGATTTTGGTTAATTAGCTGAAATTTATTTCCAAATTCTAGCACCCTCGAACAAACAAGCTCGAAGATCTTGGAGAATGCTGACAAGATACTGATAGGCCTGTAGTTTTCAATTTCCGTTATTTCCGGATTTATAGATGGGCGAAATTAACGCTACTTGTAAAGCTACTGGAAATTGACCGCACATGAACGAATTGTTAATTATATATTCTAGCGGGGTTATTAAGCTAGAAAGTAGGGAAAGATGATATGTTCTGGAACCGCCTTCCGCCTCTGACCTTGACCCCGACCCCCACCACAAAACTGATTAAAAATCTGTTTAGAAGCTGATTAAAAAGCTGTTTAAAAGCTGATCAAAAAGCTGTTTATAAGATGAATAAAAATCTGATTAAAAAGCGGATTAAAAGCTGTTCAAAAGCTGATGAAAAAGCTGTTTAAAATCTGATTAAAAGCTGATTAAAGTGGAGGTTGGACGGAAAAAGTGTACGGTGGACGAAAAAAAGTGGACGGTGGACGGAAAGTGTATGGATAGAATGCGGCTTCTCGTACAACGGCTGTTCAATTTACTAATAAAGCTATCTACATCAATCCTTGAACCATCAATTCCATAGCTGACACAAGCTTGGATGATGTTCTGCTGGACCAGCTTCACTGTTGCTTATAGGTGTTTCTGTAATCGAAGGATCTCCGAAAAACTTTAACCTTGTTGGGTATTGTTGACTGTCTACGGCTCTAACTTTATCTTCTTGGAGGTTTTGGGTGAATATTCAGTATTTAGACTCCTGTTCTTCCCACCATTATTGTTGATTTAATATTATATTTTCTCATATGTCGCTATCTTCTCTTGTGAAGGTTGAATTGCAAACGGTGCATTTGTAGTACATTTTTTTATTATCATCACATACTTCCTTATGGCTACCAGGATTATCCTTGCGAAAACCTTTAAACATTGATCTCAGGGATACAGTTTTAATTGTTGATATGACGATGAATTTAGAGCTCAGGCTTAAATATAAATAGCGTAGTTACTACTTCGGTCGAGTTCAGGGCAGAGGCGGGAGGCGGTTCCAGAACATATCATCTTTCCCTACTCTAGAAAATTTTGATGACAACATTAGGTATTTCCTCGTTGTCCACTTTGATTAGTCTTTAAATTCATTATTGTTTGAAAAAGTTCTTCCCTATTCGTAGGTTTGAGAAACATTGATGTACTATTATTAGGTACCTTGCTCCTATATTGAGTTCTTATTTGAGTATTGCGCAAGTCTTCGGCTTTATTAGCAAAATAGTCGTTGATATTTGTAGCTGTTAAATGAGACTCCGGACAATAATCGCTATACGTGCACTGTTTTGACTTAATACCCGCAATTTGGTTTACAATATGTCAAGAGGTTTTCTGAACGTTCGAGGATTCTTGGATCTGCTGCTGGAAGCTGCATTTCTACACGTCTCTCAGTAATTTAGTAAACCTCCTTCGAAAGTCGTTGTATGCATGCTTCACGCATAACGGCGGTCGGAATAAGCAATTGTTTGTAGTAGAGCGACCCTTTTTTTTAGTCTCATGTATCTACCCCCGTCTGTCTAGTCTCATGTATCTAGCCTCGTCTGTCTAGTCTCATGTATCTAACCCCGTCTGTCTAGTCTCATGTATCTGGCCCCATCTGTCTAGTCTCATGTATCTAGCCCCATCTGTCTAGTCTCATGTATCTAGCCTCGTCGGTCTAGCCTCATGCTAATACCCCGTTGATATATACAGCCAACTACACACCTCATTTGCCCCGCCGACACCTAATTTTGAATTTTCCCGCCTCGCGTCTATTTTTTTTAATTTTCCCGCGCATCCATAAGTTCTGGAAATGGAACCGGAAGTTAAAACCGAACCGGAGGTGGAAGCTGGAAATCTGAAGTCTAAACCGGAAAACCGGAAGCTGAAACCTGAAGTCGAAAGCGGACCGGAAGTCGAAACCGGAAACCGGAAATGTCAAGGTTGAAGGGGAGGTGGATTTAGAAGAAATCATCTTTCCCACTGAAACAAATACAGATTTGGCATAAAACGTGTCACTTGAACTCCGTACAATCTGTTATATTGTTTTGAAGTTTTCCTCTAGGTTTAACCTTACAGGATTTTAATTTAACGTTCACGTTCGTCTTGTAGAGGCATTCAAACCCTTTCGAATTACGTTTTTTGTCGTCAATTTTATACTGTAATTTTCATTCATTTTAATGAGAAAGGAAGAGATGGAATATAGCAAAGGCGATATTAAATTTAAAAGGGACTACATTTAGCTTTTTGGGATCTTCGTTTAAAATTAAAACCCTGTGTCTAGTCATATTACGCGATATCCCTATGTTCTATCCTGTATTTAACCTTGTCTGTCTCAGGAAGTAAAATGGAAATATATTTTCTGCAGAAATCGTAACGCAGAGTTAAAAAAATAAAATCTAAACTATTTTAATTTTTACAGAATTCAAAATTCAAACAAAACACATTTTTTAATAAATCCGGTTTATTTTGTTATCTAGAATAGTATTATATAGTATTATATATATATATATATATATATATATATATATATATATATATATATATATATATATATATATATATCTCTAACTTATGTATTTTTATGAATAGGATGGTTGTGACCGTTACTATGTGTAATCCATATTAACACTGACTAGATAAATTCACTATGTTTTAACCACACTTATAATATATAAAAATATTATATAACTTCTTATACACAGTTATCTAAATTTATACATTTATCCCGACTCGAGTTTCGATTGTTATTCTTGAAAACGAACTTTAACAATCTAAGTCGAGCCGTGATAAGTGTCATATTCAAAAGTGAAAACTCAAATATCATAATAAATTAATATAACTGGGAATAAAAAGTTATATAATATTTTTGCATAATATAAGTGTGGTTAAAACAGTGAATTTATCAATTTACATCTTGTATCTTTAAATATTTTTATAATCTAGATCTCTCTTAAGATTATGTAGATTATAATATCTAAATAACATACTTAATTCAACTAGATCGTCAATAAGTATCTATAATGATCTAGGTATGATTTTTTCAGTATTAAAAGAAACAATCTTTATTATTAGATATCTTTTTAGGGTTCCGTACAGAAAACGGCACCCTTATAGGATCACTTTGTTGTCCGTCTGTCTGTCTGTCTGTCTGTCAAGACCATTTTTCTCAGGAACGCGTAGAGGTAGCAAGTTGAAATTTGTTTCAAATACTCGGGTCTGCGGTCTCTTGCAGCTGCGAAAAAATCAAACTTGTATGTCAACGCGATCAAAAGATATGACCGTTTATGTCGCATATTTTGCGATTTCACAAGGGAATCAAAACCTATAGGGTACTTCCCGTTGACCTAGAATCATGAAATTTGGCAAGAAGCGGTGTCTTACAGCACATGTAAAGGGAAAAATATGAAAACCGTAAATATGTAGTTTAATTACAAGAAAAATGCGAATTTACTATTAGATACTTATGAAAATACACTAATGTGGTAATTACGTGGTATTGTCAGGCACCAGAAGCATATGGGTTGCATACAGTTAGATCCTCCTAAAGCTACCTTACTTATAAGTTTGTACGGAACAACTCGCACTTGGCCGTTTTTTTTTTCTTTTTTGACAAAATTATAGATAATTATCATATTATGCTAGTTATCTATGCTTTGCTGATTTATGTAGTCTGTCAATGCTCTCTATTCGATTTCTAAGGCATATTTTAAAGAATGTTTTATCGACCATATCTACTCCTCCCAATTTTGACTCGCTAAACTGTTCTAAGTAGTTTTATAGTTATAGCTTTGTATAGTTTATCTAGGTTTTCGTTTAGTGTGCTTAGTCCAATGTTGATTTTTTGTAACCATTTAAAAATTATATACACTATATTTGCATCTACAATTTGTAAACGTTTTAATCTGATTCAGCTGGTCAAAATCCTGTATCTAGCCATAAAATGAGGCATCTGTATGTCTTTATAGGATAAGTCAATATGATTTTGTCTGTATCCATCTATCTGGAGAATGTCTATTCGTATTTAGTTTTAATCCGATTGAGGTATTCATAAGCAACATGTAAGCTTAGAATGCCTTAAGTGAGCTAGTTTTTTGATAAATTACAGATAATTTATATGCGAAAGTTAAAAATAATTGGAGTATTTAGTTAAGGAAGTTTTATACAAATTTTCGATTTTATCACAAATAATTTATTTAAAACTGAATTTATTGTAAACTGAATTTGTTTTCAGCAATTGCTTTTTGTCATTTCTCTTCTTTCTAAGATTCGATGGGTTTCACGCGAGACGTAAATGGCAATTTGTGTAAATGTGAGTGAATAAAAAAGGTTTTAACATGAGAACAATGTTATGTATCGAAATAGATCATGCCGATGCAATTGTGTTTGAATGTCGTTGCGGTTCCAATATACCATTTGTTTTGATTGTATTGTTATGTAATCCTTAGTCAATAGCAAAAGCCGCTTTTCATTGTTAGAGGCCAAATTCGACTAAGTCTTGCCTCGAACCAGGCAGCCCCGACATTTCATCTTGTGGCAGTGTAAGTGACATTTAAATTGTTATTACCTTAACTGTATTAAACAGCCGACTCTAATAATTCCAAGCTATTACCTACAGCAGACGTGGAACGTATTTACTCTGTTCTAACGTAATAATCTAGACCGAACTAGCTCCATTATTACATTCAAACAAATTGCGGTACAAGTTGGACAAGCTAAAAAACAGAGATTTCCAGCTAGCTGTACATTTTTCATATCTGCCTCAGTGAAAAATGCGGCGGATGGGATTTTGATAATGACTGATAATGGGCCGGGCCGACATGTTGGGGGAGATGAACTACATAGTGTCCCGAGGTCAGCTTGTTCTATTACTGGATGTTGCAATCCACCGACTTCCCACAAGCCGGATTGAATTATATCTTTGTTGCTCGGTTTATCGCAAAAATACGATTTATTACATGACATATCTGCTCTAAATGGACGACCGCAAAGAAAATGACAATTTATTGTTATATTTTTATAACCATTATTATTTAAACTGTTATATAGTAACTACTATATTTGGAACGAGGTCTTAATTCAACAAGAAACTGCGATATATTAACTCATATGTATACAAATATTGAACAATGTTACAACTAAAATTACATTCTTCAAGTAAAGAGATAAATGAACCAAACATGAACTTGATCTATATAAAAGTTTAGAAAAATAATTATCGGTACAGAAATGCTTTACATAGGCAAAATTAAAAATGTATTACTGATTAGATTATTGTGAATATGCAATTCTCTAAAAAATGCAGAATGTCTTCAATAATTAAAAAGCCCATAAGAACGTGTGTTTGTTTAGTGTTTTGGTGTGATTAAAAAAATCATCTAAATGCATTCGGTAATTGAATTGAAATTGCAAATAGGGACCTTCTAATATAGACGCAATCGCGATTTGCATTTTATAACAAACAATAAAAAATAAAAATAAATGAAACTTAATTAAAGTATGTTGTTATCGAAAGTAAAATTTCAGCAAGATGTAAGTTAATATAAGCGTGCTCAAGAAATGATAACATTCACTGCATTCACTGCATATTTGTGACTCCTGGCTAAGAAATAACATCAGGAAAATATTGGAAAATGTTCTAAAAATGTCTCTTAGGATCAAGCATCAGCTCAGATTACGGAATTATATTTTGTGGAACAAACAAAGTTGCTTGACTTTCCGTTGGGAGAAATATGTACCAATGCCCTATTTTCTTCTCTCCAAATGTGAATCACGGGTTATTTACACTCCTTCAAATGCTGTAGCCAAATTGTCCATTGTATTTACTGTATATATATACATATATATATATATATATATATATATATATATATATATATATATATATATATATATATATATTTATATATATATATATATATATATATATATATATATATATATATAAAGTTTCAGAGCTGATTCTATGATATAAAACAATCATAAAACTCTTAATACATATAGAGTAAAAAATGCTTTACAAAAAATTTTTAAGTAACACAAACAAAGGGGTTGAATTTATTGATAAAATTAACATAAAAGGAATTACTTACAAAAATTACAATGCACAGCCGACAGCGCTGCAATAAAAAACGACGAACGTGTCCAAAATCGACGGGCATGTTTCTAACTGCTTGTTTTTTTTTCATTTTCTTCTTTCTGTTTCCTTACACTCAGCCCCCTTTTCTCTTTCCTGTTCTCCTGGTATGATTACTTGACATTTTGGGGCTTTCGTGGCCCCTTCTGTCGTTAAACTAACAGCAGTTATAATCGCAACTAAACTTTTTGTCAAACACTCGCACGTCTTACTTAGTGGAACTCTCGAATCGAACTCTCATGTTTCTAACTATTCGCCACTACTCAGTTAGCAGTTGAGGAGCTACTACGTGGTAGTAGCACCTCAACAGCTCTCACTGGATTATCGTACAACATGGTCAGTTGACCCCATAAAAAAAATCCAGGGGATTCGATTTGGAATCGGGCCGGCTACGGTATCGGACCGTTCCTATCCATATATCAGGATACCTCGCATCGAGAAACGCATAGGCCTGGCAACAAAAATATGCTGCTGCACCGTCCTGCATAAACCACATTTCATATCTCAGTTGTACATCGCCCGGGTCTAATCCATTGAGGAAGACATTTTCCAAAAAAAAACCGGCCAAGGACGAGTTGTGACTCGCGCACCGAAGGTTCCGTACAAACTTGTAAGTAAGGTATCTTTTTGTTGTGGAGGACTTAGCAAGCACATTCAGTTAACTTGACAAGTGGCCCTCCTGAAATCACGACCATGTTAGTACCGCTGCAAGCATAACCTCAAGATATCGCTGGCGAACGATGGAATTCTACCCTATATTTTATTACCATACATCCCCCATTCACTATGAGTGTTTAGGGGTTCTGGAACTTCAGTATTTGTTTTTACTGCTCAATTTTGCCTGTATACCTATATACCCTGTATAAAGGTATACGGGGTATTTTTTTTAAATAACGCGAATATTTTTAAACTTATAAAAAGAAAACTTTATTTTAGTATTACACTTATTCACTAACTTATATTAAGATCTAACTATTTCTAGATCTAATATAAACTAATATATTAACTATTTCTAGATCTATTTCGATACTCTTAACATTCAGTTGTTCAATTGACTGCTTTTGGGCAATTGACTACCAAACAATATAGGGCGTACGTGATTTAAGTATATGTAATATTAAACATTAGTGTTTGAATCTTAACTTCACAGATTATAATTTCTAGGAAATTTGTTTTATACATAAACAAAGTTTTATACATAACAAAGTTAACATCATTGCGTATAAAACGTATAAATAATCTTTCTTTAACAAACTTTCTTAAAAACAACTACTTCACTGGCAAACACCTCGACTGACATTGAATTACATTAAGAAAGTTTTTTTTTTGGGTTCTACATAACCCTGTGATTTTCCCAAAAAATAACAATATCCTGATCAAATACAAAAAATAATTATCAATTAATTAATGAACATCCATATACGCGTTTCGGCCTTTTGGCTTCATCAGTATGGCTTTATCATTAACAACAAGTTATCAGAAAGAGTGTCATTATCCAGGAGAGTCAACAAGTTAGAACTGGCATATCGACTGACTAAGAAGTGTCTTTCCTTGAACCGAAGAGGTCTAGTAGAGAAATTGGAAATCAGAGAGAGGAGAATCGTCAGGAAGATCCTAGGCTCTGTAAAGGCAGATGGGGAATTCCGAAGGCGACATAACTCTGAGCTCTACGAACATATTGAGATGCTCTCTGACTGTGCAAGGAAAAGAAGGGTTGCTTTCTGTGGCCACGTTGCAAGATTGCCTCCAAACAAACTAACCAACCGTCTGTTCACCTTCTGGCAAAACAAGAAGGTTCCACTTGGTTGACAGAAACCGAGAAGGATATAAAAGAACTGGGAATAACAGATCTCCAGAACAAACAGTCTGTGAGACGCACGCCAAGGAAGTCCGTGGATTTCAGGAACAACCCCGTAGGAAAGGTACCCCCTGGACAGAAGAGAGAAATGAGTTACACTAGCAGAAGATGCGACAAAACTGGGCAAAGGTCAAAGCCCAACAGTTGAACAAGCGTGGTCAAAAGTAGGCCTATTCGATAGAAGAAGAAGAAGACATCGGCGGAAACATGTTTGTATTCATTTTGGAATTCTTTTAGTGCACCACGTCGTCATATTCTTATGATAAGAAAATATAATGATTTGGACATATTTTCAAAACCTTGTTTTCATGCAAGATATATTTCAACTGAAAATGCACTAAAAATGGATACAGATGTTATAAATGTAAACGTTGATGATTATATTGAAGATGAAAATATAGAGTAGCGATGAACATGTAGATTAGTGATGAACATGAGAGAGTAGGAGTGGGCTTACAATTAGTGCGATTGAAGAACAAATTCGGTCTAATACCGAGCCCTGTCAATCGAACCCTGCCAGCCCCTCAACAGAATAAAAAAAAACTTACAATTCAAATCTAAAAAAATGCAAAGGACGTCCAAAGATAAAGACTAAGCACACCACTTTTTACAAAAAAATACAGAAACAAAAATGATAGACCTGTATTTATTTTACTCTATACTATATTTTACCTACTTTAAATGTAATTTAAACCAATATGTCACTGATTTAGTGATACTTTGATTTTATTTATGAGTTTATTGATCAAGATTGTAAATGGACTTTAATAAATAAAAGTATAGTTATATAATATTAATATTATAATTGTGTATTTATTACCAAAATAGTAACTCCAATGTTTATATATATATATATATATATATATATATATATATATATATATATATATATATATATATACAGTCAGAATGTGCAAATAGTCAATTGCGAATGCATACTGTATGTATAAGTAGCCAATTGCGTATACATACTGTATGTATGTATACATATTGTATGTATAAATAGCCAATTGCGTATACATACTGTATGTATAAATAACCACATCCTAAAAAAAATGGGAAAATATATATATGATTTGTTATTGAATGTGTCAACAATAGTAAATTATGTAAAACGCCAAGCGAGTTCAACGCATTTTGTGTCAGAAAATTGAATCGGATCAAGAAAGATTGTTGTATCGTATGAGATGGCTATATGGGAAAGTACTAAAGAACGAAGCAGCTCCTTTCTGCAACGTCTTTTTTTTACAAAGTAATTAATGAATTTCATCATAAAATATTTACGAATTTACTAATTTTTAAAAAAAGCTCAAGTTATCCAGAAAAATAATATCCGTATTATCCAAGAGTTTTCGTAAGCGAAACACCAATATGTTTCTTTCTTTGCATGATTTTCTAGTCAAAAATAACATGTCGTTATCAACGGAACTTTTTGGAACGAAAATTATTGTCAATCATTACACAGCTTCTTTTGCTTTAGCCTTTCTGAAAAATATTTTCCGAATTTAAATTAAAATAAAGAACACGAATAACACCATTTAGTACTAATTTACAATTTGATCATTTTGTATGGAAATTACAAGAACTAATTTATTTGAGATCAGATGCAACACTTTTATTGGAATTTGCTGAAATTTATATATAACATCATAACATATATAACATCATTAACAGACTTTGCCTAAACTATTTTGGTTCCATTTTCAACTACAAACCTCTGAAGTTCGGCATTTTGAACTTGATTATTAAATAAAATTAGCATGGATCATGCCTATCAACACAATCGTTAAAAAAAATGGTTGCCATTTCAAATATATCGTCGGATCTAGATTTGCCGTTCAATAATATTCGGGCACATCCATCACATTATATAAAATACATTTTCTAATCTATTCACATTTATGTAATTTTATTAAATTATTATTGCATAAACTAAGGTTACTTAATTTTTCTAAAATTTCCATAATGACTCCAAAAAACTAACCTAATATACAAAGAGTTACTACAAACCTCTGAGATTCGACATTTTCAACTCAATTCAATTATCAAAAATAGTTTAATGCAATTTATATTAAAATAAATTAGGCGGAGCGTGAGATATCGCCCTGAGTTGCAGCGGAGCGCAACCTCAAAAAGATTAAGAAGCACTGAACTAAGAGACCGACCCAATCGCCTTTAGTTTATTTGTTACATAAATATAATTAATTATTAACTGATATTTTAGCACTTTATACTCGTAAAACTTGAATTTATTTATGTAAAAACTGCAATTAGTTTTATTTGATAAATATATTTGAGTGAATGCAGAAGTTTTAAATACACACTATATTATGAATTATTATGGATATGTTTATTTGCATATGCAGGATCAAATTACGTAGACATATGCGTTTTATATATTTTAATATAAATTTATTTATCCCCGGGGAGAGGCTTTATATGTACAATGAGAGATAGAACACATGCAGTGTGGAAAATGAAACTATACCTATTTTGCATGTTCACGGACAATCCGTAAATATTCAGGAATACATATATTATCATGACGTACGTTCCGCGCTTATATAATCGTAACGGTAGATGTAAAGTTTTTCCTCCTTTTCAATTTGAAAGGCAGCTATACGAGCTATCCCTATTCCCACACATGTGGCCCGAGGGAAAACAAATAATGGATCAAATGTAAAATATAGCCTGAATGGAAGAAGCCGAGTGACAAACTTTTTGTCTTCTGTATTAGCAGAGAAAATATGAATCTATTTGTGAAGATCGTAAATAAACCGCAGATTGCTGAATCTGTCTGCGACTAGACTATTCGAGTAGAGTGATTATTTTGCTCTAACAAAGTTTGTCTACATAAGTGTCGCATAAATTTGTAGCCAGCACAACCCAGTCTACGTATGGTGGAGCTCTCTTCTTATACCGGAAACCACAAGATCCACACAATTGAGACTATTGTTAAGCTCCTTACACGCTACGCTACATCCGCGTTACGAATCCGGAGCGTTACAACAACAATTAATTCGCATGTAAGCTCAGACTTTATACAATTGCAATAATACGACTAAATAATACCAACTTAATAACCCCATGTCAGCTACAATATTTTATTCAACAACTTTATTAAATTATACTACAACCTAATGGAACTGTTAAAAAAAAAATGTAGAAGATCTTATTACATGAATGCGAAATGCATAACAAGATTATATCTATACCATTGAAGAGCACAATACAAAGTCTAAACAACATTGTAAATAAAACTATAACTATTTATAATTATATACAGGGTTATTACAAAAGAAATAGACACTTTCAATGTTTTATTAATCCAAAACTAATAACGATATTATGAATTCGTTTAAATTATTTTACTCAGTGATTCTTAAAGTTTACTTTGGTAAGTCAATATGGGCTTCTTCTGTCACACGGCACACATCAAGGCGATAGTCTAGTTCATTCCAAACCCGGTGTAACATATCTGCTTTGACACTTTCCACAGCTCTCGTGATGCATTGTTTTAACTCATCTAAATCACTAGGAAGCGGAGGACATAAACCAGGCCTTTAACAAATTCCCATAAAAAAAAATCGCACGGTGTAAGATCGGGGCTCCTTGGTGGCCACCGTACGTGAACGCGGTTGTCAGCTGTTGCACGGCCTATCCAGCGTTGTGGAAGTGTTTCGTCCATATAATGGAGTTGAGGCATCAATAAATTGATCAACATTTGATGATATTTAGCTCCCGTTACTGTGTTTTCTTCAAAAAAGAAAGGTCCATATACCTTTGTGCGAGATACAGCACAGAACACATTCACTTTTGGAGAATCACGCAAATGCTCCACCAACACTCTCGGAGGTTCAGTCCTCCATATTCGGACGTTGTGTTTATTCACCTTGTCACTTATGTGGAACGCTATCTCGTCACTGAAAATTATCCGCTCGCAAAACTCATCTACTTCATTAAGTTGCAGCATTTAATTGCAAAAATCTTTACGTTTAAGCTTGTCAACTGCAATGTGTAAGGCGTCAGTTTTAGTCGTTTATGTTAAATTGTCCACACAGTTGTGTGGAAGTTGTGCGGAATTTGTAGTTCTGAACTTGCAGGTGTTGTTGACCTTTGTGGACTTCGTTGGTAAACGGCACGAATAGACTGTTCCACTGCTTCTTCTGACACAAGAGGTCTTCTTGGACTTTTGCCATAACATAAACACCCTGTCGTTTCAAATTTATTGTACCAATCGTAGATCAACTGTCTAATAGCTGCTGATTTTCCAAAACGTGTTCGAAAATGTCGTTGGACAACAGTTACGGAGCTCGTTTTGGCAAATTCAAGCACGCAACATGCTTTCTCAGTAGAGTTTGCTGCCTTCCTAGCTATTATGTTTGCGCAGTATAACCAACTGTACTATCGAAACTTCTACAGCTCCTCAATCTTACAGCGCAAAATTCATGTCAATATAACAAATAACTTTTGTTTTATACAATACCAAAGGTGTTTAATTCTTTTATAATAACCCTGTATATTAACCAAATATTAATTGTAATAATTTTATATACAGTCATTATATGTAAACAGCCGTCATCATATGTAAATAGCCAAATACTTGACAGACCAATATCAAATACGTACTTCTTCTTCTTTCACTTTTATTTAGGTATGCCTTTAGGCATTTTATTTAGGTTTGCCTGTTCTTCTTCGCTTTTTAGCCGTCTACTAAGTTGATCATATTTTACTGCCTATCTATTTTTCTTTTATGTAGGATACGCAAAATGTCCTCTAGTCTTCGATCACATGCTTTGATAAAGTTAATGAAACATATGTAAGCAGGTTTGTTCCATTCAAGGGCTTTCTCTCTTATTTGCCTAATAATAAACACAGCATCTGTGCAGGAACTGGGGCTTTCTATTTTTCCAACTACGGTGAGAGCTAGGTTGTCTGTGAAACCTATAATGTCAACTCTCTCGGGGAGTTTCAACTTGAAGACACCATCGTAGAGTATATTACATAGTGTAGGGCCCATGATGGAACCTTGTGGAACACCGCTGGTGATGTTGAAGAGTCGGGGAGCGTCTTTTGCATATAGGATTACGCTACAGTTACACAAGTAGCTGCGTGCCATCCTCAGTAGATATGAAGAAATACTTCTATCTGTGAGTTCAACCATTTTATGTGCTGCCAACTAGCGAAGTAAAAAGCGTTCCTGATATCTTGTTTTATTAGTCCAAGACTGGACAAAAAAGACTAAACAGACAAGACTAGACAGACAAGACTAGACAGACAAGACTAGACAAACAAGACTATACAGACAAGACTAGACAGACATAACTTTTTTTTTTGCACGTGCTGGAGGTGAAAATCTGCAAACAGACACCACCCAACCCGTGCCTAGTGGAAGTGTGGGGCTGCCCCGGGTGACCTGATCGGACACCCTGAGATTTCGCTGAAGCTTTACCCCAAGGTATTTTACAGATTCCCGAGCCGGTACGTCAACTGTCCCCATTTGCATGGTCAGTTCACGCAGCTTTCTTCTCCCAATTAGCAGGACCGCTTCGGTTTTGTGGGGAGCCAGAGCTCCTCAGAGCTTCCTGTGGGGAGCTCTTTTTCCCCCATCCACCTATCAATTCTACTAATTGCCTCATTCATTATCTCCTTCAGATTTTCTTCCGTTCTTGCGACAGCGACCACCGCTAAGTCATCAGCGTACCCTACGAGTGTAATCCCGTCTGGCAGCCTCAGTCTCATAACCTCATCATAAAATACGTTCCACAGTATCGGCCCAAGAACCGAACCCTGTGGAACACGCGCACTCATTTTGAAGATTTTACCTTCCACAGTCACTATCTCCCTATCATTCAAGTAGCTCCCCACCATCTTTCGAAGGTAGGGAGCTACCCCCTTTAGTTCCAAAGCCTACATGATTCCGCCCCATGCCACCGAATTGAAAGCATTTTTCACGTCCAGGGTTACAAGCACGCAGTAGCTACGGGTACGCCATGGACCCATATTTGCTAACCTTGCTCTCTCTATCACACGCATCATTGCGTTCACCGTAGTGCGGCCGCCTCTGAACCCATACTGTTCCTCTGAAAGACCCCCTGCCCTCTCGAGATCCTCATTTATCCTAGCTCCGATCATACTCTCAAACATCTTCGCTATCCCATTCAGTAGGCAGATTGGCCTGTAATTGGCTTCCTCTCCTACCTCTCGCTCTTTTTCAATCATCAAGAGCCTCGGTCTCTTCCACTCCTTGGGGAAACTGCCATTCATTAACAATTCATTCATCATGCTCAAGCACATGTCGTCACACACATGCCCAAACACCTTGCACGCTTCGGGTGGAACACCATCAGGACCCGGCGCTTTTCCCTCCTTCGTCCGGCCAACTGCACTTTGCAGCTCGGCCGGAGTGAAAAGGGGCGCCGATCTCCATCCCACGGGTTCCAGCCAGTTTATTCGCTCATGTACTGGGAACAGCTTCTTGACTTCCGTCATTAGGCTATCCCCCCGGAGAGTATTAACCTATTGCGCAATTTTCCTGGTGACGATCTTATAGCCGTCACCCCAGATGTTATTATTCACCTCTTCGCAGAGCACTCTCCAAGCTTCTTGCTTGGAGTTCGCGATGCCTCTGCGAAGTTATCTGCGCGCCAAGTTATACCTCCTTTTGCACTCCTCACGCACTTCCTCATTTGCTCGCCTATCAGTAGGACTCAATATAGAGCCCTGAGGAATCCCACAACTTACTTCTATTTCGACTGTCTCATTTTGGGCTTGCAGAACTAATTTCCTGTTGGTTAGGAAACTTTTTATCATGTGTAACAGATACGGAGCTATACGTCTCTTTGTTAGTTCAACCATTATTATTTCTCAATTGGCTGTATTAAACGCATTGCGCACATAAAAAGTTATTAAAGCGCAAATTTTTCTTGTTCTTTTTGTACCCGTTCTAGCTTTCTCTGTGATCTTTAAAACTGCATCTATAGTTGACCTGCTTTGTTGTATCAGTGTTTACAAAATATTGACAGAACTAATCCGCGTGTGAGTCTTTATTTTAGTCCATGCCATCAAAAATCAAAGAGAAAAGCGGGAATTCAACCATAGGTGTGGATGTAACCAGGGATAAAAAGACGTGAGAAATGATACATCGAGCAGTTTACTGAAAGGGTTCCAGGGAAAGAATATTTACTTTTTTTATTTATTTACTGAGGGTTACCGAAATATTTTGAGATTAGACTGTACCCATTTTGATGATTAATTGCAGATGGTAACTAGTTGGATTCGGATTAATTGGAAAGTTCTGTGTGTCATCATGACAATTGCCCCTCTAGTTGCCTGCTTTTAAAGTCGCCGGTTATTAGCTAGAAAATAAACTGGCCATTTTTTATTATTCAACCTCGGTTCTGCTTATATTTCTTCTCTAACTTCACTAGATCTGCGTAGTTCGATTGTTTATAAACAATACTACGTGCGCATATACAGGGCGATACTTCAATTAATTTCTGGTCTATATAATTATTTGCCGAATGAAATCCGAAATTTGTGTATGGAAAATCCAATATGAAACACAAAAAAATTTGGACAAACCAAAACATCAATATAGTATATATAGTATAGTAAACACTTCTGGATAATTTGTTCTACAACTGTTTTTTTCAAATTTGTTCAAATTATTGACAAACGAATAGTTAAGGCTATCTCCATATATTCGTTTACATTGATAACTATGCAAACACTAAGCTTAATATTAACACATATGATAACAAATTCAATGTTAAGGAAAGGTGTTAAAACTATTTATAAAACTATGGTAATTTGATTTCCCTTTTCATTTTGATTTCTCTCTCCTGGAGAATCGCGAATACAATCGCCGCGACCACAAATACGTGAATGCAATCGACGTTACACAGAGAACGCATATATACGCCTTTCATATGTATTGACTAGCTAGGGCGTATAAATAGGCCTAGCTAAGTCGAAGGGTTACATTATATCGTAATAAATAGAAATTGCAATATAAATTTGTAAAATTATAGATTTTTTTTAAATGGAATAAAATAGCAGCTTTAAACTTTTTCATAAAAAACGTAATCTGATTGAAAAAAAAACGATTTGATCCTTGGAAGAAAACTAAAATAGTTACAAATTTGTATGTAGTGTGCCAGTAAAAAAAGGAGAATTTTATTTGTGTAATAAACTTTATGGAAATCGTAAATTACAAAGAAGTGAAATAAAAAAGAAAACTCTTTTCGAATCAATAAAAAGAAAACATTTGTGCAGTCTCGAGTAAATAACGCGGCAGTAAAACTAAACATTCACACAGCAAAAGGAAAATCAAAGAACACACAAAAAAAATTAACTTTCATATATTTTTAAAAATCTCAGCCCTTTTATACGGTATTCGAAAGCTCTCCTAACTACACAAAAAGATCCTTTTTATTATTTAGTCCGTAAACGAAATGGACGAGGTTCAATGGCATGTTATTTATCAAAGTTCACAGCTAGACAACTACTCGCATTCCAAAAGTAAACGGCGCTTTATAAATTGTGAAGTGCTTACACGAAAAACCATTAGGCGTCCCGTCCCAAAGTGAAAATATATATTCCTACGAGTAATTAAGCTAATTAAAACCGTATACACTCCATAAAGTCCACTGGAAAAAATCTACTTGCTCAAAACCGCACCAAATAACAAATGTTTTTAAACAAAATGTAATTACAACTACACCTTATTGCAATTGCCACATGCATACTAACAAACTTTGATTAATGTGGGTAACTTAAATGGTATTCCATAATATAATAATAGCTACATGCATTTTCTCCAAGTTGGACGCAAAATCAAAGACAAATTCAACACAAAAAAGTATGTAAACACATCATGAAAAGTTCACAATTTTTCCTTTTTATATAATTTATTATATTTACAGTTCTTGTTATAAAACAAAATTATGTTTTGGTACTGTTTGTAAGGATAACCAAATATATTTTGAAATATGCTAATTTTATATTAATTATATACAAAATTAAATTATAAAGTACTAATAGGGTACTATAGGATTAAAACGAGTAGATTAAGGCTACCAGATATATAGATATTTGTTTTTACATTTATCATCACTTCATAATTAAATTTCTCCAAAAGCATATCAAACCACGAAATCCTATCGCTCTTGTATCCTTTACTATATTTTTTCTACTTTTACTTATGTATATTTATTACCTCTACAGGTTTATAAATGAATTCCAAAATTTTATACATAAAACAATACATATATATAAATAAAAAAGAAACAAAAAGAAACGTATGCTAATAAGACTAAATAAATCACTAAAAACCTAAACTTGCTATTCCAATTCAGCTCTTGAGATCCTTTTCTGTAGTTCCCCCATGGATCTGTTCTGGGACCGATATTGTTTCTTATAGTGATGAATTCCGTTGTTGGGTGGATTGTCGGCTTCCCTCTCCACATATTGCTCTTCTTCTCTCCTCAACTTTCTTCATCCAATCTATCCCTCTTCCATCCTCGTTTAAAACCTCTTCTCTACCCTCGTCCCTTTCTCTCATTTCTGAACATTCGTTCAGCCAGTGTTCTATTGTCTCCTTGTTTTCTCCACACATCCTGCATACTCTATTCCTATCCTCCATCCAAAATTTATTATCTCTCTCTTCATTTCCACATCTGAATCTTGCTATTGTCACTCTCTCTTTTCTACTTTCTCTTCCTAGGTACTTTGGCAGTTCTTCCGTTATTATTTTTTCATATTTCCCATTGTACCTAGACTCCCTAATTCTTGCTCTCCTTTCTTGCCTTTGCACATCTCTATCTCTCTGGACCAATTCCTCTGTCATTACTCTACCTCTCTCTCGCATTCTTTCTATCTCCGCTCCTGCATACCCGTTTCTTTCTAGATATGCTTCCCTCTCTTTCCACACCCCCTTTCCTATTACTTTTCTTTTTTCTTTGAGGCACTCTTGCAGAATTCTGCACTCTCCTCTCTCTATCACCCTCTCCTCAAAACTTATTGCTCTCTTTCCTGCTTCTATTCTTATTCCATCTCTCTTTGTTTCCTCCATCACTATATACCCCGGGGTCTCTCTACCTAGTCCTAGCACCCATTTCAAATATTTTTCTTGCACCCTTTCCAGTCCTTCTTGCTCTCTCCACCCCCATATTTCCGCTCCATACATCATCACACTTTTCACCAGGCTATCAAACATCATCACCCTCCTTCTATAGTCGTGTCCAAGTTTTCTCTCTCCTATTCCCCATACCACTCCTAGTATTTTATTGGCTTTCTTTACTAACTCTCTCACGTGTGCTGTTTCAGTATTTCTCTCATTAAACACGTACCCTAGGTATTTAAATTCTTTTACTTCTTCAATTTTCTCCTTCTCCCATCTCCACTCAATTACTCTTCTCCTGCCACCCCCTTTTCTAAACACCATCATCTTGGACTTCTCCACATTCACTGTCAGCTTTTTCCTCCTCATATATTTCTCCATGTTTCTTATCATTTCTTTCATCCCTTTCTCGTCTCTCGCTAGCACCACCAAATCATCCGCGTAGGCTAGGGACCACACTTTTTCTTTGCCCACCACGACCCCACCCGTCTGCGCCTTGCTGAACATCTCCTCTATGTCTCCAATAAATGCTGCAAACAGGCTGGGGCTTAGTGGGCAGCCTTGTCTCACTCCCTTATGCGTATTAAAACCTTCGCTCACCCTTTCCCCAACTCTCACTCTACTTATTGTTTCTTCATAAATCTCTTCTAATTTTGCTATCAGATGTTCCTTTATCCTCTTCTTTCTCAGGCATTCCCACAGTGCCTCTCTTGCTACATTATCAAAGGCCGCCTTCAGGTCCACAAATAATGCATACATCCTGCCGCCCTTCTTTTTTATCTCATTCCCTACTATGTGATTCAAGATGTATACATTATCCATGGTCCCTCTCCCTTTCCTAAATCCCGCCTGTCCGTCTGGTATCACACCTCGCTCCTTCAATTCCTTCGTCAATCTCTCTTCTACAATCATTGCATATATCTTATATGCTGTATTGAGCATGGTGATCCCCCTGTAATTGCTTGCTGTTTCCCTTTCTCCTTTCTTATATATGGGGCATATTATCCCCTCTTTCCACTCCTGTGGGAAGCCCTCTCCCTTCCACACTCCATTCATTATCTCCAACAGCCTGTCAGCTTCCCTTTCAGTTCCATATATCCACGATTCATTCTGTATACCGTCCCTCCCCGGTGCCTTTTTCTTTTTCAGTTTACTCAGTTGTTCTTCTAATTCTTCTCTTGTTATCTCTTCTATTTCTCCCACCCTGTGTTGACTCTTTTTCTTTTCCTGTCTGATTTCGTCACCACCCAGCAGCTGACTGAAGTACTTTCTCCATTCCTCCATAGTAATTCTATTACTCACTCTTTCTACTTTTTTCTTTCTTTCCCTATTTATGTATTTCCATACCTCTTCTTCCGTCTTTATGCCTTTCATCTTTAGTTCTTCTTCCATCCATTTCTTTTGCTTCTTCTCCTTGCATACTAATTTGTACCTCTTGCGTGCTCTCTTGTAATCCTCATTACTTGCTTTTCCTCTTTTCCAATTTCTTAATTTCTTTCTTACTGATTGCTTCCCTTCCCTGCATTCTTTATCCCACCACTCGTTTTTCCAAGCCCCCGCCTTCACTCTTGTCTCTATCACTTTTTTTTCTGTTGCATTTTTTACGTGATCACCCAGTTCTTTCACTTTTTCGTTTATCCCTTCCTCTTCGTATCTAGCCTCCCTAAGTCTTGTTCTATAATTTTCTATTGCTTCTTCCGTCCAGATATTCTTCACAATTTTTCTTCTAACATCCTTCTCACTTCTTCTATTTTTCTCTCTTCCTTTTGTCTTCACTTCCAATGGCATATGATCCGACTCGACTCTTTCTCCCACCTTGAATTGTTCTATTTCATCCCATGCTTCTTCATTCACCATAACATAGTCAATAACTGTCTCCCCTCTTGGTCCGATATATGTGTACTCTCCTTTCTCATCTCCTATACTGTTTCCATTAAGTATGTCCCACCCTCTTTCTTCTACTAGACTTATCAGTAGTCTCCCTTCGGCGTTTTCTGTTGTGTCTTTTGTTGGTCTTCTTTCTATTGTTGTTTGTTCTTCTTCTAGCCGTATTCCTTTTTCTCCAATTCTTGCGTTAAAGTCCCCCCCAATCACCAGAGTTCCCTCGTCTTGCTGTTTTACTCGCTCTTCTATCATTCTCTTCGTTTCTTTCATACTTCTGCTGTATATTGTTATAATTCTCCATTTTTTCTGTCTAATTTTCACCGTTCTTTCCATAATGCCTCTTTCTTCTTTTGCTTCGGTTCTGTTTTCTTCTTCCAAACCCTTTTTCACTCCCATTATTATCCCCCCTTTAGCTCTCCCTTTCCTGCTTACCCTCTCTGCAAATTGACACTTCCACTTAAACTCTTTCGGCATTATTTTTTCCAATTTTTCCCACCCCTTCTCTTCCACCCACGTTTCTACCAGTCCCACTACATCAAATTTTCCCAAATATTCCCAAAACTCATTGTCTTTGTTTTTTATCCCCGCTGTGTTCCAGTATACTATTCTTAACTGCTCCGTTTCTTCCTTATTCCTCTCCATGTTCGTTTTCCGTTTTCTGTCCTGTCGTCTTTTCCTTGTGCTCTTATTCAAAAATTTGTTGTGTTTAACTCCCCCTTTTCATCATCCCACTTAAAGCCTTTTCCGTCTATCCATATCTTTTTATAACCGACTTTCGCCCACCGCCCTTTTTGTCGCTCTTCTTTGGCTATCGCTCTTAATTCCTTCTGTATTTCTCTTTCCTTCTTTGTCAGATCGTCTTCTATGTATACTCTCTTTTCCCTTTTTTCTCTTAGTTTCCTCTTATTTTCCATAACTTTCCGCTTTTCACCCCAGGTCCCAAGTTCCGCCACTAACATTTTCCCTCCACTTACTTTATACATCTCTTTCACCGTCACTTCTACCTCTAATTCTGCCTTTATCCATTCTTCCAGATTCTTCTCGTTCTCACATTCCCCTTCGTCCAGTCCCGTCACAACAATCTTCTTTTTTCTCATTATTTTTTCCTTCTCTTCCATTTTCTCCTCCAGTCTTTTAATTTTTTCATTTAGTTCTGTCTTTTCTCTTTCCCATTTTTCTTCCTTTTCACGCATCATATTTTTCAAGTATTCCATTTCCCGGCTCATCTTCCGATTCTCTTCCTTTATCTCCCCTATATCTTCCATAATTTTTTTCAGCATCTTCATTTCCTCACCCATTTCCTTTTTAGCCGGTGATCTTTCCAGTTTTTAACTTTTATATTTATATTTTTTCTATTTTGCGTCTATAATGAAATCATTAAAGCACACATAAGGCTTCGTTATTGGCTCTCGGAGTGCGATATAATTTTCGCAATACGTATCGGAAAGAAATGGCATAAAAGGGCTCAAAATATAAAAAATCGTATAAAAAACTCGTAGTATAACGTGTTCTATAAAAACACCTAGTATAAGGCGTTTTTCGCACTTGTCCATTAGAAAACTCTTCGCTATGCTCGTCGTTTTCTAAACAAGAACGCGTGCTGAAATATCGCACTTATTGAACTCGTTCTTTAATATACTATTACACTTTACATTAAATTATCAAATTTATAACAAAAAAATAATATATTTAGATGTTCTTTTTGTGTGTGCAACTCGCCTGATTGCTAAACTGTTTTCAATTCAGCCAACTGAATAATGATGTAGTAATATGGGCGAGACTATTTTAAATTGTAAATTACATTTTATAAATGCGTTTTCTGTGAATACGCTAACGATATATATCATTCTTTTTTTTGTTCCAGATGAGCAATCGATGAGGGAACGTGAAGGGAAGAGCTTCGAATGAAAAGTGAAAATGTAATGAATACATTTTCCATGCAGCATGACGTATGCTAAATTAACTTTGCTTCTATTGGTATTTCTTTTACAACGAGTTTGCTCGTGTCCGAGCGTATGCGTATGCAAATGGAAGAACGGGAAACAGACCGTTGAGTGTGTGGATAAAGGTCTGCTTATTATACCAGACGGAATGGATTCAGGGACGCAGGTTTTAGAGTTCTCTGGTAATAATTTGCAAGCCCTACATAGCGAGAAGTTCCTTAAAATGGATTTAATTAATTTACAAAGGATATATCTCTCTCGATGTCACATTTCTAGTATAGATGACCGGACGTTCAAGGGTTTAACAAACCTAGTTGAATTAGATTTGTCCAGTAACTCACTTGAGATGGTCCCATCGGAAAGTTTCGTAGATTGTCCTTCATTAATGAGACTTACACTTAGCTCTAATCCTATTAAAATAGTAAGAAAAGAGGCTTTCCGCCATTTGATTTTTCTTAATACATTGGAAATAAGTCACTGTGAAATTGAGCAGGTGGAAGAAGGAGCATTCGAAGGATTAGAGAGTATCGAGTGGATACGCCTTCATGGAAATCATTTGAGAACAATTCCCGGCAGTGCTGTTTTTCCGGACAATCTTAAAGGAGTTGAACTTCAAGGAAATATGTGGGAATGCGACTGTCATCTTCTTGAGTTACGCAGCTGGCTCGAGACGTTTAGTATTTCCCATTCCGCAGAACCGGTATGCACCGGTCCGTCGAAGCTCTCCAGGCGCGCCGTTAAATCGATACCGCCAGCTAAACTGGCTTGTCTCCCAGACGTTACCCCGACCACGTTTTATCTCGAGATTGGAGAAGGAAAAAATGTCTCATTACTGTGCCAAATTAATGCAGTGCCTGAAGCTCACGTATCTTGGTGGTTCCAGGGGCAGCTTTTACAAAACGACACGATGGTCAGTCCGGACACGAGGTTGATTTATTACATTGAAGAGGGCACAGAGGACAAAAAGAGTGAATTATTTATTTACAACACCAATACACAAGACAACGGTACTTTTATTTGCAGCGCCGAGAATCCTGCCGGAATTGTGCAGTCCAATTTTACGATACGAATTATATTAAAAGAAGAACCGAACTATGAGGTCGTCGTTCTACCTTACGAGTTCCTCCTAATTATTCTTTCCGCTACCGGAGTTTCCTTACTCATCATATGTTTCGCCCTAATTCTCTCCACCATAAAATGCCACTCAAACCGAATAAAAAATAAAGAACGTCGACAAAACCTTATATTGAGCAATTCCACCAAAGAGAGTCTATTTCAAGACAGCGTTGAAGAATATTCGGATCTATCTAAAGAGAGCAGTAACATCACCCTAACCGATCGACAGCAAATGTTATTGTATAGCACGCAGACGAGTGAGGAACTTTTAAGATCGATGTCCCCAGTGGTGGTGGCTAATCAAGTCACAAACCCCCCTAGTTGCTATCAGCTAGAACAGAATCCCGACCTCATTAACGACACAGAAAGCACGACTCGTCGTCGCGAGGGCGACGGAGAAGACAAGCAAACCAACATTAATGAAACGACTGAAAACTTCGAATTGTCATCAAACTTACCGCCCCCTCATACCTTCATACAAACAGCCGAAAAGAGATGTAATCGCGATTTATACAGACTTTCCGCTGACGTGCATCTTAATCCCGTCGGATTACTTAATTCAACCAGTCCACGAACTCTATATAATGGAAATTGCTACCGAACTCTTCCCTACAATCGAGCGGGAAAACGGCAGCCACCTGAAAACTTATATTCAAGAGAAGCCGAATTCCTCCCACCGACCCAGCCAACACCCTACGAACATTTCATCCCAGACGTGAGATACACAGCAGACGGATATCCCGTTAGAAATGATGAACACGAAACACAATTCTCGGACAGCGAGTCTGTTAGATCCTGCTGTTCCTCCGCCGCCTCCGTACAATGGACGGCTTGTGTTCCAACTTCTATCCTCAAGAATCCCGATGACAAAAACACAAAGAAATGTGTCGGGGCTCAAACACAAACCGATATTCTGCCCCCGCCAATAACAATCAAGCCATTAAACAGATCCGTTTGCAGTGTCGCTAAAATATCCGAAACTTTAACAGAAAGTCCCGACGAATCTGACCCGGATACTAACGTTAAACTTTAAAGTGCATACAAAGGACAATATAAATGTAAATAAATATATTTAAATAATTTTTAAGGACATAGAGAAATATTATAGAGTACAGATAATAAATTGTGATTTTTTTTTCTGAATTGGTTACTTTTGTATATAACGTTGTCAAATATATTATTCAATGTATAATGGAGTTTTATGTTTTATTTTATTTATTTGCTACGTTTCAGTAAAATAATTGATATTAGTCTAAAAGTAAAGAAACAGCGACAAAGTAAATAAAAAAGACTAGACAGACAGGAACAAAGAGACAGGACTAGACAGAATAGAATAGACAAACAAAAATAGACAAACAAGACTAGATAGACAAAACTAGATAAAAAGACTAGACAGACACGACTAGGCGGACAAGATTAGACATAAAAGATTAGACAGACAAGGCTACACAGACACGACTAGGCAGACAAGACTAGACAAACAAGACTAGACAGACAAGACTAACCAGACTAGACTACAGAGACACGGCTAGACTGGCAAGACCAGACAGACAATACTAGAGAGACAAGACTAAACAGACAAGACTAGACAGACAAGAATAGACCTACAAGACTAGACAGACATTACTAGACAGATAAGACCAGACAGACAAGACTAGAGAGACAAGACTAGACTGGCAAGACTAGACTTAGAAGAGTATGAACGCACAAGACTAGACGGACAAGACTAGACACACAAGACTAGACGGACAAGACTAGACAGACAAGACTATACAGACAAGACTAAACAGACTAGACAGACAAGTATAGACAGACAAGACTAAATAGACAAGACTAGACAGACAAGTCTACACCGACAAGACTAGACAGACAAGTTTAGACAGACAGACTAGACAGACAAGACTAGACAGGCAAGACTAGACAGACAGGACTAGACAGAGTAGACTAGACAGACAAGACTAGACAGGCAAGACTAGACAGACCAGACTAGAGAGACAAGACCAGAGATACAAAACTAGACCGACAAGACTAGACAGACAAAACTAGACCGACAAGACTAGACAGACAAGACTAGACAGACACGACTGGACAGACAAGACTAGACAGACAAGACTAGACACACAAGACTAGACAGACAAGACTAGACAGACAAGACTAGACAGACAAGACTAGATAGACAAGACTAGACAGACAGGACTAGACAGACAAGACTAGACAGACAAGACTAGACAGGCAAGACTAGACAGACAAGACTAGATGGACAGGAGTAGACAGACCAGACTAGAGAGACAAGACCAGAGAGACAAAACTAGACAGACAAGACTAGACAGACAAGACTAGACAGACAAGACTAGACAGACAAGACTAGACAGACAAGACTAGACAGACAAGACTAGACAGACAAGACTAGACAGACAAGACTAGACAGACAAGACTAGACAGACAAGACTAGACAGACAAGACTAGACAGACAAGACTAGACAGACAAGACTAGACAGACAAGACTAGACAGACAAGACTAGACAGACAAGACTAGACAGACAAGACTAGACAGACAAGACTAGACAGACAAGACTAGACAGACAAGACTAGACAGACAAGACTAGACAGACAAGACTAGACAGACAAGACTAGACAGACAAGACTAGACAGACAAGACTAGACAGACAAGACTAGACAGACAAGACTAGACAGACAAGACTAGACAGACAAGACTAGACAGACAAGACTAGACAGACAAGACTAGACAGACAAGACTAGACAGACAAGACTAGACAGACAAGACTAGACAGACAAGACTAGACAGACAAGACTAGACAGACAAGACTAGACAGACAAAACTAAACCGACAAGACTGGACAGACAAGTCTAGACAGACACGACTGGACAGACAAGACTAGACAGACAAGACTAGACACAAAAGACTAGACAGACAAGACTAGACAGACAAGACTAGACAGACAAGACTAGATAGACAAGACTAGACAGACAAGACTAGACAGACAAGACTAGATAGACAAGACTAGACAGACAAGACTAGACAGACAAGACTAGACAGACAAGACTAGATGGACAAGACTAGACAGACAAGACTAGACAGACAAGATTAGACAGACAAGACTAGACAGACAAGACTAGACAGACAAGACTAGACAGACAAGACTAGACAGACAAGACTAGACAGACAAGACTAGACAGACAAGACTAGACAGACAAGACTAGACAGACAAGACTAGACAGACAAGACTAGACAGACAAGACTAGACAGACAAGACTAGACAGACAAGACTAGACAGACAAGACTAGACAGACAAGACTAGACAGACAAGACGAGACAGACAAGACTAGACAGACAAGACTAGACAGACAAGACTAGACAGACAAGACTAGACAGACAAGACTAGACAGACAAGACCAGGCAGACAAGACCAGACAGACAAAACTAGACAGACAAGACTAGACAGACAAAACTAAACCGACAAGACTGGACAGACAAGTCTAGACAAACACGACTGGACAGACAAGACTAGACAGACAAGACTAGACAGACAAGACTAGACAGACAAGACTAGACAGACAAGACTAGACAGACAAGACTAGACAGACAAGACTAGACAGACAAGACTAGACAGACAAGACTAGACAGACAAGACTAGACAGGCAAGACTAGACAGACAAGACTAGATGGACAAGACTAGACAAACAAGACTAGACAGACCAGACTAGAGAGACAAGACCAGAGAGACAAAACTAGACAGACAAGACTAGACAGACAAGACTAGACAGACAAGACTAGACAGACAAGACTAGACAGACAAGACTAGACACACAAGACTAGACAGATAAGACTAGACAGACAAGACTAGACAGACAAGACTAGATAGACAAGACTAGACAGACAAGACTAGACAGACAAGACTAGACAGACAAGACTAGACAGGCAAGACTAGACAGACAAGACTAGATGGACAAGACTAGACAGACAAGTCTACACCGACAAGACTAGACACACAAAACAAGACAGACAAGACTAGACAGACAAGACTAGACAGACAAGACTAGATAGACAAGACTAGACAGACAAGACTAGACAGACAAGACTAGACAGACAAGACTAGACAGGCAAGACTAGACAGACAAGACTAGATGGACAAGACTAGACAGACAAGACTAGACAGACCAGACTAGAGAGACAAGACCAGAGAGACAAAACTAGACAGACAAGACTAGACAGACAAGACTAGACAGACAAGACTAGACAGACAAGACCAGGCAGACAAGACCAGACAGACAAAACTAGACAGACAAGACTAGACAGACAAAACTAAACCGACAAGACTGGACAGACAAGTCTAGACAGACACGACTGGACAGACAAGACTAGACAGACAAGACTAGACAGACAAGACTAGACAGACAAGACTAGACAGACAAGACTTGATGGACAAGACTAGACAGACCAGACTAGAGAGACAAGACCTGAGAGACAAAACTAGACAGACGAGACTAGACAGACAAGACTAGACAGACAACACTAGACAGACAAGACTAGACAGACAAAACTAGACAGACAAGACTAGACAGACAAGACTAGACGGACAAGACTTGACAGACAAGACTAGACGGACAAGATAAACAAAGAAGACTAAAGCGAGTAGACTGGTCAGACAAGAATAGACAAACAATACTAGACAGACAGGACTAGACAGATAAGGTTTTTTTTATAAGGGATGTAGATGGCACCTTACGGTTACCCATACAGGTTTTTAACCGAGTAAATAACCGAGCATCCTGGGACTGCTATTTGCATTACATCTGGGTGGTTGGTTTACCTATATCTATACTGGCTTTTATCTACTTTCCCCTTCCGCTCTAGGAACGATTAGCGGTTCGATACATTTCACTTGCCTCTCAACATTTTCTTTTTGGGATATTTGTTATAATTCCAGTTATTGTTGGACTGCAAGAGTACATCCATGATATTTTTCGGGTAGAGTTTTATGCATTTTAATTCCAACCTTTCGTTATCCCATCTTGGACACTCGTATATAGTGTGAGTCACACTATCCACCTCACCGCCGTAGACACAGTCTGGGTCAGATGCCCTCCCGATGTTATGGAGATAATCTCTATAACATCCGTGACCGTGAGAACCTTGGTTAGGTGATATGATAATTCTCCATGCCTACGACTAGTCTACGTTTCTATGACCGGGATGAGTATTTTTGTCCACTGACCCTTTTCTGAACTTGATCACGGGTCTTGCTATTCATCTCTGAGTTTGTTGCTGGCCTGTTTCCTTGCGGTTTTGTTTTTCCCTGCCTCGTGCAGGTCTTTCCTGTACATCGCTTGCAGTTCGATTGGGGGGATTCCTGAGATTACGAGGACTGCTTTTCGAGATACCGTTCTATAAGCGCTGCATATACGTAGGGCCATTTTCCTTTGAACCTTAGCTAGTTTCGCTATTTTTACCTTATTAAGAGCTTCTACTCAGATGGGAGCACCGTATAGCATGACAGAATGTGCGACAGTGCTTAGTAGCCTGCGCTTGCTGGGCATGAGCTTCTTGAGCGCTGCTGTCATTCTCATTCCTCTCTCTGACGCCTTTTGAATATGTTCAGTGAAGGATAGACTTTTATCAATCGTGATGCCTAGATATTTTACGCTGTGCTTCGGTTTTTTGTCAACGCCCATCACTTTAATAGAGATATGGTCGAGTTTCCTATAGCCCGTCAGCAGTACAACTTCTGTCTTTTCCGGTGCCAGGTTGAGGGACCGAGTTGACAACCAGTCATTAATCAGCTCAATTGCTAGATTAACCCTGGCCACTCGCCCCTTTCTGTTCTTCCAACTATGGTGAAAGCTAGATCGTCTGCGAAACCTATAATGTCAACTCCCTCGGGGAGTTTCAACATGAGGACACCATCGTAGAGTATATTCCATAGTATAGGGTCCATGTTGGAACCTTGTGGAACCACGCTGATAATTACGCTACGGTTACACAAGTAGCTGCGCACCATCCTCAGTAGATATGGACAAATACCTCTATCTGTCAGTTCAACTATTATGTGCTACCAACTAGCGGAGTTAAATGCAGTGTTGATATCTAGTGTTATTACTGCGCATATTTTACGGGTTCTTTTGGTACCTTCTTTGGCACTTTTTGCTACGTTGATGACATATCTAATTGCATCCATCGTTGACCTCCCCTCTCTAAAACCGAACTGTCTTTCGCATAGATTGATCCTATTTTGGAGTTCTGTTCTCAGCCGTGCTAAGATTAGTTGTTCCAGGAGTTTTCCTGCAACGTCCAGAATGCATATAGGTCGGTGTGACGAAGGTAGATCTGGGGTTTGTCTCTCTTTTTGATTGGCACTAGCTTGGCCTGCTTCAGTTTGTCTGCGAAGGAACCAGCCAGTAGACTCCTGTTAAATATTTCAAGTACCAAAGTGGGAAAGTTTTGCGTCATTAGTTGTATGACTTCCGGGGGGATACCATCTGAGCCTGGGGCTCTGTTGTTGCGGAGGCGGCTGCTTGCTATTTTAAGTATTTATTCGGTAAATAGCGGGGTATTAGAGACGAAGGGTTGTTCCCAGGTTGGATTAGGGTGGCTTGGAAATAGTGTAGTTGTGGATTGGCATTGAGAATTCTGATGGTTTTTGTGGCTAACTGGTAGGCTGGTCCCTATGTATCCTCGTCTATACTTTTTGACAAGTTTTCCCAGTGTGATTTCTTTGATAAATTGTTTTCCGTCCGCAGCTGCCTTTTTTGCGATTGTGTACTCGTGCTTCAGATCTTGAGCTTTATCTGGGTCTTTGGTTTTTTTGACTAGTTGATGGTATTTTCTTCTTGCGGCGACACAAGTGCTTCTTACCTACGCAATGGTGTCGTTCCACCAGTACACCCTTTTCCTCGTGGGATTACGACTTTTGGAAATGGAATCTTTGCATGCTTTGCTGAGGGCTTCGATTAGTGACCCTATGGAGTTGATTTTTGGGTTCCTTAGTTCTTGCGTTATGTTGTTAGCAATTTTTTCTACATTTTTCAGATTGACTGTCCAACGTTTCTTAACCAAGTGAGAATTATGTAGATATTTCTTGTTGGTGTATTTGTTTTCTATGTTATAGCCTATGTACCGATATCCATATCGAGCACTCTTCAGTCTCCAATCTTATGTGTAAGATTTTGTGTAGAGAAGGTTTTTGTTTTGTTTGGAGGTCAATGATGGAGCATACGTTTGCTCTGATAAAAGTGCATTGTTTCCCTTGGTTTAGTAAGGCCAGATCCAGTTCCGCTACCCAATCTATCACCATATCGCCTCCCTTCTCGATTCGAGGGCATCCCCATTATGGTGACTTAGTGTTGAAGTCTCCTACGATGATGTTACCTTTCTCATGTGGCCTCGTATGCTGCAGCTTAGCGCTCCGAGTGCTTCAGTCAATCTTTCTATTGGTTCGTTGGGTGAAAAGTAGCAGCTATATATAGTGTAGTGTTGTGTCTTTACCCACACCAAGCCCGGTCCACTACCAGTTTTTTCTATAATAGTATTTTGGTTCAGGACTATGATTTCCACGTCTTTGTTACCGTCTGTAATCCAATCCTTGGTACTGCCGATTTTTTTGTTGGGATCACTTACTATAAGTATGTCTATGCTGTGTTCCTTATCCGTGGCTAAGAGAAGAGAATAAGGGCTGCACGGCATCTCATTAGGTTTACTTGAATGAATTTAGCCATTTCGGGTCAGTAGTTTCTTCTCTTTTTAAAATCTGGGCATAATGCAGAGCCTGATTGGTGTCCTTATTTTTCACATACCGGGCAATTCCTTTACGCTTGATATCCATCTGCTTTGTGGCCTTCCTTACCGCATCTGAGGCACAAGTTTTGCCTATTTGGACCTTTACAGGTATTTGCGTAGTGTTCTGTGTGCCAGCACTTGTAGCACCTTTCGATGTTAAACCTCTCCATCACTCTGCATTGAATATTTTGCTATTAACATATTACCATATGAGGGCCGGATATTTTTGATTTTGACATTTTCACATGTACCTAGTACTAATTGGACAGCTTCTTTTATTTCTTTCGCTGTGACAGCATCTAGGTCTTTTATGTGGATGGTGGTGTCTGTGTTTCTTGTTCGGATTTCTACGTTTGGCAGTTTTTTTGATATGATCTCCTTTAAGGCTTCTGCTTTTCCCTCTTTTACTTCAAGTTGAAGTTCTCCAGTTTTTGTCTGTCTTATCCCGGTTAGCCGTATTCGGGGTCAACTTCTTTCTTGACTAGTCTGAGTAGATCCGCGTATGATTTGTCTTTCGCCTTAAAAAATACTGCTTCTTGTGGACTTTTTTGGCGTTTACCTTTTTTAATTTTTTTTGATCCTGGGCTTCTTTCCAATTCTTCTTGCTTTTAGTTGTTCCTACTGGAATTTCGGCACGGGGTAAGTACACTCGAAGGTCAATCTCTGAGTTGGCGAACGTGATTCGATCATTTTTTTTCAAAGTTGGCCATTCTGTAACCATAGGCTGTGCATAAGCTACTTTTTTTCCTACCATGCTGTGCTAGTAGTTTTTTCATCTTTTGTATTGAACCAAAGGTTTTTTGGAGGTTTAAGGCGTCGGCTGCTCTTTCTTTAGCTACGATTTGGTATATGTAGTGCTCCAGGGTTTTTATTTCTTCTAGTTCGTTTGGGAATCCAATAGAATATTTTAGTTAAATAACATTTGCTAGTTTCTGGGCCTGGTTACCTAACTCTGGGGGTCTTGTATACGTATTTCGGAGAGTTGGCGGCGCTCCTTGAACGGGGTTCATATCATCGGCTACACACCACGCAAGGTCCCAGTCTAGCGGTGCTAGTAGCAGGTCTCCTGTACCTACCTTCACTCTTCTGTAAGCTGCAGCGGGCCAATTCTTTTTAGATACTTGTTGAAACTATTCATATGAATTCCCGTTACCTATTTCCGTCCATAGAGTTTCAAGAGTTATTCTTTCTTCTTCTATTATTTTCTGGGCTGGTAGGATCCGTTTGATTGCTGGACTCACATTTGTTCTTTCTACTGTACTGGGTCTCTTTGGGTATTTTTTCTATTTCTGTCCCTTCATGAGATTTCTCATATATCCTCGTCATTTTGCTTGTAAGTGTGCGCAGTTCTTCAACAGATGTTTTTATTTCCGATTGCGTTTTGTTTGCTTTCGCCAGCCATCCCAGTTCTTTTGCTCTTGCAGCCACTTTCCTGATTACTGATCCTAGTCTCTATCGCCATCTACGGGTACTTGTTGTATGCTTATGATAGATAAGGCTAGACAGACAAGACTAAACAGACAGGACTAGAGAGGCTAGGCTAGACACAAAAGACAGACAAGATTAGACAGAAAAGACTAGACAGAAAAGACTAGACAGACAAGACTAGACAATCAAGACTAGACAAACAAGACTAAACAGACAAGACTAGACAGACAAGACTAGACATACAAGACTAGACAGACAAGACTAGACAGACAAGACTAGACAGACAAGACTAGACAGACAAGACTAAATAGACAAGACTAAAGAGACAATACTAGACAGACAAGACTAGAGAGACGGGGTAAGTACGGCAGACAAGACATATAAGACGAGACACAAAACACTAGACAGACAAGAGTAGACAGACAAGACAAGACAGACAACACTAGACATGCAAGACTAGAAAGACAAGACTAGATAGACAAGACTAGACAGACAAGACTAGACAGACAAGACCAGACAGACAAGACTAGGCAGACAAGACTAGACAGACAAGACTAGACAGACAAGACTAGACAGACAAGACTAGACAGACAAGACTAGACAGACAAGACTAGACAGACAAGACTAAATAGACAAGACTAAAGAGACAATACTAGACAGACAAGACTAGAGAGACTAGACCGGACAGACAAGACATGTAAGACTATACAGAAAACACTATACAGACAAGAGTAGACAGACAAGGCTAGACAGCCAACACTAGACAGACAAGACTAGAAAGACAAGACTAGATAGACAAGACTAGACAGACAAGACTAGACAGACAAGACCAGACAGACAAGACTAGGCAGACAAGACTTGATAGACATGACTAGCCAGACAAGACTAAACAGACAAGTCTTCACAGACAAGACTAGACAGACAAGACTAGACAAACAAGTCTAGACAGACTAGACTAGACAGACAAGACCAGAGGGACAAGACTAGACAGACAAGACTAGACAGACAAGACTAGACAGACAAGACTAGACAGACAAGACTAGACAGACAAGACTAGACAGACAAGACTAGACAGACAAGACTAGACAGACAAGACTAGACAGACAAGACTAGACAGACAAGACTAGACAGACAAGACTAGACAGACAAGACTAGACAGACAAGACTAGACAGACAAGACTAGACAGACAAGACTAGACAGACAAGACTAGACAGACAAGACTAGACAGACAAGACTAGACAGACAAGACTAGACAGACAAGACTAGACAGACAAGACTAGACAGACAAGACTAGACAGACAAGACTAGACAGACAAGACTAGACAGACAAGACTAGACAGACAAGACTAGACAGACAAGACTAGACAGACAAGACTAGACAGACAAGACTAGACAGACAAGACTAGACAGACAAGACTAGACAGACAAGACTAGACAGACAAGACTAGACAGACAAGACTAGACAGACAAGACTAGACAGACAAGACTAGACAGACAAGACTAGACAGACAAGACTAGACAGACAAGACTAGACAGACAAGACTAGACAGACAAGACTAGACAGACAAGACTAGACAGACAAGACTAGACAGACAAGACTAGACAGACAAGACTAGACAGACAAGACTAGACAGACAAGACTAGACAGACAAGACTAGACAGACAAGACTAGACAGACAAGACTAGACAGATAAGACTAGACAGACAAGACTAGATAGACAAGACTAGACAGACAAGACTAGACAGACAAAACTAGACAGATAAGACTTTTTTTTTTAAAGTGGTTCGGGGGAAGCTTTCACTAAACCCGCCATTCCACCTTGGCTTTTAGTATGCGCCACCCCTGTATCGCATATTTTGCATTAATTCAGGGTGGGCAGCCATGACGGTTAGTGAAAACCACCCTAGTTGTTGTCTCCACGACCAGGATTCGAAGCCGCTTCTCCCGCATTGAAAGGCCGGTATGTTGTCAACTACACCACCGAGGAGGACAGACAAAAAATACTGTACAGACAAGTCTAGACAGACAGGACTAGACACGACAGGACTAGACAGACAAGACTTTTTTTTTAACGGGACGTAGCAAGCACCAAACGGTTAACTTGGCAAGTGGCCCCCTGAACTCCTCGAGCTCCGCCTCACGCATAACGTCAAGATGTCGTCAAGATTAGTTTCGCCTTACATCCCCCATCCAAGTCTAGTGATTAGGGATTCAGGTTCAGTTTCTTGTTGCTCTCGACTTGGAGCCGTTTCTTCTTTTCCTGTTCTTTCAAGGTCATGGTGTTTGTTACCATATCGGTTGTTATTGCCCAGATGTACTCCGACCTAATCATATGGTCGATTAGGCCTATGGGCTCTAGTTTGAGGTGAGTTTTCTTTTTCCCACGTTTCTCTTTCTGGTATCCATGTCGAAGATGATGTGTCGAACGCTATCTTCAGGGTCACAGTATTCACACAGACTATCGGTTGCTCTGCGCATGTTATGCAGGTAGTCTCTAAAACAACCATGACCGCTTAGCACTTGTATCACGTGAAACTTCGTTTCATCATGCTTTCGTGAGAACCAACGCTAGACGTCAGGTATAAGGAACCTGGTTCATTGTCCCCTATTCGATACCTGCCACTCTTTTTGCTATGCCTTATACGTTTGAGCCCTGGCAGCTTTCTTTTTATCGCTCTTTGTGCAGTCGTCGCTTGTTCTAACTCTTTCTCGCACCATAAACTCTAGTAGTACTATGCCAGCGATTACAAGTGCAACCTCCATTGAGACTGTATGGACTGGAAACTCTCAGTGCCATTTTCTGTTGAATTAGCGATAACTTGCGCCTGATCGATTTCTTCTCCATGGCAATTGCCTATACCGGAGCTGCGTAGCCATCGCTTGCTGCTTTTGGGGCCACCGACGTTGGGCATTAGTTTGTCTAATGCTGCAGCGGTTTTGAACGCTTTATCTGCGATTGCGATGACGTGGTTTTTAAATGATAGACATTTGTCGATCGTTACACCCAGGTATATGATTGATTCTTTCGGGACTATCTTTTCTCCCTTTACAAGGAAAGTAATGGGAACGATTTTTCTGAATCCTGTTAGCAGCACTGCCTCTGTCTTTTCGGCAGCCAATTCTAGCTTCTTTCCTTCCATCCAATTACCAACTTGATCTATAGCCGTATTTGCTTAAAGCATTATTCCCCTTTCTGTTTTCCCAGTCACTACCAGAGCCAGGTCGTCAGTAAAGCCCACGATCTCTACTCCCTCCGGCAGTTTTAGTCTGAGGACTCGTTCGTACAGGATGTTCCACAGTGACCAGAACCGAGCCCTGTGGAACACCACTGCTGACATCGCGCTCTTTTCTTGAATTCTCTGCTTGCAGAATGATTTTAATATTTCTCAAATAGCTCCTGATTAACCGCAGTAGATACGGTGGCATACCCTTTCTTACCAGTTTCTTCAAGATGTTTTGCCATGATGCAGAACTAAAGGCATTTCTAACGTCGAGTGTTATAAGTGCACATAGCTTTTTTCTCGTCACTTCGTCGACCTTATATATAGCATCTACTTTCGACTTTCTCTCCCTGAACCCATAATGCTTCTCTGAGAGGTTCTCACCTGTCTCTAATGCCTGCCTTATTATTTGTAGCAGAAGTTTCTCTAGGAGTTTTCCTACTACGTCTAGTAGACACAGGGGTCTGTACGACGAAGCCTCTCGATGGGCTTATTGCCTTTCCTAATTAAAACAAGTTTGGCTTTTTTTCACATATCTGGAAATATTCCCTCAGTGACTATATGGTTCATTATTTTCAGAACATAGTTTGGAAACTTTACCACAATGTTTTTTATGATCTCTGTTGACAGTCCATCTATACCTGGGACTCTGCCATTTCGAAGGCGCTGGCTGGCTCTACATAGTTCCACCTCATTGAAAGACACAATCTCTAGAACGTCCGGTTGCTCCCAGACCGGTTCTTCATGGGTTGGGAAAAGTGCATCGGCAATCTCTAGTGTTGTTTCCATTGGGACCCTAGTCTTTTGTTGCCTTAATTTCAGACTTCTCATTGTAAATTGGAATGCGTTCCCCCAGGTATCTTCGTTGATCTCGTGGTATAGGTTTTGCCACTGGTCTCGTTTTGATTTGTTGATTTCCATTTTGAGAGTCTTTTTCGCAGCTGTGTACTCTTGCTTGAATTTTTGCTGGTTGTCTTGGGCTAGGTTTTTTTTAGCTTTACGTTGGTATATGCGTCAGGCTTTATTACATGCTGCCCTTGCTTGAGCGATAGTATTATTCCACCAGTAGACCCGTCTTTTTTGTCTGCGTTCCATATTTGGTGGTAGTGTGGCATCACAGGCTTTTGCATATACTTTTTATAAAAGAATTTGCTGTAAAATGTTCGGTCTTGTTAATTTTTGCTTTTAGGTTGCTGTAGAATTTTTGTACGTCTGTTGGCATTGATCTGTTTGCCCATGCGTTTCTGCTTTTGCATCGGGTTGGAATACTTCCATTATTTTCATCTACTACGTAGCCGAGATACTTGTGGTCGCTCAGTGATTCCCTTTCTAGCACTTGTCAGTTCTTTGTTCTTGCAGCGAGTTCCCGAAAGTTAGATCAAGTATTGAGAATAAGTCTCCACGTTCAAAAGTTGGTTTAGTACCTTCGTTTTTGACGAAGAGGTCCATGCTCGCCGCCCAATCCATGACCATATCCCCACGTGAATCCGCTTTTGAGGAGCCCCAGTGTGGCAATTTTGCGTTGACGTCGCCTGCTATAATTTTACGTTTTCTTCCCTGACCCCTATGGTTTGACTAAGAGTCTCTAGGGATTCTGACCGCTGGTCAATTTTTGCGTTGGGGGAAAAGTAGCAGCTGTATATAATGAGTTGGGGCAGTTCAACCCATTCAAAACCCGGTCCATGTCCAGTCTTTGGAACAGTTACTTTGCTGTTATTTATGCATATCGCTGCATCCTTTTTGTCGTCCGTGAACCATTTGGAGCTAGTTGCAATTTTTTTATTTCGTTCACTCACTAATAGTATGTCTGCTTTCAGTTCTACGGCTGTTGCGGCTAGCAGATCATGAATTTGGATGATGTTAGCCATTTTTGTTTTCTTGCCTTCTTTTGCTCTCCTCCGACAGAGCTATTTTGTATGCTGGGTAAGTTCCAGAATACGCCTAGTGCCCCTTTGTCTTGCAGATTGGGCAGTACATATCTCCTTGACAATCTTTTGCGTGATGTCCCTCTTTGGTGCATCGTAGACACATCTTCTGCCTATTTGGTCCTTTACATGCATTAGCTAGATGTCCTGGTTCCCAGCATTTATAGCACCTTTCTAGGTCAATTCTCTCCCTCTCTCTGCAATTGATCCATCCAACCTTTATGTAAACTCAGTCTATTAGCACTTTCGCTTGGTTTTTTGGTAGTGCCACAGTGGCTATCTGGCTATCTCCATAGGCAGGTCTGATGTTTTTTTTATTTTAATTGCTCCTTCTCTATTACCGAGCACAGATCTTAACGAGTCCTCAATCTCCTGTCGTGTTGTTACAGCATCTAAATCTTTAATGTTCACAACGGTGTCCAAGTTTATCGTGCGGATTTCTATCTGCAGCAGTTTCTTTGCTATCATTTCGCTAAGGTTGTTCGCACTCCCCTCTTTCACTTGAAATAAGAGCTCTCCGCTTTTAGTCTGCTTTATTCCCGCTAGCTTGACTCCTGATTCGGGGTCAACTTCTTTTTAGACTACACTGAGGAGCTCGGCGTATGTTTTCCCAATGATTTTAGAAATACCGCCTCTTTTTGGGGTTTTGTCTCGCTTTTCTTTACGTTATTGCTTATGGCTGTGGACTTATGTCCATTTCGGTTCCGATTTCTCTTGTTTGTGTAATTTTGGATCTGGTGCTGCTGGGTATTTGGGTGTGTATATTCTTACGTCGACTTCTGATTTTGCAAATGTATATTCTATCATTTTTTTATTTTAGACCATTCTGCCACCGAGTATTTCACGTATGCCAGTTGCTTCCTGTCATGTTTTTCGAACAGTTGTTTCAATTGTTGTAGGCTACGGAAGGTCTGATCTAAGCTGATGGTTTCCTCTGCTATTTCATCATCCGATTTTCATACTACCAGGTGATATATGTACCGATTTGTAGTTTCGATGTCACCATTTTTGGATGGAACTACTACAGAGTGTTACAGGTATACTATATTTCCAGGGTCCTTGTTTTGTAATCCTTGTTCGGTGGGCCTCGTGTACGTACTACAAAGCAGGTGTGGTACTCCTTTATCAGGGCTCATGTCGTCAGCCACATACCAAGCCAAGTCCCAGTCCATTGGCGCTACAAGCGGGTTCCCTGTTCCTTCCTTTACTATCTACTGATGTCTATATACTGATGGAGGCCAGTTCGCTTTAGAGACTTCTTGGAACTCTTGGTAGGAATTTCCTCTTTCTATTTCATTCCGTAGTTCTTCTAGTGCTCTCATTTTTTCTTTTATATTTTCTGTTTGTATAGGGCCGCTTAGTTCAGTTTTCTCACTAGACAGACAGGACTAGAGAGACAAGACTAGACAGACAAGACTAGACTGACAAGACTAGACAGACAAAACTAGACAGACTAGACAGACAAGACTAGACAGACAAGACTAGACAGACAAGACTAGACAGACAAGACTAGACAGACAAGACTAGACAGACAAGACTAGACAGACAAGACTAGACAGACAAGACTAGACAGACAAGACTAGACAGACAAGACTAGACAGACAAGACTAGACAGACAAGACTAGACAGACAAGACTAGACAGACAAGACTAGACAGACAAGACTAGACAGACAAGACTAGACAGACAAGACTAGACAGACAAGACTAGACAGACAAGACTAGACAGACAAGACTAGACAGACAAGACTAGACAGACAAGACTAGACAGACAAGACTAGACAGACAAGACTAGACAGACAAGACTAGACAGACAAGACTAGACAGACAAGACTAGACAGACAAGACTAGACAGACAAGACTAGACAGACAAGACTAGACAGACAAGACTAGACAGACAAGACTAGACAGACAAGACTAGACAGACAAGACTAGACAGACAAGACTAGACAGACAAGACTATACAGACAAGACTAGACAGACAAGACTAGACAGACAAGACTAGACAGAGAAGACTAGACAGACAAGACTACACAGACAAGACTACACAGACAAGACTAGACAGACAAGACTAGACAGACAAGACTAGACAGACAAGACTAGACAGACAAGACTAGACAGACAAGACTAGACAGACAAGACTAGACAGACAAGACTAGACAGACAAGACTAGACAGACAAGACTAGACAGACAAGACTAGACAGACAAGACTAGACAGACAAGACTTGACAGACAAGACTAGACAGACAAGACTAGACAGACAAGACTAGACAGACAAGCCTAGACAGACAAGACTTAACAGACAAGACTAGACAGACAAGACTAGACAGACAAGACTAGACAGACAAGACTAGACAGACAAGACTAGACAGACAAGACTAAACAGAGAAGACTAGACAGACAAGACTAGACAGACAAGACTAGACAGACAAGACTAGACAGACAAGACTAGACAGACAAGACTAGACAGACAAGACTAGACAGACAAGACTAGACAGACAAGACTAGACAGACAAGACTAGACAGACAAGACTAGACAGACAAGACTAGACAGACAAGACTAGACAGACAAGACTAGACAGACAAGACTAGACAGACAAGACTAGACAGACAAGACTAGACAGACAAGACTAGACAGACAAGACTAGACAGACAAGACTAGACAGACAAGACTAGACAGACAAGACTAGACAGACAAGACTAGACAGACAAGACTAGACAGACAAGACTAGACAGACAAGACTAGACAGACAAGACTAGACAGACAAGACTAGACAGACAAGACTAGACAGACAAGACTAGACAGACAAGACTAGACAGACAAGACTAGACAGACAAGACTAGACAGACAAGACTAGACAGACAAGACTAGACAGACAAGACTAGACAGACAAGACTAGACAGACAAGACTAGACAGACAAGACTAGACAGACAAGACTAGACAGACAAGACTAGACAGACAAGACTAGACAGACAAGACTAGACAGACAAGACTAGACAGACAAGACTAGACAGACAAGACTAGACAGACAAGACTAGACAGACAAGACTAGACAGACAAGACTAGACAGACAAGACTAGACAGACAAGACTAGACAGACAAGACTAGACAGACAAGACTAGACAGACAAGACTAGACAGACAAGACTAGACAGACAAGACTAGACAGACAAGACTAGACAGACAAGACTAGACAGACAAGACTAGACAGACAAGACTAGACAGACAAGACTAGACAGACAAGACTAGACAGACAAGACTAGACAGACAAGACTAGACAGACAAGACTAGACAGACAAGACTAGACAGACAAGACTAGACAGACAAGACTAGACAGACAAGACTAGACAGACAAGACTAGACAGACAAGACTAGACAGACAAGACTAGACAGACAAGACTAGACAGACAAGACTAGACAGACAATACTAGACAGACAAGACTAGGCACCACTACACAGATAATATAAGACAGCCAAAGCTAGACAGGCAACCCTAGACTGGCAAGACTAGCCAGACAAGACCCGACATACAAGACTATATAGGCAAGACTAGTTAGACAGACAAGTCTAGACAGACAAGACTAGACACACAAAACTGGACATACAAGTTTTGACAGACAATACTAGACATCAATACTTGTCTGATACAGACAATACTTGTCTGTCTAGACAAGGCTATATATCTAGTGTTGTGTATATAAGAGATCTAAAGTACTATATGTCAAATTGCAAGCAATTTCGCAGCTGTAATAAACAGAGTACACAGTTTTTTTTTTTTTAAATTAGGAGAATACAAACAATAATTTTATCTGTAACACACGCTCTGCTTACTCGTGTATCTCCTCAGTTATTTCTCTCTCCCTTGTCGATTGAATTTATTTATCACTCCACTTCAATTTATTACTTTCAGCTTTACTGATTTCGTGCCTCTCGCATTCCGCACCCGAAATGTTTTACGTCTGCTATGCAAACGCATTTAAAATCCCCGAAAAAAAATCCCATCGCATTTTTTTTATTACCTTAAATATATTGGAGTGAAAGATTCGGTTGAAAAATTTAATTAAAAAAAGACGTGCCAGGAATGTGCAGAATTGTTCCGAAATGGAATTATGTTTTATTGTTAATAGTTTTCGGGTGCAATTAAACCGATAACTATCGGTTGAAAAGTTCAAGATTAATTGTTTTAAAGGTTGGTTCTTTAGCGTGGGGAAGCTTTAAAGTTTTAAATAGGGGTTCATCGGATCGCTGAAACAATATTGTGATAGTTCTCTCGAAAATAGAAGCCAATGAAAAATCGAGAATTGAATTACATTTTACTATCTGCAACTACAAACTAACTTTAGAAAAAAAACTGTTTGACTATTATTACACTTATTAAAATGTATCTAACTCAGGTGATAAATTTAAATACTTCTAAAATGTAATTTGCCGACACATATAATTCCTTCTAATCGTAAAATCGCTAATTTAATCAACGTAAACACTATCTTTAACAAATCTTCAACATCAAAACATTTCGTTTTATTGTACAGTTTTTTTATCTATTCAACTTAGTCTAACCTAACTTTCGCTTATATCAAATTTATAATCCGCAGCTTTGTATGGAATTTACATTCTTAATTTTATTCATTGTATTTTGTTTATTACTAATCATTATTATCATTTATTTATACATTACTATTTATTATTACAATTCATTCATTGTATTTTGTTTATTACACAACGTAAGTAAATATTTGTTATTAAAGCCCCTTTTCATGTTAGCACAGCAATGACTCATTATTAAGGCTTTGTTTGCTCTGCTGTGATTTGTGTTTTAAATAACAACAGATTTTAAATTGAAAACGATAGTATATTTAGTTCAAAGTTTAGTTGGAATATTTTTCTTTTTTAAATTCTAGTAGGTTGGTGTTAAATTGAGCTTTCATTGTATATATTTTTTTCTGGGTTCAGTTACAAAAAAAAAACTAATGTAAATTTTATAATCCAGCGGCTGATTTCATTAAACATGAATAAATCTGATCGGGTATACAATCCAGTGAACTCAATATTTAGTTTATAATACATTTGCCTAAAAATCATACACTTCGAAATATGTGTGTGAACATTTTTCGTGGTCAAAATAAACTAGTTATTTCCAAATTCTATTTATTTTGAGTGCTTTGTAATTTTTTCTAAAATTTCTCACAATTTTTTGCAATGTTAAGTCTTAAAACAAGGTCAAAATTGAAGATTTATTCAAGGTTAAAGATAAAATTCAAGTTTGGAAATTTTTAATTGAAATTTCATTCAATAATTGTTGTGAAAATATTATATAACTTGTTATATATAAGTTATATCAAATCAAATCAAATAATTTATTGCCCATGAGATATAGAATCTATAAGAAGTGTCAAACATTAGATCTTTAAAATATACTGTTAGAGTTTACATGTTTAATATATAGTACAAATTCTTCAAGGCAGTAGATTGTGTTGTAGAGGAGGATGTTCTTTGATGTTTTCCAAAATTTTTTAAAAGATTTGTCCTCTGTTAGGCTGATTGGTAGTGTGTTGTAAATGATTACACCCTGGTAGTTTGGACCTTTTCCACATAGTGTTAGGTTTGTTTTCGGCCTGTATAGTTGGTGTTTAATTCTCGTGTTGTGTTGATGTTTATTCAGATGCTTCTGGAAGGTGTGCTTCTGTTTATGGATGTAGCATGTTAGTTCTAGAATATATAAACATGTGACTGTGAGAATACCCAGCTTCTTGAAATGGGGTCTACAGGTGTCCGTGATCTTGATACCCATTAAGGTTCTGATAATTTTCTTCTGCACTATTAAGAGGGATTCAGTTTCTGACGAGCATCCCCAAAGCAGAATACCATATGAAATTAATGATTGGATCTCCGCATAGTAGAATGTAAGGAGATCTTCGATTTTTAGAAATTGTCGTAGATACCTTATTTGAAAGAGCTTCCTATATAGTTTGGAGCACATATTTTGTATGGTGCTGTTCCATTGAAGGTGTTCGTCTAAATAAATTCGTAGGAATTTAGCCACCTTGGTTCGTTTAATTTCGTCGTTAATTATTTTCAAGTGGATGTCTGTGGGGTAGTTGCCACGCGCTGTATGGAATATAACGTATTCTGTTTTATTTCTGTTTTATCATGTTGGCACGCAGTGGGTTGTTGGAAGCATCTTTTTCGGAGACGATAAAACTGGCGTCGTCAGCATATAAGGTGCAGTGTTGATCTCTGATGTAGCTGACCAGGTCTGCGGTGTTTAGTACGAATAAAGTTGGAGCCAAGACACTGCCCTGCGGGACACCCATGTTTACACAACTGAAGTCGGATTGGCCAGTTATCGATCCACAATTTACTTTCACAAATTGTTTCCTATTTGTGAGGAAGGATGTGAGCCATTAGCAGATTTACCTCTTATACCGTAATTGTAAATTTTGTTAAGGAGTTGCTTGTGCGACACACAGGCGAAAGCTTTCGATAAGTCGCAGAAGATACCAATCGGGTGATTTCCTTCATCTACTGCATCTAAAATTTTGTTATAGAATTCGGTTAACGCTGTTGTTGTAGATTTACCTTTGGAGATACCGTACTGTTGATTTGGAACTAGGTGGAATTTTTCTATGAAGGGCAACATTCTAATCCGCATGCAATATTCTAATATCTTTGCTAGAACCGATATTAGGGCTATAGGACGATAGTTATTTGCTTGCGACTTATCTCCATGTTTATATAAAGGTATTATTATTGCGGTTTTTTTAATTTCTGGAAAGATTTCATTATCGAGGGAGGTGTTAACAATGTCTGTTATTGGTTGTACCAGGACATGTCTGAATTCTTTGAGAATGATGGTAGGAAGTGAGTCAGGGCCACAAGTAGTTGAATTTTTTAGTGACCCCATAATCTGTAGGATTTCAGTTGTTGTAAATGTTTCCAGGATTATTGTTTGTGAGATGCATGTTGGTTGGATCTTTTCGCGGATTACTTTCGGTGCTTGCTCAAAAAAGTTGTTGAAGATTGTTGCAATCTGTTTTGGCTGAGTAACTAGCATGTCATTTTCCTCTGTTTGCATTGGTTCTGGTGCACTAGATTTATTCGTCTGCTCCTTTATTTCCAGAAGGCTCTTTGTCTATTTAGTGCTTCGATTATTTTATGACGAAAGAAAGACTCTTTTGCTGACTTAATAAGCATCAAGTGTTCAAGTATTTGCTTTTAAGTATTGGATATTGTTTTTGGAGAGTGAATTTGTCCTTAGTTTTTGAATATATCCCTTAGTTTATTGCGAGTCTGATTGATTTTCACTATAGGAAAGCATGAGAAAAAATAATATTGTAGGATGTTGATGAAGGCAAAGTCAACATTACAATCCCGGTTATTATAGATTTCCTCCCAGGTTTCGTTCTGCAAGTGTTGGGCAAAGCGATTTTTGTTTGAGATCGACTTGTTTCTTGTGAGGCTATGTTCTTTTTTCTGATTCATCTTCGTATTGCCGCATAGACGTATTAATCGATGGTCGGAAAGCGGAGTGTCTTCTACTGAGGTGGATAAGTACTGTCTAGACCTTGCAAAAAGACTGTCTAACTGTGTGCTTGATTTTACTGTTGTCCTTGTATATTGGTGGACATATTCGACCATTCCATAAGAGGCCAGTATGTTTACCAAATGGTTTTTGTGTTTTGTGCTTTCCTTAAAATTAACATTAAAGTCTCCAGCTAGTATTATATCTTTGGATTGGTTCGCATATGTGTGGAGAATATCATCTAAAACAGTTAAGAATGTTATTAAGCAGCCTGTTGGTGGTCTATATATATTTAAAATAATGGTGTCTAGGTCATTTATTGTTGCTTCTATACCACATATTTATTTTATATAACTGTACACGCCTTACACGACTCGACTGTTCAGTACCTGTTACTGTTAATACTGTTGAGAATTTATACCTAGAGTTTTGGTGGAGAAGTGCATGTCTGTAGTTGGGTATTTATCTGGAGACAATTGCGCTGGATTTAAAAGTTGAGAAAGATTAGGACAGTTTATTCGTTAAGGAGATTAACCCTTAGGTTTACGGGGTTGTTTGAAAATTTCTAATGACACCAGGAGATTAAGTTTCGGGCCTTTGTTGTAATTTTGCAAGAGTTTTAGATTACCTATTTCGCACAATCCTAGAAAGCACCCATCCTAGCTCGAACACTTGTATTGACAATATTGCAGTGTACACAGACAAGAGCTATAAAGCTGATGTGCAAAATTATTATATATCCACCCTATATCACCACGCCTTACGGATTACTTTTAAGTTTGAAGAAATTCAACCAGTCTTTCGCCACAGGAGAAACTTTAAGGAGGAGAACCTGAGGAATTTTAAGGAAAATCTGGCCATAGAAGAGTGGGATGAGATTTACAGTAAACCCAACATTGAAAATCCAATTCAATTAATCGTTCCCATTGGGCGTTATTAACAGTAAGCAAACAAAAAAAAAATATCTTCATACATCCAAGTCTTAACTCACTCAGGAAGCAATTGGAACTGCTGTAGATCCTAAGCCGGGCAATTAATGGACTAAAGCGAAACTATAACCAAGCCCGAAGAAAATACAAAAACTTTTATGGCAAGCCAAAAAGATACATTACCAGAAGAAAATCCAAGATAATGAAAACATCATAAAAGCCACAAGGGACGCAGTTCACGAAATTGTCCAATTCAAATCAAAACCAGAAACCCAAGAGGGCGGACCAGTTTTCACGGCCAACAAAATAAACAACTACTATGCTGACAGACCCAAACAGATGATACAAGACCTAGTAAAATACCCTCACAGTATGAAACTGCAAGACAATCCACACTCAATGTTCTTAGAACCAACAAGACAGGAAGAAATAATAATGACTATAAAACGCTTAAACAACAGTAAAAGCACAGGAATCGATGAAATCCCAATCTATACCGTCAAATTTGTTGCGGAAGAAGTATCAGCACCTTTGGAAGCAATTATCAACAACGTCTTCCATCCCGGTATCTACCCAACAGCATTAAAGGTTTTTAAGATTGTGCCGATATTTAAAAAGGGGAACAAAAACGACATCAACAATTACAGACCAACCAACCTAGTATCGCCACTCTCTAAAATAATAGAGAAACTAATCTGTAAAAGAATGCTGTCTTTTAGAGCCAAACACCAGCTCTTAAATCAGCGACAGCATGGATTTATAAAAAGACGAAGTGCTTCCAAAAAAGTGCTTCCAATTCTTAAAAGAAATTATTCAGCAACTGGAGGAGCAAAATGTGCCATGCAGGATACTCGTAGATCTCTCAAAAGCGCATGACACATTAGACCATGCCATTCTAGCGAGAAAAGCATCTAGCTATGGAATTAAGGGCGAAAAAATCACAAACTTTCTAAAAAATAGAGTTCATATAACAGAAATAGTCCGAGGGCAAGGGAGGGAGAGATCGACACCCAGATTCATCAATATGGGGATACCTCAGGGTAGCACCCTTGAACCGCTATTGTTCATACTTTACATGAATGACCTCCCAGACCTAAATCTACAAAATAACACGAGAAACGTGTTAACGACTATAAACTACGCAGACGAGACAAGCATAGTGATTGGCAATAGGTCAATAAATTCCATACTGACTAACATCAATACCGTCTTGGAGAATATGAAAAACTAGTGTAACGAAATTAGACTTATTCTGAGTCATGAAAAAACTATGATCACAATATTTAAAACCATACGGGATACAAGACCATACAATAGAATGACTTCGAACTCAAATACTACTATTGAACTACAGAACAGTGTAAAACTGCTTGGGATCCACTTCGATGATACACTAAGATGGACAACTCATACAGCGGAGCTGATTAAAAAACTAAATAAAGCTGTATATGCTATGAGGATCCTGAAAAAATTCCCGAACAGAGAAACTATGAAGACAGTATACTACGCCAACTTTCACAGTCACCAACGTTTTGGTATAATGTTTTGGGGGAGAGGAATACTAACAAATGATGTATTTACGATACAGAAAGAAGCTATAAGAATCATATATAATTTAAATTATAGGGAAACATGCAGAGGGAAGTTTAGAACAGCGAGAATCTATTGGCACCTACCTTTTTGAGTCAATAATATTCTTAGTAAAGAATAAAAACCTATTTAAAGAATTTAAGGTGAAGAACGTCAAAGAGACACGTAATAATATCGAAAACTTTAGGAAACCCAAAAACACAGACTAACGCTAACAGAAAAGATACCGCCGTATAGTAATATGCAACTTTTTAACGCGTTAACATTACATGTAAAGACACTACCAATGAAGAATCTAAAGAAGGAACTCTATCGTATCTTTATATATATATATATAAATATATATATATATATATATATATATATATATATATATATATATATATATATATATATATATATATATATATATAGAACCATAATTATTAATGAAATTCCAGAACCTGATAAAATTATATGAAGATTAAGGACATTTAGCCTACACTATTGAAATATATTTATGTTATTTGTAACTTAAAGTTGATCAAATGTAAGCTTATTTAATGAAATAAACTCTTTTGAATTTGAATTAATAACTCCTCAATATTATGTCGAAATTTCCTCAGAGACTTATGAATGGAATTAGTTTCAGAGCATTTACGAAATAGAAAGGAGAGTCTTCATTTACCAAAAGAACTTCGTTAGAGGATCCAAGGTAATATCGATGAATCCTCAAACGAACCACCACGAAAAGTGCGAAGATTTGTCAGAAGATGTGAAATATGCCCCACTAAAAACGATCACAAAACTAAACACACTTGTTACGAATGCAATCTTTACATATATGTATGGAGCATGCTATTTTCATGTGAAAAGTGTATCAAATCTAAAGATAAGTCTGATTAGTTACATGACATAAAAATTTGTCCCAACCGAACTCCATGCCAATAGCATATGTGTACGCCTGTACTATGTTCAACACGCCCTTTTGAAATATATTTGAATTGCTATCACATGAATCCAAATGCGCAAAGTAACTACTGCGCAGTACATATATGCCGTTTCTGATTATTTCTCTCATTTGATGAACAATATCTACTGCTTATAAGTACAGTATTGATATAAAACCGGATATTAATATTCGTTATATTAATTACTAAAAAAAACGTATGCGGTCAGGCGACCCCCGTCAGGAACAAAGTTCCTCGCGCAATTAACAGAATTGAAATTCTCTTTTAATATTTGAAGATGTAAAATTCTTATAAGAGTTGAAAATAGGTAATTACCGTCGCCAGCAATGTTTCTGTTATGATGCAACAAGACATTTGGCATTGAACATTCATCTTGTTCCTAGTATGGGCTTTGGAATGATTGCGAACTTTGACTTATTACTTGCTGAGCTTCATCTTTAACGGATGACTGAATTTGATTATTCAGAAAGGGACTAAATATTATTTTTTCAGTTTCTTCATTACTTTCCATTAATATGGTTGGTAATAAAACTTCTTTCGATGATTGTAAAAATTCAGGTTCAGCACGTTTCTTCTTTGATTGAAATTTATCTCTGTATATTTTATCGCCTGCAGCATGTTCTAAATCTGTATTTTGTAAAATATCTTTTCTCTCTCGATACTCTTTTTGACACTGAGGTTGTGATTTCACTATTGTCTCTCTATAATATATATGTTCATCAGATTGTGTAAAACTGAATTATTGCATGATCTGCCGACAGTTCATGTAACTATTCTATTTGAAATATTCGATATGACTAGCTAATTCGTGAAATCATCTAAAAAATGTTTCTTTATTTATCTCTTCAATAATAGGTCTGTTAATTAAGACAAGTTGCTTTATACTATCAAATAACATTTTTTGAAACATTAAATCGGTCAGTAGGTAAGATAGTGAGTGAGTGTAAATCATAGTTAGACAAGTGCCTCATAAAAATTTTATAAAATAAAAGCGAACTGCCGACAGATCATGCAATGGCTCAGTTTTACATATATATATATATATATATATATGTTGTATTGTTTTCTCGGGGATTCCGCGTTGATGCTGAGGGTTGGCTCTGAAAAGAACCGGATTCTCGACGTTTCGCCGAACTAACATTCGCCATTCTCAAGAGATATATGCGTCCGTGCGGGTCAACCGTTAGACGCATACGCAAGTATGTTAGTATGATATGAGCAAGTATGTTATGAGCGAATTTCATACCGAGACCTCCCTAAAGGAACTCCGTTCCAATAATTCCTCATGGATAAGTGATTAATTAAGGCCTTAGGCCACCCTAGAGGCTGAAAAAAATACGCTTTTTGTGGATTTTTTTTTCAGAAAAACTACAAAATAAATCGAGATAACAGAAACGTGATTTTATTATCTATATCAGTGACTGCTTACAATAATTTTTTTGAAGCGATTTATTACAAAATGGCGGCTGTGCAGCGTTTTTGCGACGACGTCTTTTTTTTTCGGGGTCCACGGCCGGACTAACAACTCCTGTAATTTTTAAAATAATAATGAGCAAATTAATTTCCCGATTATATATAGTAATTGCTATAGAAGTACGTAGGATTTTTGCGATATATTGATTTTTGGCCAAATAAATACCAAATTTTTGGCCAAATAATACCATACAATTGGCGCCCTTCTAAAGTGAAAAGTGAAAAACTTGCCTGAAAAATTGTCAGATAATTGTTAATAACAAATGAACTACGCAATATATAACAAAAATCCTACGTACTTCCATAGACAATGTATATTTCAAGATATTTTCAAAATTTCAAGTTCGTCGGTTGAAAATTGATTGAGTTACGAGTCCGGCCAACTTGAAAAATACAGTATTGAGATAAACGCGTTTAAAGTTTTGAGTAGTAGAAAATCATGAATAATTTCACAATACCTTTAATCTGCGATGCCTGCACCATACAATTGGCCTTCCAGATTATCTTCCTGCTTTTGCATTTCTTTTCTGCTTGATCTTGAAGCGAATCTTGCCTCTTTTACCCGGTCGGACAGCGATCATTCTGCAAGCTTTACGCGCTGTTTGTCGATCTCCAGGAACATTTCGTAGCTGTTCGGGCCGATTTCCAAGTTCATTGCTTTGATTATGTGCAAAATTGAAACAAACCCGTCATTGAACACTCAAACTGCAATATCCGTGGCTACATCCAAGATTGTTTTACCACTCGAAATGGATTTCGTGGCCAATGCCCACACAGTGGAATTGAAGCTTTCATTATTGTTTTGTGTGTAACCACCGATGCACCGAGTTAGAACATCTTCACTGGTCAGTTCTTCATAGATTGGTTTGATAGCTTCATAGACTTCAATTGCAAGAGCTGGCTTATGTTCGTACTCAGCCAAAGTATTTGTAGCTTAAGCGCGTTGCCATGAGCACCATGAATCCTCTCCAATATGACATTTGTCGTGCTGCGGTTTATCATCAGTAGATAATTTGTGATCCAGTGTAGCCCATACACTGCTTCTCATGTTCTTAACTGAATCACTGTTTCTACGAATCGCTAATCCATAATAAATAGATAGCTCGTCTATAAGTTTCCCAGTCAATTTGCCCCTGCCACCGAGACCTTTCGTCTTCTTTTTCAAATTACGTAGTCGGGTGCCAATTCGCTTTTGCACGTGATCTATGCACTCTTTCTTGAGTACTGTGAAATCCTCATACGGCTTAGCATCTGTACACATTCAACACATTAACACATTCAACATCTGCTGTAATGTTTGTTCTTGTTTGTTAATTTTGTAATCCACAATACTATAAAACAAATAAGTGTTAAGTTTGCAAGAAGGCGTTTTATTTATATCTAATGAAATTTTTACTGAATACTGTTTTTTTTTTAATATGGAAAAAGAAAAGCGTCCAGAGGAGTTAGATCACAAAAACGTGGTGGAAATCGGTCTTTGCTTATTAGCCTGTAGTCGAAGAATTCATGAAGATAATTTAATGTTTTACGGGCAATGTCGGGTCTAGCAGAATCTTGTTGGAAAAAGCCATTTTCCAGTTCATGAAGTACGTTAATAAATTATTGCAAAATAGTGGCTCTATAAGTGGTAGCGTTTAAATTACCATCGAGAAATATTGGACCGATAATTCTATTTGGGGAATTAATGTATATCCACTTAGATGAAACCAGGGTGAAAAATTTTGAATTTAACACTTCGTCGTTCATATTTTCATTAAACCACCGACAGTAGGCCACTCTTTTGTTATAATGGCGTGTTAAACGTTCTTGGTACATTTGCAATTTATATGGTTTCATGTAAAGATCTTGACGAATCATCCTGTGAGTGGTAGTACGACTTAAGTTCAATTGTAGAGCTAGTCTCCTAATTGAAGCGGTTGGTTCGTCTTGTACTGCATTTCTGATGTTGTTTATAATATTCCCATTATTAATACGAGGCCTTCCACTTCTCGATTTGTTGTTAGTGATACCAGTACTTCGAAAGCAAACAACTGATCGTAATACCTACCTTCTAAACTGATTCCTATTAAATACAGCCATAGGAAAACGTTGCCTAAATTCTTCAATGCACGGGTCGATATTGTATTCAGATTCACCATTTTCCAGGCGTCTACCATTACGAAAATATCTTTCGATAATAAAAGTTTTCTGCTCCTTTGTAAACATTTTTAAATTTTTTAAATTTAAATTAAGTACATCCGGTAGAAATTTATATTAACTACTGACAGCTACTTGTGTGTTGATAAATGACAGTTGATCATTTGTTTAATTTTATTTGTGGGAATGACCTGCTTCTTCAAATTCATGGCAAGAGAAGATTCCAAGAGTTTTGGGACCACGTTATTAAGTTTAAATGCTAGTTGTATATTTTGTTTTCTCAAAACGTTTGCGATGTTTCCGCTTGTTTTGCCAAAAGATATGAGAGAAATGAAAAAACCGGCCAACTGCGAGTTGTGACTCGCGCACCGAGGGTTCCGTACAAACTTGTAAGTAAGGTATCTTTTTTTGTGGAGGACGTAGCAAGCACATTCAGTTAACTTGTCAGGTGGCCCTCCTGAAATCACGACCATCTTAGTACCGCTGCAAACATAACCCCAAGATGTCACTGTCGTACGATGGAATTCTACCCTCTATTTTATTACCATACATCCCCCATTCACTATGAGTGTTTAGGGGTTCTGGAACTTCACTATTTGTTTTTACTGCTCAATTTTGCCTGTATACCTATATACCCCGTATAAAGGTATACAGGGTATTTTTTTTTAAATAACGCGAATATTTTTAAACTTATAAAAAGAAAACTTTATTTTAGTATTACACTTATTCACTAACTTATATTAAGGACTAACTATTTCTAGATCTAATATAAACTAATATATTAACTATTTCTAGATCTATATCGATACTCTTAATATTCAGTTGTTCAATTGACTGATTTTTGGGCAATTGATTACCAAAAAATATAGGGCGTACGTGATTTAAGTATATGTAGATTATAAAGAAAAATTAGACGAAATATAATATATACAGGATGTTACGGGACTTGAGTATGTCGTATGTCGGTTATAAACAAGCAAAATTTAGACATAATATATACCCTGTATATATTATGTATATAGAGCGTACGTGATAAAATGCATAACGAATATAAACAAAGAAAATTCTGAATAAACAGCTTGGTGCCAACACATACTTTTTAACCTTCGGACCTAACCGAGTAGGACCTAACTGTATGCAACCCATATGCTTTCGGAGCCTGACGATACCACTACGACAACATTAGTGTATTTTCATAAGTTTGTAATAGTAAATTCGCATTTTTCTTGTAATTAAACTACATATTTACGGTTGTCATATTTTTCCCTTTACATGTGCTGTAAGACACCGCTTCTTGCCAAATTTCATGATTCTAGGTCAACGGGAAGTACCCTATAGGTTTTGATTTCCTTGTGAAATCGCAAAATATGCGACATAAACGGTCATAACTTTTGATCGCGTTGATTTACAAGTTTGATTTTTTCACAGCTGAAAGGGACCGCAGACCCGAGTATGTGATACAAATTTCAACTTGTTAACTCTACGCGTTCCTGAGAAAATTGGTCTTGACAAACAGACAGACAGACAGACGGACAACAAAGTGATCCTATAAGGGTTCCGTTTTCGGTACGGAACCGTAAAAAGTATCTAAATTTGGCGTAAACGCATATATTTTGGACATAGTGACATGGGCGTGCCCAGCTTTCTGCCCAGGGGGTCAAACCAGAAATTTCTTAAGCGGGTCCCCCGCACATGTTTTACCCTACACATTACACAAAAGGTAGATCTATGTAGTGTGTAGGGAAAACACCCGCAGAAGAACCTGCTTTATAGGCAGAAAAAAATTAAACATAAATTCAAGTAGGTATGCATTTATTTAATTTAAATTGTTTTAAACGTAAATAAAGGTTTTAAATCTATTTTAAAAGTAACTTTCTAGGGTTTTCAGCAAAACACTTTATGACGTCTTCCATGAAAGAATCGCCCATACTATTCACAAGTTTTCTATGTACACTGAGCATACAAAGCCCATTTAATCTATCTTCGATCATAGTTGATCTCAGCCATGTTTTTACGCGTCTGAGTGTACTAAATGACCTTTCAATTGTAGCTGTAGAATAAGGTAGTGCCAATAAAATTTCTAGGGCTGTTTTCACCTTTGGATAAAAAGACTCGGCTTGTTGAATTAATTCTGCAATCTCCAAAGTTTTAAAGTCCTCCTGTTTGTTTATCCAATACGTGCGCCACAGCTCGGCTTCTGATGTGATCCCTTCTAATCCATAAAATTTTGATACTTCCTCCATACATTTTTTAAGTTTTGGAGCTGTAATTTTTGTTAACTGAGCTGGGTGTAACAATGAAAGAGCAAATGCTGGTGATCGGTCTTTGCCGAACCTCGACTCTAATGAGGATGATAACGATTCCAAATAGGGCACGTATAGCGAGCGACGAAAATACTCGCGAATTTAACGAACCAGCAGGATGATTTGCCCTATATTGTTGACGACTTGCTGTCCTTTGAAGACACAGCTCTATGTTTAGACACTTATCAATTTCATTAGCTGTTTCTAATAATTCTTCACTACCTTCTTTGGCAGAACGCCTGTGTCCTGCAACTGCAGTTGTTATGGTTTGGATGTGCTCTGCACATTTAATTACGTCCAAGGTTTTTGACTGCAATGTGTTTGCGACCGGTTGCAGCAGGGAATTATTCTTGTCTATAATACATAGAGCCAGTATGAATGTTGTTTGTCCAACTGCGGATAACAACTGGAAAGCTACTTTTCTTGTCACAGAATTCCCTTCCTGAGAAAGATTTTCCAAGCCTTCCACAATTTCGACAAAATTCTTCATAAACACCGAACTACTTTTGTATTTATGAGACCACCTTGTTTCACACAGCAATGGTATTTTTGGTGCATATTTTTGACGCAAAACTGATTCCCTGAAAAAATGTATCGTATATCTTACAGTTCCAATGCAGTAGCGGATTTCAGGAACATTATTTAAGTCGTTTACTACGAGGTTTAATTTGTGGCAGGCACAGTGAAAATACAAACCCTTTTTATATGTTTCTCTTAATATTTTTTGAACACCGCCAACTTTTCCCCCCATTGTAGCACATCCGTCGTAACCCTGTCCCGTGCATTTGTTAACATCAATGTTTAATGCATTGATGAATTCATTAATTGCAGCAGCTATCGTTTGGGCATCCATTTTTTCTAACTCGACAAAACCCATAAATTCTTCCTTAACATTTTTTTCCCTTTGATCGTAATATCTAAGACCTATTGATAGTTGCTCCTTTCCTGATATATCAGATGACTCATCAGCCAAAATGCTGTAGGCACTTGCTGCTTTGACATTACCGACCAACTCTGATTACTTTCTCTGATTAGGACTCCACATATGTTTAAAATCTCATTTTGTATTTTTGGAGACGTATATTGAGCGTTTTTTATTACATTTTTCTAAGTGTTTTCTCAAAATATCATCGCCGGAATCAATTTTTAGTTTAAGAAAATCTTGAAAAACGCCGTCATCTTTTTCTTTTCCTCTCAATGGCAAATCATGTGTTCCACAAAAAATAATTGTTTTAACTATAGGTGTTAATGCATTCCTATTTTCTTCCATAGTTTTTGCATAGCCTGTTTATATAGCAACCTGTTTATTTGTTTTTGCGTTGCCAAAAAAATTGGCAGAAACACATGACTCTCTGTGCCATTGACTATCTACATGATCTTTATAATAGCTGTGTATATCTTTATACTTAGTGAATGGTAGGACAATTAGAGATCCCTGCACACCACGTACAAGTTTCGGAGAAAATAAAACGCAAAACAAACAAAACGCACCTTTAAATCTTTTTGAGTAAGCAAGCCAAGGTTTGTACATATCTAACCAATTGTGATTAAATTTTCGTTTCAAATGTGTAGTATCATCAGCAAAATCATAATTTTTTGGAGGTACCCAGCATCGCTTTAACATTTCCATTCTTTTTTCAGTAGTCATTACAAAAGATCGTACAACCCACCGCCTGATATCATTTTCATGACAATTATCTCCATCTTCCAGAACAGATGCAGATTCAGATGCATGAGATACAGAAGTTAACTCGTCAATAATATTATCAGAATTTACGGGTGCCAATTCCGATCCTTCTTCTAGTGGGTTAAGTGAGTTACATACGTTTTTATTACTATTGTCTTTTGGATGATCAGAATAAGATTGTGCAACTGGCGCTGGATCAACCTTACTAGATTTACTGCCACTTGAATCATCCTCTTTACTCGTTATTTTCCTCTTTTTTGGTTTCGCGGCTGCAAAAATAAAGAAACAAGCCTAAAAATCATGTTTCAATTATAGGTACAAACAGCATTGTTTGCTTTTAAAAATATTTCAATTAATAATAAAAAATACTCACAAAAAAAATTCCGAATGTCCATTTTTATTCAACGTAACACTCTTTATTATTATTTTTCAACAAAATACACAACACAATATCAACCAGATTGTTGGGATTCGCGATTAGTTGCACCAAAAACAGTTGCACTCAGTAACACAGCATTCAGTTTATGAAATATATTTATGCGAATGTGCGCTAAAATATCTAGAGGCATGAGCCTTACAATATTTGATGGTGGGATCGAAAAAAATGATGGATGGAAAATTGTCAGCAAATAGCCGGGAAGTTAGGTGGTCAGAGGGCGGGATAATACGTATTTACAAAAAATAGAATGCAAAAGATACAACTATTAATATAATTTAGCGGGTTGACGCCGGCGTGAGTCACCGGTGGGTCATAAACTCATACAAATTATTGTACGCCAAAGTGTTATGCTAAAAATACATAAGTGGAATTGTGGGCAATAAAATAAAAATGTAAACCTTAAATATAATACATAACGAGATTTTTAATAATAGTTTGATATGGACATTGAATGAATATTTTTGGTGGCCTATGTTTGGCTCTTTCAAATCAAGAAAATGTCAAATAAATTCAATTAATGCAGTCTCACAGTCTCACTCGTACTAAAGGCTCTCACGGCCTGTGGCTTCGCGAACCTGACTCGAAGTTTCCCGAATATGTACTTGAATCTGTAGACGTTTGACTGTGCTTGTTAATTCCTGAGCCACACCTTTCCCACAGTGCGTTGTTTGACAAATCTCAAGCCACCTCAAGCCACCATAATATATTGTAATTGTAAAGTAAGTCTTAACGTGGCTTTAACATAACTTTCAGCGACAACAGTAGTTACTTAGCACCTGCTATACAAAATCCAGGGGGGGCAGCTGCCCTACCATGCCCCCCCCCCCCTAGGTACGCCCATGCATAGTGATTTGTTTCCGTTTTTCATTTATTAAATTTAGGATTAAGGGGGAATTCTCAGTCCGGGCAATCTGTCTGGCGAAGTGGGCGAGGCACTGTTTTAACCGTATTATACCGAGTATAGAAATATGTTCCGAAAAAAAGAATAGAAGTTATAGTACTTTAGAAAGACAGAAACTGTACATCGGACCGCGGGTTAGCATTGAGTCCTATCTTCAATGACTCGATTGGCTGCCGACGAACTGACATTTATTATATGAGTTGCTTATTTCCAAAACGCGACCTGAAAACAGCTAAGAAAATAACAGCTGAGACAGAAAATAGAGCTTTTCGCGTGTTCTGACAGACGATTCAAAACTTTCAGGTCGTTTTTTGGAAATAAGCAACTCATATACAAAATTAACAAATATATTTATAAATGAATATAAATTTACCAGATTACATATTTATTTAGGTAATATATAGCACAACTTAGTCCTAATACAGAACATAGAATTTAGACCGTCACGGTCTGTCACCGAAAGAGTTTTAAAAAATTTTCACCGTTTTAAAAAATTGGAAAAGTCATATTCGGCATGTTTGCACTCTTTTCCACAATCTTCACTATTTCAATCCCGGTTTTTTTATTATTACTTTACTTCGTTTCTGGCAAGTATTGGAAGCATTACTTCCATAAACATTTTTGTGACTTTCGGTAAAATTTTTGATGACCAAAACTCGTCGTCCCTAACGATCTGAAAGAAAAATATTAATAACTGGCCAACAGCTGAGTGTAACTCGCTGTCATAGCGAACCCCTCAGTAATTTTTTTTTAAATTACCTTCTCATATGCTATCCCATTTGGAGTCCACACGACAAAATAGCTGTGTGACTTACTTGTAATTGCCAGCTGACCCTGTACCTGGTAGTAATAGTTATGAGTCCTTTTTAGTTTTATGTTTTCTCCATCTCTTAATAAATAATGAATTTTTTTGTTTCCGACGGCTTCCGCAGGAGTTAACCCCAACACTGCTACTTTGTGTGGACATTTTATTTCAATGATGGCATCTTCCGATTCAATAATTCCATCTGGACTAGCGCCCAAGAATGGATGTGTTTTGGAAATATATAAACCGCAATCGTTAATTTTTTTTGAATTCGTCTCTTCGAAAGCTTCTTTAGCTATTGGTTCATGATCTTTTCGCCATTTTGTAGACGCATTTCCAAAAAATGCTGAATCAACAATTCTTTTTCCCAACTTTTTGGTGTCTGTCGTCGATCTTTGTTTGCATACTTCTCCGAAATTTGATGCAGTAAGTCGAAAATGTCTCTCTTCGTGCCACAAAGGATTTCCATCTTGTCCGATTGTTATTTTTGCAATTTCTTCAATTTGCTCTTTGGTTTTATTAAGTGCACTTAAAATTTTGGACTTACTTTCCTCAACATGTTCTAAGGGGATTTCTTCATCATCACTCACATGTCCATAATCCTTATCGGGACCGTTATTACATGTTCTTTTGCGGGAAAATTTTGATGGGAAGAGTACTTTTCGTGCATTCCTACTTATTCGCTTTTTTTAAATTTTTCTATAAATAACTGAGTGTGTCTTCCAGGACTTTTATTGGTAATATTTTTATGAATTATCCAGTAATATTGCTCGCTTTCATTATAAGATATGCTTGCAGCTTTACATCTAACTTCGTAACCACCATTCATTGCAAAATTAATTCTTTTTCCTCCTACAAATTTTGAAACTATGGAATTATATGCCTCCGCTGCATTATTATTCATATTTAAAAGTAAACTGTAAGCATTTTGAACTAATCTGTTACAGCATGTTGAAATATCTTCAAATAATCCACACTCTTTCAACAGAGGTACAAAATTAACTTCATTTGCTTTTGCCACTGCAAAAGTATTTATCACATTCTAAGTGATCACCAAAAACATGTTTTGGACAGTTTTTAATATCTCTACTTAAACGGACTATTAGTTCCGTCATTGTTCCTGCTTCTTTTTTTCTTTGATCGACTGCTTTTTTAATTCCTGTTCTAAGTCTTAATAAGTTCGATTTTAATAACTGTCTCAATCGTGAACTAACAATTTTCCTTTTGGATGAGCTAACACGTTTGTTAGTAAGATCATTAACTTTACAACAAAAATTTCTCAGTAGGTGATTGCTGCATTCAACATTTTTAACCAAACTTTTGTTTCCATGTGGGTTTTCCTGACAAATTTTTCGGAATACACTGCTATCACCATCACCAACTATCCTCACGTATTTAAGTCCAAGCATTTCTTCACTACATTTGAATCCTTCCAGAATTATATCCGCTTCCATACCTGTTGACGAGCCAGACCAATTTTTGAAACATTTGTGTTCCCTTGGTTCTAATTGTTTTATTTCAGTATGTTCGCAAATAGGACAGTACTTGTTTCTCCCAGCGACAAAAAGTAACTTTCCAGATTTAGCTCCAACAATACAAGCCTGCAAAAATTAAGTAGCATCAAATTTTATATTTATACTTATTGACCCCTGTTGTACGATCTCTTGCACAAAGCTCCATCGGTTATCACAGTAACTAAAGGGATGCCATCATCGTCAACATCTCCTGCTTCTCGTGCCAATCTGGCTTCTTCAGCTGCTGCTTCCTCAAATGTTTTCTTAGAAGATTCAAAAATGGAACTTGCAACTTTATCATAATTTTTCATATATTTCCTTCGTGACATTTGAAGAATATTCATGATACCATGTTGTTGGGTCAATTGAGAATAACCGCAGCCGGTAGAAATCATAGCAAAAACTGCTGCAGTATTTACGTTTAGATCATCACTGTTTTCATTTACGCTATCTGTAGAAACTTCTTTTACGATGCCACACATTTTGCACTTGAGAATATAATTACTAATTAGACCGTTTCGTTTTTCAGATAATAGAGTCATATCTGATATGTTATAAGAAAATGGACAATGATTATTTGCTTTTTGTAATTCTTGAAAAAAATACTCGACATTACATATTCTACCTTCATTTGTTCATTGTTTCTTTCGTCGAAACTCTCATCTAGTGGATTCTGATTTTCAAAATGTAATGATTCTGTGGACGAACTGAAATGCGATATGTTATGATTGATATATGATTATAATTATGCTACTTATAGTGGAGCGAATTCGAAAAGAAATACGCATCTAATACTAATACAGGGAATAAAGACATTGCATTTGAAAAAATTAAGAGAAAGCTGAATTTTTGCATGAAGCTTCCATTTGTGGTTCTAAACAATATCCAGAAAATCCCCGTCGATACATGCGCCGCTAAAAATGTTACGCGGGGTCAAAGGTCAAGATAAACGGTTTTTCTCAAAAATATCGCTAACAGAAACTTTTATCAAAAAAATATTAGTTATCAAATTTGTAACTTAGGAAATGGCCTACAAAAAACATATTTTACTTTTTTCGTAAAACGGTTATTTAGAAAATTAGATTCAAAAAGTTGTAACGTTTATTTTTTCATAATACGTGCACTCCTTTGAACACCATCTTTGAGTACAAAATGCGTTTTTTTTTCTACATTTTTTTTGAGGACAGGAATTAAAAAAGCGCATCTTGTACCCTACCTCAAAGGTGGGTGTAAAGGTGGGTCTTTTTAAAAGAATTTTCTCAAAAACCGTTAGTCTACGAAAAAAAATTATATTATGTTTTTTATAGACAATTTCCTAAGCTACAAATTTCATAACCACTATTTTCTTTTTCGGATTTGCGAACGAGCGCTTTTATTGTCTATTTCGCTCTAATATTACCAAAAAAATTATTACTTGTGCCAAACTCACCTACTCGGTGAATAATATTTAGATGTAGAGGCAATTTCCATCTGATCTTGGTTTACATCTTCTTCTAACAGCACTATTTTCTTTTCTGATTTCCTAACCCTGGACATGAAAGTTACGTTTTCAGTATTTTAAAAATTAAAAACTGTTTAAAAAAGTTTTGTCTAATCTTTATTGCCCATAAACAAAACTGTTCTAATACGCATCTAATACGTTATAAAAGAAGATAAGCAAATGCTGCTTTTGACAATTCAAAAAGTAAATAACATTCAAAATAGTTAAATAGTTTCATAATTATTAAAATTTATTTTTACCGTTTCATTCTCAGGCGAATACTTTTTCGGTTATAACGTCTTCCTTGTTTATCACACATTGTCAAATATGATTGTTAGCAAAATGCACTATACTATGAATGAGGATCGTAAAACCCTTGTCTATGTGTCTCTTTTAGAGTTTTAGGAACCGATAAATCTCATATGCGCAGGCGGAAACCCGCCTCCTGGCCTAAACTGTACCATGTTTCACTTTAAAATTTCTCGAACAATGAGTATTGCTGCATTCATTTTATATTCTAAATCATGGGTTTAATTTTGAAAATATTTTGTTAACTCTTTCATAGACCTAGTTGGAATATTTTTAATATTATTATAGTGTCGTTAATGTTTCGATAGTTTTATAATTACATGTTTTATTTTCTCTTTACATATATTTTCGAAAATAGGAAAACACTGTAATATGACGTAACACTGTAACACTAATTTTTGTAAGAATTAAAAAAAAATTTGTTTAAATATTTTAAAAAATAATGTCAGAATTTAGAAAAAACTGATGAGGTAGTGGGCACTCCGCCTTAACCTAATTCGGAAAACATTCTCTGCTATTGACAAGATTGACAAGATTATGCATAATTCTTTTGCGGCAAGAGTGATAGAAAAGGCCATATGTATCATCGAATGATAAGCAGATAGTTCATGTGATAATGGGTCATTTGAAGTGAAGGGGATTGTACAGTTGATACTAGTCAATTTTCTATACATTTAATTTTCGCTTATTAATTAAATTTAGAAATTCCACTAAAATAGAGTTCCACTGAAACGCCCTATACGTCATCTACGTATCTGTACCAAAATGAAATATGTTTTCTTGTAGAATCTAATTTGAAAATGTGTTCTTCAAATTATTAAGTTTCAAATTGTTTTTATTCATCAATTGTCCATTTATTTTAAGGTCTGAAACAAAGTCAAAATTGAAGCTTGTAAGGACGAAATTGAAGTTTGTAGATGCTAAATTGAACTTAAAACTTAAAAAAATAAAGGGATCCGCCAAAAAATAATGATCGTGTTAATATACCTTCTATTGTAAATTCAAATATTAATTATCTTTTAAATTTTATTGCAATAACTTTTTAAATTTTTAAGACAATAAAGATAATTTAATTCGAAAATGCACTTGAAAATGACATTCAAGAGAAGAAAGTCGAGTCGTGTTAAATGTGTAGATTTATATATGTAATTTCAAAGGTTATATTATATTTTTACAAAATTAGTAATAAAAACATGGTGAACTTATCAATATTGTTTTTCCTTTCATTTTCTGATTTTTTTATTTCTAATCACCTCAATTTAAATGAGAATGTTATGAATTCTAGACAGTTTCTTTCAACAAATATCTAATTAAAATTCAAATGATTTATATTTTATGAAAATACGTTAATGACTTTCATAAATATTTCATAAGAAATGTGTTCGGATGACGGACATGGAGATATGGAGGTAAAAAAATGCATGAATAATTTATAAATGTGTGTTCACCAAATATTTATATTTTAATAATTCTCCTTTCGGAGAAAAACCTAAAATAAACTTCCAGATAAAGCCGGATGTTCGCCGTGGGTGAGTATATAGTCGTTTTCAAAACTTATTTTTATTTCGCGGATTATATTTTAATATTAGCATTTTTCTTTTACCTGTCAAACTCTTTTTGTTTTATTTCTATAAATCTTTTTGGGAAAAAAAATATTTCAACAAATTCCATAAATTGATATCTCATAGACTTTAATCTCGTCTTTAACAGAACATTTCTGAAAACTCAATTTACTTTATATCGATTCTTAGTTATTAGTATTTAAGTATTTATTTGTTCCCAGGAGATGATTCATAAAATAATATTGGTTTAATTTCCGCTTGTATTCGCGGGGATTTTGGGGTGGCAGTAAATTTTCAGGAATATTTTCGGAAGGAAGCCACAGGAAGAATAATGTCCCGGTCGGTATATTAGGTCTGCTACGTGTTCCTACCGAAGTTTCTTCAGGTTGGCACCGGCACGTTTCTATAATAACATTTTTATTAGTGGCCACCGAGCTGGAGATGACATTAAGTTCACCGTAAACCGAACAAGACTGACGGATCTCGCCCTTCCTATAATCCTACACTGATTAATCGACGAAAACTGACTGATATCTCTCGGAGTTTCATCATTTTATGTTACATGAAATATCTACGAAATACATTAATATCTTAGATCTCCCATCTATTTTCTATTAATATTTTCTTGAAAAATAAATCTTTTTACCAAAACATTTTCTCAACTAATATCCTGTAACGAATAAACTTTTTTCATTTTACTTTAATCTAAATTGTTATTGTAAATAAGTATTGTGTAGGAAGTTTCAAAGACATGCAGTTAAAAAATGGTATAAACTCGAACATGTTTTGATTTGGTGATTTAATCCTAACATTAATGTAAATTTATGATGTACAGTGAACTGTGAAATATATGAAGTGAGGCAGCATAAAGTATATTGCTTGTCACTTGGGCGTAGGGATTTATAATAAATAAAACAGCAAACATTCAAATGTCTGTTGGCGTGAATAATATTTTAGTTCCTTTTTTTATTATTATTATGCTTCTCACTTTTCAACGCATTTTCAATTTCCTTTCGTGGGTCGATTTCGGTGAAAGATGAGAAGAAATGTGCGTGTGGAAAGGAGAAGGGCGGCGGATTTTCCATCGCTGGTAAAGCTCCGTAACATTTAAGCTGCACAGGAGCTCTCGGGGTTGAGAAGGGTTCGTCCGAACCTGTTTCACGCATCCCTCCGAAATTCAAGATTAGATCCGCGAAAGTTGTTCAGATAAAATTGGTTCAATTTCGAAACGGGCGAGGCAATAGATTTTTTTTCCTACAGTTGCACGCCCAAAAACTTCAAACCTCCGTAACAATTTGATATATATTTTAACTTCCCTATATAATCGCTTAAAATACCAAAATTTATGCAGGAGAAACGGTAATGTATATAAAAACGGTAACTATTTTATAAGGAAAAAATTTAAAACCTATTATTAATCTATCAAACTTAAAAGAAACGGAACACAGCTTGAATATATAAATATATTCAGCCTTTCTGGAGCTCTATAACAATCACTGAGTCTACCAAAACAAATCTCATGTGAAAGGCCTAAAAAGACCCTGTAATTGTTATAGAGCTCCGGAAAGGCTGAATATATTTATATTGTGTTCCGTTTGTTTTAAGTTTGTATGATTATCTATAACGTAGGATGGTTTCCCCAATTCTATTAATCTATCAATTGAAAACATTATTAACTCAAATTAATTTATTAACAATTTGTTTAAAAATAATGCTTCCACATCCCATTTACCTCCTCCTGCTTCAGCTGCTTCATCCATTTTTTCCTGCACAAACTACAGTCAAAATTTGAGCCGAACGAGTAAACTTTGGTAATTGTGACGCTCGGAAATACTTTTACACGCACTAAAAAAGACTTTCGGAATACTTTTCCCTTTAACATTTAAACTACATTGATCTCACTCCCGACTTTAAAACTAAAGTCACAACACTATTTAAATTTAAGAAGGATCGCTAAAAAAACACGCGCGAAAGTTCTAAACGAATTAGGGTACTAAAAAAACTTCCACCGAACTGTTCTACATGTGAGCCAGATAAAATAGACAAGAACGATCTAATTTTTGTTAACTAGTTATGTGACTAATATTTGGTACTATTTCTTTTTGGCCCACATTGACTTATAATAGTTAAAAAATTAGATCTTGAAATAACAATTAAGTTATAAAAACATGTAGCAATTTACATGTAGTAAACAATTGTAATTAACTTTTTTCGTTGAGATTTAAATGAACATTTACGTTTTGTGTGCCAATAATAAAAGTAAATTGACCTTAGTATTATATGTCTAGCGAGAGGTAAATCGACACCGAGATAAAATTTAAAATGTGCAGTAGAATTTTGTCATCCCCAGCGCGTGCTTTATCTAATCGATTGCGATAATTTTAATCGATTTCTAAAAAAAAATATATTGTAATAATTTTCATAACTGCCGATTGAATAAAACAACAAAAACTATGGTATTAACATTTGTATACCGCAAAAATTAGCAATAATTTGTTACATGTCAACGCAATTAAAATAATTTCAGCTCCAAAATAACCTTCAACAGATTAATTTTTTTTACATTTTCAAAACATTTTTTTTTCACATTTTGTATTTAAACATTTTGTATTTTCTAGATTTCATTCAAAATCATGTTATAAAATGATGCTTTAAAAACTTCAGGTGATCTTCAGCCGATAATTTAGTAATAAAGCAAATTGTATTAACTCTTTTTGCCGAGTGCCCACTAAATATTGCAATGTTCTTCAACCATTCCATGGAACCCTAGGGTTCCACTAAAACACCCAGGGGTTCCGCAAATCAATGCTAAAAAAATCTGAACTTAAAGGCTAGCTACACACGTACCGTGTGGATGTGACCGGAACCGGTCCGGCACGGGGTGGACATCTTACACACATTCCGGATGGGTTTGTGCGGAACCGGCCCGGTGGCCCAGGAGGTCGAGCTACAAGCAGTGTATTTAATTGACTTCATTACAAAATGGATCGCGAAAGGGTTATTTGTATGTGGTTACTTTATCGGCGGTTAGTTCGCAAGAAAAAAAAGCAATGAAAACATTGGGTGCATCCTAATGTTTTTAGCAAGACCTCTTGTATTTTACAATGTTTAAGGAATTACAAGAACATGATAAATTCTTCAATTATTTTCGAATGTCCATCCCTTCTTTCTATGAATTACATTACAAATTGAAGGACATTACGAATTGAAGGACACTTGACAAGTGAAGACGATAGACTGCCGGACCGGCATGTGTGCAAGCTTCAATAGGCTAGCTACACACGTACCGTGTGGATGTGTCCGGCGCCGGCGCGGCACCGGGTTGGACATCTTACACACATGCCGGATGGATTTGTCCGGCCCGGTGGCCCACGAGGTCGAGCTACGAGCAGTGTATGTAATTGACTTCAGTACAAAATGGATCGCGAAAGAGTTATTTGTATGTGGTTAATTTATCGGCGCTTACTTCGCAAGAAAAAAAGCAAAGAAAACATTGGGTGCACCCACTCGACAAGTGAAGACGGTAAACTGCTGGACCGGCATGTGTGCAAGCTTCAATACAGTTCCATATCCCACCGGTACCCGGCAGTCGGACGGCCAGTGGGGGCCGACCGGTGGCAACCCGACAAAATGAGTCGGCCCGGCGCCGGATGAACTCATGCGGCACGTCTGAACTCCTCCATGCTAGACTATGCAACACCACCTCCTCCACCCGGTGCCGGGCCTGCGGCGGATACATCCACACGGTACGTGTGTAGCGAGCCATACAGTTCCACAGTCCACCATAGCCGAGCCGGAACCCGGCAATCGGACGGCCAGTGGGGGCTGGCCGGTGACAACCCGACAAAATAAGTCGGCCCGACGACGGATTGACTCACCCGGCACGTCTGAACTCTTCCATGCTAGACCATACAACACCACCCCTCCACCCGGTGCCGGGCCGGCGCCGCTCTCTGGAACACGTGTGTCGATTCGAGTTTCATATTGGGACTATTCATTTCAAGTCTTAGAAACGTAAACGGTAGTAAGTTAATTATTTTATAATAAATTTAGTTTTGTTTTAACTTATCCTAAAATCCTTTAGAAATCTAATGCAGAATTGACTTAAAACTGGGAAATTGGAATCAAAATCCAAAGAACAAGCTTCTTGCTCTCTTAAAAATTCCACCAGTTTTCCACCAACATTGGAGCTGACGGATAATATTGAAGAAGAAAACAAATCAGGATCTACTAGCCAAAAAATACGAAAGTATGATGAAGATTATTTGAATTTTGGACTTACATGGATTGGTGACAAAAATGGGCCAAATGGGTTTTGTGTGGCATGTGAGCAAGTAGTCAACAACAGCAGTTTAAATCCTGCAAAGTTTAAGCGTCATTTGGAAAATAAACATCCGACTTTAAAAGGTAAAAGCGAATATTTCAAAAGAAAATGTCTTCAACTACAGCAGAAAAGAATGCGTTTGGAAGGTATGTTCGTGATGATAATAAAAATGTTCTAAATGCATATATTTAGTTAGTTTGCGCGAAGCTCATACGATTGCAGAAAAATTAATCAAAGCTTGTATAAAAGATTGAATCAAATGCATGATCGGTCCAAAAATTGCAAACAAAATTGACCACGTCCCATTGTCTGATACGACAATTTCATGACGAATTAAAGACGAAAGTCAGATTACTGCGAAGTGAAACTAGTAAGTCGTTTGAAAAATCCTAAAAATGGATTCACTCTGCAAAATGGACGAATCTACAGATGTGGCTGGATTAGCAATTTTGTTAGTTTTCATGAGATACATACACGAATCCAGTTTTCACGAAGATATGCTTTTTTTGCTCAAAGCTCTGCCAACTCAAATAACAGGTGAAGAAATATTTAATTTACTTAATGAACATTTTGAGAAAACATTCAATTTCTTGGAATTTATGTCGTCTTATATGCACCGATGGAGCTAAAGCTATGGTTGCTATTATAAAGGGCGTAATAGCAGGTTTAAAGAAACTAGTTTCAGACATCAAAGCTAGCCATTGCTGTCTTCATCGTCATGCTCTCGCTGTTACACGGACACCAAAAACATTGCAGAAGTTCGCAATGAGGTCGTTAAGATGGTTAATTTTATCAAATTCCAGACTCCTAAATACCAGGGTATTTGCCCTATTGTCCGATGATCTGGGAAACTCATATAAAAATCTCCTTCTTCATACTGAAGTAATATGGTTATCCAGTGGAAAGGTTCTGACCAGACTCCGGCAATTGCATGATGAAATTCGAATGTTTTTATCTGAACGTAAATTTTCTGGAAAACTTAATGACACTAATTAGCTTCAAAATCTAGCCTACCTTGCAGATATATTTTCGTACATGAACGAAGTTAATCTTTCACTTCAAGGACCAAATACTGCTGTTTTTAAGGCTAATAGCAAAGTAAACTTAATCAAATCTAAAATCAAGCATTGGGAGGAATGCATCACCAAAAGTAATACACAATGTTTTTCTAATTTAGATGATTTCCTGGTAAACAATAATATCGCATTCAGCCAGAATTAAAAAAAAAAACATATTTTGGAACATTTAACGGGATTGCAAAAGGCATTTTTGGAAATTTAAATCGCGCTTACTGAACTCGTCCTTTAATATACTATTAATGAGTGTTGTTATGCGGATACCTTGCCAATTAAGGAAAGAGAGCAATTTCTAGATATATGTACCGACACTGCATTACAAATTACATTTGGACCGGATGGCATTGGCCCGTTTTGGATAAAATTAATTGAAGAATATCCCGAAATTTCCAAACGAGCTGGTTAAGGAATTGATGCCTTTCGAAACAACCTATCTCTGTGAGAAATCCTTTTCCACATACGTCGCTACAAAATCTAATCGACTGGGTGCCGAAAATGATATGCGTCTCCAATTAACACCGACCCAACCAGATATTGATATTTAAGGTATTCATAAACAAGCACAATGAAGTCATTAATTTTGTAAAGATATTTTTCTTTTGATTATAATTTCATTTCAGTGTATGTATAGTACAAATATTTTATGTGAAGTTATAATTTTGTTTGAATAAATGCAAATTTATTTATTATGACACTTTTACAAAAAAAAAAATATATGAAATGCAGGGGGTTCGTCCCTGCATTTCATATAATTTTTTTTGTTCATAACATGTAATGCGATTCCCCCCTTAATCAAAGTGCTACTAAACAGAAGGTTCCATAAAAAGAAAATTCTCAAAAAGGGTTCCGCGGGATGACAAAGGTTGAAGAACATTGAAATATTGTATAGTTTCAAATGTTAAGATGGTCAATTTTAGTAATTGAAATACTATAAACAAATATTTTATTAACTTTATTACGTCAATATTTAAATAAATTAAATTAATTGTTAATTATATTGGTATTTATATGAATCATCTACTTGTAAATATATTTTATTCAACATATAAATTGAACATTTTTTTTAAAGTAATACGTAATAAATTCACGAACATTACAAAGAAAGAACTTCTGAGAAAATATATATTTCCTTCGCTGCAATTGATTATAGGTATTGTCTTTGTACGTCAGGCAGAAAAAAAATTATTCGATATTGCAATTGCATTGCTTTTTTGGAAAATTTCATCATGATAAGATTATGGTAGAGCATATAAAATAATTTAATAAAGTTAATAAAAAAAAAACGTTTAAGAATCTTCTGTTCAAAATTAAGTATAATTATTACAATTTATCTAGAAGGAAAAACACGAAGACAAAAATTCGTCTAATTCTAGAGCTTCATAGAAATAATACCAAACAGTATTTACTACTAAATGTTCAGTTCATATAGTAAGAACTAAATGAAGGAGACTGTTTGGTGAAGGAGACTATTTGATTTGTTTAGTCTATTAACCCTTAAATGCATTTTGTTGCAGTTATGCAACATACACTTTCTGCTTATATATTTTTGAGTGCGAAGTGGAGGTTACTAATGCATGATGTAACAGAACTACTACATTTTGCACGTATAGGGAAAAGAAGATTAGACCCCAACTCGCCTTTTACGTTTGGGCAGCACACGTTTATCGATCCGCTGTCGTGATTTCTAACCTCTGAATTCGGATCAGTGTTTACACGGCTCAACAGTGTGCAATAAAGCATTGTTTTTCATATAAATAAATCATAAAATAGACATTAGGGTATGTATAATGTAATCAATATGTACAAACTCACCACACATTGTCACATCAAGTTGTATATAGTGTTATATATCTGTTGCATTTCTGAAAAATCATGTGGATATAGCACAGTCTATTATGTTGCTGATCTGCAACATTATGAATTTAATTCATCTATATGGTTAGATCGTGTATTACGAATTTTTCAGAATGGCCAAAAAAACCCCACTTTCAAATGTAGAACTCCAATATTTTGCGGATCATATGAGCGAAATCAGCAGTGACGAGAAGCCCTTCTCAGACACCGATTCATTAGAAGATCCGGACTACACACCCGATGATCATGACGATAATGAAGACACCGTTTATGACGTTGTCGATAAAAATGAGGCTAGAAGTTCAAATAAAGAGAATTGTTCTCCCAAGAATTCAGCAAAAGCATCAGACTCTACCATAAAATGGAAAAAGAAAAATTTGATCCTTCATGAAGATCAGTTACAGTTCCTTGGATCAACCAAAATTCCCGATGAACTTTTGAAGGTAGAAACACCCTACCAATGTTTTTCATTATTTTTTTAGAAAGAAATTTTTTGAAAACGTTGTTTGTAACCAAACTTATATGCTGTTCAAAAAATATAAATAAGCCACTAAATTTGACTATTCAAGAACTAATTGTGTATATTGGAATTGTGATTTATACATCCATATCACGTCTACCTAATGTACGGCTTTATTGGTCAACTACATTGGTGTTGACAGAATCAGAGAAAGAATGAACATCAATAGATTTGAGAAAATTAGAGCTTATATTCATTTCAACGATAACACAACGTTTTTACCAAAAGACTCAATCAGACCAAAAAACCGAATCACGACAGACTACACAAACTCCGACCAATCATTAATCATTTGAATAGTGAATTCTCTAAAATTCCTCTTCAAGAAAAGCTAGCAATTGATCAACAATTATGTTCCACCAAAGTTAGGCACTTTATGAAGCAATCTCCCCCATAAATGGAGATAAGTTATTTGTTTCATGTGGCATGGATGGTTTTGCCTATAATTTTGAGATCTACTCAGGACAAGAAAATTGTGCTTCAAAGAGAAGATCGAATGAACCAGATTTAGGAGCTTGTGGCAACGTTGTTATCAGACTTTGTCGCATAATGCCTAGAAATAAAAGATATACAATATATTTCGACAATTACTATACCACTCTAAAACTACTATCCTATCTGGCCCATGTTGGAATCTTCAGCCTTGGTACCGTTCGTCGCAATAGAATTATGAACTGTAAGCTACCAACTGAGCAGAATATGAAAAAAGATGAACGTGGTACGTCGTATGAGTTCGTTGGTACAGTAGACGATATAGAAATAAGCTCACTAATTTGGAAAGATAAAAAATTGGTCATCCTTGTGTCAACATTCTGTGGACAACAGCCAGAATCAACAATCAACCGATATAATAAAAAAACGAAAACCATTATTGAAATAAGATGTCCATCCATTATAAAGGAATATAACCAACATATGGGTGGTGTGGACCTTTTAGATGCAATCATAGCAAGAAATAAAATTACCCTCAAAAGCAAGAAATGGTACATGCGAATATTTTATCATTCTATTGACATGGCACTTGCTAACAGTTGGCTGTTATATAAGAGAATAATGAAAGTGAAAAATCCTAATGAAAAGTCCGATATCACATTTTATGACTTCAGAAAAGACGTGTCGCTATGTCTGCTGAATATCGGTTATGCTACTCATCAAAAGAGAGGTAGACCGAGTGAACAATCGTTAGAGGTACAGCTACAGGAAAAGAGGAAACGAGGCCCAACACAATATGCAGCACCACAGGACGTTGGGTTGGATCAGATCGGTCATTGGATTTCCTGGGTTGATCAAAGAAATAGGTGTCAACTACCGAATTGTAAGGGATTTTCTCAAACGAAATGTGACAAGTGTGGAGTTTACTTGTGCTGTAATAAAAAGAACAATTGTTTTAAAACATATCATACTATTCGCTAATATATGCATACTGTTGCAGTTATGCAACATATATATATATATTTTTTCTATTTATGTGAAAACACCACTTTTTTCTAATGTAATATCATTTATTATCAATAAATGTTATAGAATAGTAACAGAATATTTTTTTACTCACTGTTCCTTAAATCATGCATTAAAGGGTTAACATCATAAGACACAGAAGATTTGCACAGAAACAAAACAAGACCAGACAAAACCAGACAAAATCAGAGAAGACGAGAAAAGACAAGACCAGACAAGAGCAGGGAACACCAAACAAGACGAGACAAGACAACACAAGACGAGACAAAATTAGACAAGATATATACATCCGGAAAGCGATAAGGCGTCTAAGAAACTATAAAGCACCTGGCAAAGATGAAATGCGCTTAGAACTGTACAAGCAGGGTGGAGACACCATAGAAAAAGCGCTACTTAAAATAATATTAAAAGTATAGCATCAGCAACGCATGCCAGACAGTGGCTAGTTGGACTGATCTGCCCAATACACAAGAAAGGGGATCTACTTGAGTGTGGTAACTACAGGGGTATAAACACCGTCTATAAAATATTATCATACGTCATCGCAGAACGTATCCAAGTATACGCGGAACCCAGACTTGGAACATATCAATGTGGTATTAGACCTGGCCGCTCTACAACGGACCAGCTCTTTATTTTACATCAAATTCTAGAAAATACTTTTTTTAGGGTTCCGTACCGAAAAGGGAACCCTTACAGGATCGCTTTGTTGTCCGTCTGTCTGTCTGTCTGTCTGTCTGTCTGTCTGTCAAGACCATTTTTCTCAAGAACGCGTAGAGGTTGAACAAGTTGAAATTTGTATCAAATACTCGGATCTGCGGTCTCTTTCAGCTGTAAAAAAATCAAACTTGTAAGTCAACGCGATCAAAAGATATGACCGTTTATGTCGCATATTTTGCGATTTCACAAGGGAATCAAAACCTGTAGGGTACTTCCCGTTGACCTAGAATCATGAAATTTGTCACACATGCATAAAGCACATGTAAAGCGAAAAATCTGAAAACCATAAATATGTAGTTTAATTAAAAGAAAAATGCGAATGTACTATTAGAAACTTATGAAAATACACTAATGTTGTCGTAGTGGTATTGTTAGGCTCCAGAAGCATATGGGTTGCATACAGTTAGGTCCTCCCCGGTTAGGTCCGAAGGTTAAAAAGTATGTGTTGGCACGAAGCTGTTTATTCTGAATTTTCTTTGTTTATATTCGTTATGCATTTCATCACGTACGCTCTATATACATAATATATACAGGGTATATATTATGTCTACATTTTGCTTGTTTATAACCGACATGCGACATACTCAAGTCCCGTAACATCCTGTATATATTATATTTCGTCTAATTTTTCTTTATAATCTACATATACTTAAATCACTTACGCCCTATATTTTTTGGTAGTCAATTGCCCAAAAAGCAGTCAATTGAACAACTGAATGTTAAGAGTATCGAAATAGATCTAGAAATAGTTAATATATTAGTTTATATTAGATCTAGAAATAGTTAGATCTTAATATAAGTTAGTGAATAAGTGTAATACTAAAATAAAGTTTTCTTTTTATAAGTTTAAAAATATTCGCGTTATTTAAAAAAAATACCCTGTATACCTTTATACCGGGTATATAGGTATACAGGCAAAATTGAGCAGTAAAAACAAATAGTGAAGTTCCAGAACCCCTAAACACTCATAGTGAATGGGGGATGTATGGTAATAAAATATAGGGTAGAATTCCATCGTACCACAGCGTCATCTTGAGGTTATGCTTGCAGCGGTACTAAGATGGTCGTGATTTCAGGAGGGCCACTTGTCAAGTTAACTGAATGTGCTTGCTACGTCCTCCAAAAAAAAAAGATACCTTACTTACAAGTTTGTACGGAAGCCTCGGTGCGCGAGTCACAACTCGCACTTATCCGTTTTTTTTTTTTATTGAGTACGCATAATCATAATCTGTTACACAGTTAACAATGAATGATTTTTATGGCGGGTTTTTTCTTCTGTCCAGAGTGACATCCATCGATGCACAATTCTCTGTTTATGTCTTCAGGTGAAACTCAGAAGCGTTCCAGTAGATCCAATGGCTTGAACCTTTTCAACCTCTTGGTTACCAGGTTCTTATCCAGTTGGCTTGAGGCCAGTTGGTTTGGGTGGTTTGCGAGTCTCATTTCGTAGCTCTCACAAAGTAGTTGGATTTCTTTCTTTAATGGTGCGAATGTTGAGATCTCTGTGTATCGCAGTATTAGAGATATACTATGGGGAGTCCAGAGTTTTAGACTGGAATCTTTGTATTATATTCAGGTTCGAGTTGCTAACAGTTCCCCATAACTGTATACCATATGTCCACACAGGTTTTATAATTTATTTGTATTTTTATTTATAATTGAGTTTGGACCGCCTCCCAATGAGCCAGTACATTTTGCGGAGCTTAAAATCTAGTTCTTTCCTTTTTGTCTTGTTGTGCTTAGATCATGTCAGCCTCCTGTCCAGGTGCAATCCGAGGTACCTCACGTTGTCAACACTTGGCACGTTGCCAACTTTACAGTTGGACAGTTTCCTCGTCTCATGGTGAATGTTGTGTGCACAGACTTAGTCACTTGCTTTGATTCGCCATTGGTCGAGCCAATTTTCAAAATCTTTGAGTGCCTTTTGAAGTATTTTCGAATCCACTTCTGGGTCCTCGTGCACAGCTAGTATAGTAGTATCGTCCGCAAACGTTGCTACATTCGTGTTGTTTCTTATAGGCAGATCTTCTGTATACAGCGTATACAGTACAGGATCAAGGACACTTCCTTGTGGTACCCCAGGCTTGATGAGATAGAGCTTGGATACAACTTGACCATACCTTACTTGAAATTGCCTATTGTCTACATATGATTTCAAAAGCAGATAGTATTGCGGAAGGTGCATTTTTATTCTGTGAAATAGGGCGGTGTGCCATACTTTATCAAACGCTTGTTGTATATCAAGGAATACAGCTGAGCAGTATTTTTTTCGTCCAGGGCATTAAAGATGACTTGAAAACTCTGTAAAGTTGTTCTACTGTTGAGTGGCTATTTCTAAAGCCAAATTGTTGATCCGGTATAAATTTCTTTTGGCTTATTGATTCCTGCAGTCTCACCAGTAGTAGTTTTTCAAAAAGTAATAGGCTGATAAGCCGATAAGATTTAATTTCGCTGGCGGGTTTTTGCGGTTTTAGAATCGTGATGATCTGGGCTACTTTCCATTGATCCGGAATTTTTGACGTGCGAATAACAGCGTTGAGTAGCATGGTCAGAAATACAATACCTTTTCTCGGTAGTTCTTTAAGCATTCTGCCTGTTATTAGGTCATAACCGGGAGATTTTTTTACACTTATATAAACTTCTTTCGGAGAAAAGTGTCTTATGGGAAAATTCATTGGCAATGGGCTTGTACAGAAATTGAGAAGATGATCGTCGCTTAAGTTCGATGGTAGAGGGGTGAACACACAGCGAGATGATTTGCAAAGACTTCGACTTTTTCGCTATCGCGCTTAGCCCATTCGCCATTTGGTTTTTGGATTTTTTTTTGCTGATTCACTCGTTTTGTTACCTTCTAAAGGGAGTAGTCTGTGTTTGATGAGTTCGTTAGGTTGAGCAAGCTTTGCTGTAGCGTGGTGTTATTATAGTCACTAATAAGTTCTTTTAATTTTCGTGCAGCTCTGTTTAGCCTAGTTTTATCTTCGGGATGTTGACTCAGTTGCCATACCCTACGTAGTCTCCCTTTTTCAGTGATTTTGTTCTTTATTTGTTTTGGATGGTTATTAATTATTGCTTTGTCACTGGATTGTGGAGTGGAATCCCAAACTGAGTTTTGTATCAGTTTTATAATATGTTCTGAGGCGTCTTCTAGATCTTTTTTAATGGTATTTTTAGGTCAATTCCACGATTAATTTTATCTCGAAAGGCATTCCAGTCAGTTTTTTTGTTGTGCAAAGTTGGAATTCTTTCTTTAGTGATGATTACAGAGCTAAGAATTAGTATTACCGTGGTTTGGTCAGATGAGAGGCCAAGGCTAGGTTCCACGTTTGTATATATATATTGTTTATGCCTTTAGTAACAAAAAAGTCTGTAGTTGTTGTCTGTAGGCCAGTACGTAGGTTGCCCTGCTGATAACTGGTTACAGTGCATATCGTTCATTGCTTTTTGGAGTTCTCTTCCTCTAGTGGTAGAGAGTCTGGATCCCCACCACGGGGATCGCCCCCAGCAATGAAGCGGTGCCCTAGTGTACAAAGATATTCCATGAATTTGTGTTTATTGATTGAGTGGCTTGGAGGACAATATGTTGCTGACAGGACTAGAGGACCGTACTTCCAGTCTTGCGCCATGATACTAGTGGCCTGCAAGTAGTCTTTTTCGTATACAGAAAGCTCATGGTGTTTGCTCGAGTTTTTTATTATGATTGCAGTGTCTCCGCGTGCAGTGCCGTTAGGATATTTTGTAGAGTATATTTGTTTCATATGTAGAGTATATATTGTACCCTCGTATTTTCTGAGAAGAAGTGTGTGTTTCTGAGATCATAATAATATTCAGTTTATTTATATGTATAAATGAAGTAAGTTCCTGCTAGTGTTTCACCAGGCCATTCGCATTCCATAGAGCCATTCTATAAAATTGGTTCATTTTTCCGTGAACTTGGTTAATACTGCAGTGAGTAGTTTTAGCATTGTGTTCAGTAGTTCGTTTTGTTGCATTAGGACTGTTTTGAATTCTTGAAACGATTTGTCGAGTTTAGATATTATATCAGGGTTACCATCTGCGTTGTGGTCCGAGTGGGAGTTTTCGGTCATTCTAGCGGCTTGAGTAAAACTGGCGTTGTCCCTTAAGTGTGTCAAACTGGAAGACGGAATTACATCAGCTGGCCGTGTTTCAACTGGGAGTTCTCCTGAGTTTGTTGGTCTGTGCCAGTGGGGTTTTTGGGTTGTGTTTCTTTTTAGTCGTATTTCTTGGTATATTTTGCATCCCATCTAATTGGCTGGGTGGTCTCCTCCACATAGCACGCATTTGGCAGGGGTTTCTTTACTTTTCGTGCAGTTAGCGGTGTTATGTTCGCCGCCAAATTTGACACAACGAAATTGCCTACGGCAGTAGGTCTTGGTGTGACCATACCTCTGGCATCTGGTACACTGGACGATTGTTGTTACCTTTTGTGGCAGTTCAATTTGAATCTTCGCATTCAGTAATAGGTCGATTTTGTAAATTTCTTTATTGTTTGTGTTTGGTTCGAGATCCACAAAAAATAATGGCAGAGGTTCTTTGGTTTTTCTGTGTCGAAAGTTTGACACGTTTCTGATAACCACTCTGTATGCTCGTTGCTGTTTTAATTGATATGTGTGAAAGAAGGCACTTACTTCGTCGAGTTTGTGGACAATTTCGGTATGCCTCTGCAGTTTTAGCCATTATCTTCAGATGGCCACTGCCGCTGATGGTTTTCTGAGTGTAGTCACCTTTCCCGATGACTGCTTCAATTGTTGTTGACAGATGAGCTATATATTTAACGCCTGGTACAAATATAGGTGGTGGTTTGGGTTCTCTATTATGCTTTATTGTTGTTTGATCAGTATTTCCCTTTACAGCATGACTTGTGGTCAGTGGGTCTTGGCTGACAGCGAGCACAGAGAATCTGTTGTTATTATTAGATGTGCCTTGCGGTAGTTCGCTGTCACTGTCTATATAACTGTTAGCCCTCCTTGCTCCCTCTCTAGGATTAACGATTTGCCAAGCTGGTGACTGGCCAGGCTGGTTACGTGATAGCGTTATGCGCATGTCATCACTTTTATCGGGAGGAGTTTTGTCACTGTTTTCCACTACCTCCATTTCGGGGTCGCCATCCATCGCAGGCTTTTTTTGTTGGTATATGGCTTGTGGTGTTGGTATGTGGCTTATAGTATTTATATTTTTTCGCGTTTGTAACGTTTTGGTTCGACGTGGCCTGTAGACTGGCGTAGCGCACTGGAACACGTCTGCTCGCTGCGACGGGTCGAGCGAGACTGAGAAGAGACAAATTAAATACGTTCCATTTCTTCATCGATTTCAAGGCAGCTTTTGATAGTATATTACGGCCGAAGCTTTATGAAGCCATGAATGAGCTTGAGATACCAGAAACTTTCATAAACCTCACAAAAATGACAATGTCTAGGGTAGTATGCTGTCAAAATACAAAATGATATATCGAATCCGTTTGAAACGGAGGTTGGCGTGAGACAGGGTGATGTGCTAGCATACCTACTGTTTAACATAGCCTTGGATGAAGTAGGTCGAGAGGACCAACTGAATAATAGACGCACTATCTTCAAACAAATCTACTCAAATGCAGATGATGTAGATATTATTACTAGAACCATACGACAGGCCAAAGAAACATTCAAAAGTTTTGAAGTCGCCGCAAACAACATGGGACTACACGTAAATGACCAAAAAACTAAATTTATGGCGGCAGCAGTAACACCAAAGAGTGCGAGACATTGGACAGAACATCACAATTAATGATCATAATTTCGAAGGGGTGAGGGAGTTTGAGTATCTGGGTACAACAATGACGGTAGGTAATAGCAGCAGTGCAAAAATCAGAAGACGAAATATGTTGGCAAATAGGTGCTACTTTGACTTTTCAAAGTACCTTAGCAATCGTTATCTATCAAGAACTACAAAAATCACACTATATAGAACTCATCATACCAGTTTTAATGTATGGATCGGAGACATGGATCCTGACAAAAAGAGATAATCTTTGAAAGAAAGATATTGCGAAAAATATGCGGGGCAATCCAAGAAGACGGTATGTGGAGACGCAGGTATAACTTCGAAATTTACCACATCTATAGAAAAGCCGGTAACAAGGACATAGTAACTACAATCAAAATCGGCAGAGTTGCAAGAACAAGAACACAGTTGAGTTTAAATTGAGTTTAAACTGGATTGGTAATTTAAAAACAATTTAATCTATTTAACAGGATTTATCTATTTGGAAAAAAAACGAGCTCATAAATTTAAGTAACGAATATAAATTATGTTAGTAACAATCAATATCTTCTTATATTGAACTTTCGAAATATTTGGATGTCAGATTAAAAATTAGAAAATACAAATGAATTTGATTTCTTAAACTAACCTGAAATATATAGATTTACTAAAAATATGATGCATTTGTGAATTTATTCTAAGAAATATATTAATCTGTTTGTTGAATAATTTCTATTGATGGAAACATATTTGATGGTCTACATAACTTGAATCACAATGGGCACTGATATTCATTGTAATAATTGTTCTAATGTGGAAGCTAATTAGAAATTACTGCAATATAGTCAATCTAATTAGTCTATAAACTAAATATTAGTTAGGAAATAACCGGCAGATAGTAAATTTCATGGCCCCTCGCATCGACAGCGCCATTTTATTATACGATATATACTTGTTTATTTAAAACATATTCGAAATTAAACGTGAAATGTTTAGTAAAGTTTAACAGGCAATTCATTTATATAATGTTTGTTTCATGCTGTAAATTTTTTTTAAAGAAAAAGAAGGCTGTTAATATTCGACGCTGCGCAAAGAAAATTTTATATCACAATCAAACATTTTAAACCTCTAAACATTTTTAAAACAAGGACTAGGAAAAATTGATTTGTTTTTGTAGTGATGAACAAGACTAAAAAGTTAAGTTCTAATGATATTTTGTTTAAAAAACGAAATCCATGAATAACTTATTACAGTTGGACTCGAGCGATTAAATATGTGTTAGATAATAAAAAAACTCTAAACTTGTTTATATGGCAAAACAAAATTGGAATATTAAAACGTAAACGGTTGCAGAGGATTAATTTACATTCGAGGAAATAAAGCATTTTATGTGCAAGTCGCAACTTTACTCGCCTTGAACCAGTTTATGCTTAATTTAAAGCCAACCCTTAAAATAGTTTATACTCTGGACATAATTGACACTTATATTTTTGTTTTGGTCAAAAAGGTCAAATTTCACAGCCAGTTTAACAGTTCCTTTAATATGAGGGTTTCTAAGGTCTCATTCAAGTTAGATTATTTAATAAACGAGTACTACTTTTACAAAGAGAATAACTAATGCATTATTTATTGCATTATTTTATTATATTTTATTACTTAACTAACATCTCCTTTCACACAGATCAATTAAAACAGCAACGAGCATACAGAGTGGTTATCAGATCACTGAGGATATCAAGGTCGCAATAGAAGAGCTCGGACATGCTGTAAGAGACGTGTCAATCGTTAGACAAAGAAAAACCAAGTTTGTCCCTAGTTTCCAATCTTTCGGTATTTTCTCTTCTGTCCATACTTTATTGAACAAACTAGTTAATATTTCTAGATATTTGGTTCCCAGGCTCTCAACAACAATTTCTGTTGTTATTCTATCGTGGCCTGCTGCTTTACCCTTTTTTATTTTTTTCACGGCTTCTATTACTGCTTCGATCTTTATATTTTGTTCATGTGTTTCTACATTACTCTCTATTTTCCTCTCTTCGCTTTCTGGTGTTTCTCTTGTTTGTTCTATCCTATATAAGTATTCCTTTCATATCCTCGCTATTCCTTCTTCGTCTCCCAGTATGCTTCCATCCTTAGTTTTTATATGGTTGACTCTAACTCGTTTTCCTTTCCGAAGACCATTGATAACTTTATAGAATACTTTTTGGTTTCCAAATCGGTCTCTTTCCATCTTTTCTCCGAATGCTTCCCAAGATTTTTGTTTAACTTGTTTCACCATTTCCTTGACTTTGTTCCTCTGTTCTTTGTATTTTTTATACTTCTCCATTGTTGCGTTTCCTAAGTAGTCTTTCCATTTCTGTTTCTTTATTTTTATTTCTTCCTTTATTTCCTCATTCCACCAATTCGTTTGCTTCCTAAATTCGATAAATTTGCTTGTTCCACATACTTCTGTTGCTATTTTTAATGGCATATCTTTGATATACTTCCATAATTCTTCCAGAGTTGCATTGTATGTGTTATTTGAGTTTTTAGCTAACTCAGCTTCTACTTTTTGGTTGAATTCCTTTGATGTCTCCACTTCTTTTAATTTATATGTCTTGATTTTTTCTTTGGCCTTGTTTCGCATTTTTCCTGTATTATTTGGTTGTTTGCTTGTTTCTAACTTCAATTGTATTTTTGACAACACTAAATGATGGTCCGAATATATTTCTAGACCTCTTGTATCCTTTACCTCATTTTTAAAATCTCTGTTTATTATTATAAAATCTATTATCGATCTTTCCCCTCTGCTCTTTACTTCTCTAGTATATATATGTATTACTTTGTGCGCGTAGAATGTATTCGTTATTATTAAATTGTATAGTATGCAAAAGTCGATCCGTCTTGTTCCAATGTTATTTCTGGTGTCTTCTCCATGGAATCCTATTGCTTCTCCTGTTTCCTCGTCCTTTTTGGCTACTCTTCCGTTTATGTCTCCTATTATTAGTAGTCTTCCTTTAACCTTCCGTGCACCACGTGGGGTTTAATAAACCCCAGCGAAACAAAAATCGTCGTATCTTTTTAAACGGCTGCGTGAATTCCACAAAACGTCGAGTAGCTGGAGTTGCGACGTTGCGGGTCGAATAGTAACAGTGATTTAGTAGTAGCGTCGCAGGCGCAGCAGACGGTCGCTCGCAAATTGTGGCAGGGTGTCACAAACCCCACGTAGTTCGGCACGTCGTCTAAAAGGTAAGCAGTTTGACAAGCAAAATATACCTATTTCTACATAAATATTTATTTATTTTGTTTTTGTAATTACTTTAATCGTTTGTGTATTTGTTTGCAGGTCTCATAATGGCTCGACGTTTAGATCAACATGAAATATTATCGGCACTTTTAGATCATAGTGATGGTGACACAGATGAGCTAAATTTACCCGGAAGTGAAGGTGATTCGGATCATTTGAGTACTTAATCTGAAAGTGACATCGAAGAGGATGTAGTGGACGTGGACATTTCTTCTGGAGGTAAGTCTTCTAGCTCGCAAGGCTTTTATATTGGTAAAGATGGCAAAACAAAATGGCAAAAAGAGCCGTTGAGAACAAATGTTCGTATAAGACAAGAAAATATAATTACACAGTTGCCGGGATTGAAAAGTCAATATAAAGGCAAGAAAACTAGTTTAGAATGCTTTGAAGTATTTATTTCCAATGAGATACAATACGAAACTAAAGATATGTCTTTCGAGGCCACAGCCACCAGACGATGAACCGCTAAATGTTCTCTATAAAGAAACAACTGCATATGAGATGAAAGCAGTTTTTGGGCTTTTGTTTTTAGCAGGATTGTATCGTTCTGGGAGACAAAACCTCAATGGCCTCTGGGCTTCAGATGGTACTGGAATCGAAATATTTCGATGCACGATGTCTAAAAATCGATTATCGTACTTACTAAATAATATGAGATTCGATGACGCTACAACTAGAGAAGACAGAATAAAAACTGATCGTTTAGCACCAATCCCAGACACATTTGAAACTTTTGTCCAGCTTTGCCAAAATGCGTATACACCATCCGAATACCTAACTCTTGATGAAGGATTGATAAAAAATTGGTTGATTTCGGCAGTATATTCTATCGAAACCCGCAAAGTATGGAATTAAAATATATGCCTTAGCCGACGCTAAAACATTTTACACCGTACATTTAGCAATTTACTGCGGCAAACAGCCAGACAACAATCCATTTGCGTTGAGCAATAAACCATTTGACTTAGTCAATCGTATGGTAAACTGCGTTTCTGGCTCGTCAAGAAATATTACTATGGACAATTTCTTTACCAGTCATGAAACTGCTGAAAACTTGTTGCAGAAACATAAATTAACGATAGTTGCTACTTTAAGAGCTAATAAAGCTTGCATTCCATTATGTTTCATCAATCTCGAGAGGAATATGCATCACGGTTTGGCTTTCAAAAAAATATCACTCTCGTTTCTTATGTTCCAAAGCCTCGAAAGTACGTTTATATGATGTCTTCCCTTCATCATGATAAAGAAATCGATCATGAAACGGGAATCAAGCAGAAGCCATCTATGATTACATTCTATAATGAAACCAAAAGTGGAGTAGACGTGGTCGATAAACTTGCCAGAACATACGACGTTTCTCGCAACAGCTAACGCTGGCCTCACTTTATTTTTCTCGATGCTCAATCATGCAGGAATCAACGTATGATCCTATGATCCTAAGTATATTCAATAATGGCATTGAAGCAGGAAAATCTAACACTAGGAGGAAGTTTATTCGTGATCTGGGAATGGCTTTGATTGAAGACCACCTGAGAAACCGCAAAGATAATCCACGAATTCCAAGGGATTCTCGTAAGCGCATACATGTCTTACTTGGTGAACCAAGTGTGGAACCACCAAAGAAGATGCCAAGACGTATAACAAGATGTTCGGAGTGCGACAGAAGAAAAGATCGAAAGACCAAGTACGGTTGCGAGCGATGCAAAGTACCTATATGCTTAGAGCACGCATATTTTTTTTGTAAAAAGTGTACAGATTTCAACCAACTGGGATCTCATGAATACTAATTATGTTTTAGTGTCTGTCTGTCTGTCTGTCTGACTGTCTGTCTGTCTGTCTGTCTGTCTGTCTGTCTGTATGTCTGTCTGTCTGTCTGTCCGTCTGTCTGTCTGTCAAGACCATTTTTCTCAGGAACGCGTAGAGGTAACAAGTTGAAATTTGTATCGAGTACTCGGGTCTGCAGGCCCTTTCAGCTGTGAAAAAATCAAACTTGTAAGTCAACGCGATCAAAAGATATGACCGTTTATGTCGTATATTTTGCGATTTCACAAGGGAATCAAAACCTATAGGGTACTTCCCGTTGACCTAGAGGCATGAAATTTGGCAAGAAGCGGTGTCTTACAGCACATGTAAAAGGAAAAATCTGAAAACCATAAATATGTAGTTTAATTACAAGAAAAATGCGAATTTACTATTAGAAACTTATGAAAATACACTAATGTTGTCGTAGTGGTATTGTCAGGCTCCAGAAGCATATGAGTTGCATACAGTTAGGTCCTAATGTACTTTTTAACCTTGTGTGGTACCAAGCTGTTTATACTGAATTTTCTTTGTTTATATTCGTTATGCATTTCGTCACGTACGCTCTATATCAGGGATGTTATGGAGATCTGTAACCGTAACCGAAACTATCGGATATCCGAAATAAAAATATATCCGTAACCGTAACAGAATCCGATATAAAAGTTTAGAATAATTTCGGATAATTTTTATTGATATGTTGTAATAATTCCTATAAAAATATTTCAATATCTAATAGAAAATATATAATAGGCAAAAAGGAATACTGTTGTTTTTGTTTATTATAATTATGATTTTGCATTTTTACGTAGATAAAACTTATAAATATTAATAACTTATATATCTTATATGACATATAATTGTAGTACTTACTCATATTGTAGTACTTAGTTGTATGATATGTGATTGTAGGTAGTACAAATAATAACATAGAAATAAAATCATTTTTTTTACAAATTAGCATTCTACTTTTACAATTCCTTAGAAATCTGATATCCGTAACCGAAACTATCCGAAACTAACGGATTATCCGAAAAAAATTCATATCATAACATGTTGTAGATAATATGATTTAAGTATATTATACTTAAATCATTTAAGATTTAAGTATATTATACTTAAATCACGTTCGCCCTATATTTTTTGGTAGTCAATTGCCCAAAAAGCAGTCAATTGAACAATTGAATGTTAAGAGTATCGAAATAGATCTAGAAATAGTTAATATATTCGTTTATATTAGATCTAGAAATAGTTAGATCTTAATGTAAGTTAGTGCATAAGTCTAATACTAAAATAAAGTTTTCTTTTCAAGTTTAAAAATATTCGCGTTATTTAAAAAAAAATACCCTGTATACCTTTATACAGGGTATATAGTTATACAGGCAAATATGAGCAGTAAAAACAAATAGTGAAGTTGCATAACCCCTAAACACTCATAGTGAATGGGGGATGTATGATAATAAAATATAGAGTAGAATTCCATCGTACGACAGCGACATCTTAAGGCTATGCTTGCAGCTTAACTTTGTCAAGTTAACTGAATGTCCTTGCTACGTCCTCCACAAAGAAAGATACCTTACCCTTACTTACAAGTTTGTACGGAACCCTCAGTGCGCGAGTCACAACTAGCACTTGTCCGGTTTTTTTATTTTATTATTGTTTCTTATCTAATTAGGCCCTGAAATAAAGGGCAATAAGAAGTTTTTCGTTAAGTTTTTTTTTATAAGGCTAAACCAAATAAGATGGTCTCCTTTTAGTTATGAAAAAAGTATTATTTTTGTTTCATTTCCTACAGATATTAAAAATGTTTATTTTACTTAACAAATTTACTTTATTTCTATCTCCTAATAGTCCAAAAACAATATAAATATGTATAAAATAACCTTTAAAAAGATATTCTCTATATATAGATAGAATGATATATGGGGTATAGGAAACCTCACATAGTGCTGGACGCAACTTTTACCCACGTGGTTTACGGAAGGTTAACCTCCTCTATTGCTTCTGCTAGCTGATCGCAGAAGTTGTTCTTCTTTTTTTACACTCTCATTCTCACTTGGACCGTAAGCCATTATGACTGTTATTTTTGTTTGCGTGTCGATTCCAATTTCTATCTTCAGTATTCTCTCGGAGATCCCATTCCATTTATGTACGTATTTTACGTTCTCCTTCTTTATTATACAGCCAACTCCTTCTTTGCCTTGGTGCTTGGTCTCTAATCCACTGTATATCAGAATATGTCCTCTTTCTAATCCTCTCCCTTGCCTTTCTTTTTGGTTTCTGTTATTCCCAGGATATCAAGTCCTGCTTTCTCGAATTCTTCCTCTAGTTCTTTTTCTTTGCCTGCTAAGCTTCTGGTATTCGATGTTCCTACTTTCCATATTCTTTCTTTCCCTTCCCGACTTGTTATTTCTGCTCCCATGTCCTTTTCTTTTTTCTTTGCCGTGTTCGTTAACTTATGATCATTTCTTTTAGTCTTTAGTTTTTTGAATCGTCATATGTTATGTTGTATTGTTTTGTTTTATTTTCTTTTTCTAGCGCTGCCTTTTCTTTATTCCATTTCCATACCTTGCCGTCTATGAACAGTTTCTGGTAGCCGCTTTTAACGTCTTTTCTTCTTTCCATTCTTCCCATGCCCTGGTCCCGATGAGCTTGTCGATGTCTCTTTCTTGTTTTGTCATGTCATTATTGATAAATATCTTTTATTTATTTATTTATACTTTTATTTTATTCTTGATCCTCATTAATGCCATTTTCTCTTCAATATTCTCCAGTTCTACTAGGTAAATTTTTGCTCCAATTTTATGGGTAGCTTTGATCTTCACCTCAGTTTCTAGTTTTCCCCTAATGAAGTTGCTTATTCCTTCTTTAATTTCCGTTGGTTTGTTTCCATTTACAGTTTATAATAATATTTATATATATATATAAATATATATATATATATATATATATATATATATATATATATATATATATATATATCTATAAATATATATATATATATATATATATATATATATATATTTAAACAGAGGAGGAAATACGTTATGCACACCAAGGTAGTGTCGGACACGCCCCGACTAAAACCTCCTCTTGTGACTTCTCATTTTCGTTCGCGTTGATGTTGAGGGTTGGTTCTGAAGAGAACCGGATTCTCGACGTTTCGGCCAACTAAGATTCCCCATTTTCAAGATATACATGCGTACGTGCGGACTTAAGCGCAATACCAGAGACAAATATCTAAATTAATAATATTTCCTATTTTTAGGGGTTAAATTTAGCATACGAATTTGATCTACCATGTGGAGAATGTTGTATGGACGTTTGTCGGGACTAGTGTCTATAATGTGGCTTTTTAAATAAATGCATAATACAGAGACAAATATAATGTACCTGTAATTCTCATTTCTGGACTACATATGTTTGTAGAAACATCTGGTGTGGTCGGATGGTCAAGATGTGAAGGTCCAGGTAAAGCCTCTTGCATTAAAAGATCTATATAGAAAACAATATTACGATGTAGATGTGTATAAAATATTAATAATTTTAATACAGACATACCAGGTGCAACATTTAAAATCGTAGGGACAACTCTGCGATACAGTTTAATCTTGGCTCAAATTTTGGGCTAATTCCTAAAACCAACCCGACGGGTACCTGGCAGAAAATGCAACTAACGTGGCAGCTCAGTGGCGTTGCGCGGGAACACACTATAGGGTAGGGCGGGGCTAGTTGAGCAATTTTTCACTTGATCGGTCATAGCTCCTTAATGATAAGTTTTAATGGCTTGTTATGCATACCGGTAGGTAAGTATTTTATCCCTTTAAAACAATGTCCATAGTAATTTATTTCTAACAAATCGCATTTAAGAGCTACATCCGTTTAAGTGAAGAAAGTCATAGATGCTCAACGTATCCCATATGTGAGGTAAGTTGAGCACGGGTATGGGGCAAATTGAGCTGTTAGAAATTCAAGCCAATGTTTCAATGTGTACTAGATATGAATTAAAATTTCTATTTTACAATCAGCTTTTTATTTATAGACTTTTAGTTATTTATAGATAGTCTTTATTTTTATAAAAAATAGAGTCAACAAACTTTAAATACACTTAACATATTTAAGCTTAAATTTTTGATTAGACTCAGTGTTTCTACTTAAAATTAACTGGAACATTTATGTAATTATCAATAGAAGCTTAAAACAGAAAATATTAATGAAATCATGAAAACTTAATCATCGTTGTCGCTGTCGCAATTAATACAAAGGAAAGTAGGACCAGCAACTGCCGCACATTTTGTATGTGCCCACTTCTTGCAAACTGGGCACTGGATTCATGTTTCCCCTGGTAAAGTATCAGAATAGGCTTCGCAACCAACCAGGCAGAAATAATCATCATCGTTGCTATCATCGTTACTTTCCGCACTTGACAGAAGTACTTTTTTAGAAACAAAACTCTTCTTTCTATTTTTAACTATTTTCTTCCTTGACTTCTTAACGTTTTTATCGGTTTCATTTTGTTCCTCTTGCAATGCGTCCTTTTCGGGACTGTCTGTTAAAACAGCAGCTTTCCTCTTTCTTCTGGTAGTTTTGGCTGCTTTGCTAGGACCTGCCTTTGGGTATGGTCGAACAATTTCTGGGGAAAATTTGCTTGTACCAGGTTCGGGTTCAGTTTGGATGGTGGAGGTAGATGGAGTTGGATCAAGTTCAATGTTTGATATTATAGCTTGCTCTGGGCGATCTTTTTCCAGCTCGACAGTTTCTGGATCTGGACGTTCGGTTACAAATGATGAAAACTCATCCTCACTGAAAATGTTCGCATTATATGCGAAAATGCCAGTCTTTCGGAAACCGTTGACAATATTCATACTTGTTTGAGCAAACGGCATTGAATCAGCGACAATTTTTGGTATATCATAAATAGTTAGGGTCCTGCCTGGGTTATTATGTAGCCATGTATCTTGAGCAGCAGCGCTGTACTTTTTGAATGGTCCAAACACTGAGACATTCAATGGCTGCAGCTTGTGGCTACAATGCGTTGGAAATGACAACATTACAATCCCGTTCTCTTTAGCCAAATTTAATGTCTTTACGTTTAAATGAGAAGAGTGATTGTCTAATACTATCAAACCACGGTGCTCATTGGACGGTTTAACATGTTTTATAAAATGTTTAACAAAGTAAAAGAATTCTCCGTCTGTAACCCATCCACTGGCATTGCCTGCTCCTATACATCCAGGGGGGCCGCTATTAAGAAAGTGGCTCTTAAATTTTTTTCTGGAAAACACAAACATAGAAGGTATTGTGTTTCCATGAGCAGATACAGCAGTCACTACTGTAACGTTAGTGCCTCGCTCCCCAGAAGTCATGGCGCCGATGTTACGCTTACTCTTGGCAGCTACAATTTTATTTGGCTTCAGCACGGTGGAAACTCCTGTTTCATCGACATTCCATATGTCTGACGCACTGAATCCATGCTTAACCATTGCTTCAGCCAATTTGTCAAAAAAAACTTTGACATTATGAGCATTAAATGATGTTGCCCTACCAAGACTAGTGGCTTCGGGTTTTCGAATAGATAGCTCCGGAGTTCGTTTTAAAGACATCGTAAACCATTCTTTTCCGGCCATCTTATTTGCAGTCCAGGAGGATGGAATTTTAATGTTGAATTTAACAGCAAACTCCTAGGCAAGACAACGAACGTCTTTCGGGGAATATCCATAGAAGATAGATGCCATTTGTAACAAGTATTTTTTTAAAGAATCCTCTTGCGTGGTAGAAAATACTTGCTTCTGTTTTACATAACCCATTTATAAATTACCAACTTCAGACTCTAATTTCTTCAAAAATCTTGTCAATGTCATCCGTTTTATACCGAATTCTTTGGCGGCGGCATTTACACTTTTTCCTTCATCATTGACAGCCTTTGCAGCATCATTTAACTCTTGAGTACTGTATGAACCTCTTAAAGTTTTCCTTTTATAACTCCACATCCTAAATTAAAACAAAAAACATGCATTACGTTCGTACTAAATTATGGGGTTAGTTGAGCAACTAAAAGGGACTATGCCGAATCGAATTGTGCCGATCCGGTCCCGATCTGACTGTTGGGTATCCCAGGAGAAGGATCCCCGCAAATTAGCTGAAAAACAGCGCGTTTTTCCGATTTTAGTGTTAAAATTGACCCAGAGCGGGAGCAGGATGTCGGAAGTACCAGATTCTTCCACCACCCGTTGCGGGTAAACATCTCGCATCGAACGAACCGGTTTAGAGATACGGCGCTCTTCAATCAAGAGAACGGCGTCCACAGATCCACGAAAAAAAGTTTTTTTTTTTTGCTTACATTTTCCGCCGCGCCAGGTGAAACGTGAAATCGACGCGGCAAGAGGAAGCAGTAAAAAAAATCGAGCCGCTGACCAAATTTGCTCTTCAAAGGTGCTAGAAACGATGTCCTGTTTTTGGCACCTGGAGGACGCCGTGTGGGACTTGCGTGCGGCAGACACGGGTAGGCACGAAGGCCCGTTCAGTTTTACTACAGAAAATTACAATTTCCCCTTTCGACGCGCAAGAGAAACAGATTTTTTGCAGAAAAAGTGTAAAATTTAAAACGCACCTACAGCGCGCCTCCTGCGGGGGCGGAACTATGTAAGGCTCTTCTAAAAAAACCTAATTTTTTTGTTCAATTCACCGGAAAAAATTCCAGACGTAAACCGCATTTTTACACAATTTTTCTTAATTTTCAAAAAATCTTGATTTTTTGACCCCTTAGTTCAGGGAAGGCGCCTTACTCGATTAGTATATTGTAACTATTGCTCAATTAACCCCAACCCGAACATGTTTAACAAAAGTGAGGTTATGAAAAAACTGTTTGAATTATATCCAAAACCTTTAAAAAAAATTAAATTTATTATTAATATATTAAATCATAAATTAAATTTATGAATCTTTAACACTTACTTGATATAATACGAATAATATTTGGCTCGTACAGAAGAAATATTCACAGTGACTGATTTTTTTTTCTTTTTCTGCGAAAAATAAACAAAGCGCACTCGTACTTCACTCGATCGACAATTGGTCACTGGCGGTCGCGGGATGAGTTTCCCTCCCGCCCCTTCTTTACGCTATTTAATGCGTTAGCGTGCGGTGTATAGTTTCACAGATATCTCGATTGCCCAACTTACCCCTATGCTCAACTAACCCCGCCCTACCCTAGAATATATCCCCACGTTTAACTAAAACAAATTACTTAATTTTCAAAAGTTGAATTAGATAGAGACAGTTTGAATACTTTTAAAATGGAATTTTGTATTGTTAAACTAAGGGAGATGCAAGAGAGTGGCAGAATTATTGAATGGTTGATGATAATAGTTGAAAAGGTATGTTTGTATTGAGTATGGAGATGATATGAAATTGATGAAAGCAAAAAGTCTAAAGGATGGGTGGGTATGGCGGTGCGATAAAAGCAAGGCGAAAGTTGGTATGCACAAAAGGGTTACAAGGAGTGTAAGGAAGGATGGATGGTTTGAATGTAGTAATTTATCATTAGACCAACGGTCCTTGCCATATTGTTCTATATTGGATCGAAAATTCGCGCTGCCGCGCGTATGTTGTCTTGCTTTGTCTATCCGCTTCGCGGCGGGCAACCTAATCTAACCAGGGTTAAACCAACGGTCCTTGCCACATTGCTGTATATTGGATCGAGAATTCGCGCTGCCGCGCATATGTTGTCTTGATTTATCAGTCCGCTTCGCGCCGGGCAACCTAATCTAACCGGGGTTAAACCAACGGTCCTCGCCACATTGTTCTATATTGGATCGAGAATTCGTGCTGCCGCGAATTACGCGATTACCTTACCCACTTTAATATATAAAATATATTTTATTACTCTTCACAAAATATATTCAACTTATTTTCACTACGCCTCTGTCTCCCATTGTAATGCGCATGCCGGAAATTGTAATGTGCATGTACGAAATTTAAGAAACGACACCAGCGACACTATGTACCGGTCGGGTTGATATTAGGATTTAACCGAATTTTGTAATGCACACGGGTGGTTGCAGGTTTATGTACATCTAGTATATTCATATTACTTGTCCATATTTCCAACAATTCCAAATTTTTGGGTAAACTAAAGAATCTTAGGTGAGGGTCAACCTTACCAGGAACCTTACATTTGAAATTCATTGTCTAAAAAGTGTCGGATATGATACTGATGATAATAAATAAACCATTTTCTTTACGATAATATTAAGTGAAACATGACTAATTTGAATTATAAAATGTTGGAGAATTTTAAGGAATTAAATTACCAATATGTTGCAGAGACAATATGTTAGTGGCTAGTGGAGGCAGAAAAAGAGAGAGTCCACAACTTCGTTTAGGGTTTATATACTTTCTTAAATTAACACATATGTTCCAATCACCCAACACATGTTTCAAATCCCAAGGGTTGTTCTAGGAAAGACCAAATCTACAACTTTTACCCTGGCTGCAAATACGTCGTGCCTGCATATATAACAGTTCGGAAAAAACGACGAAAACATAAAAAAATCAGAAACGATACAACCTAACGATATAACACAGGTGGGCACAGTTAATCCAAAAGTTAACTTCGTTAATCGCTAACTCGTTAATAGAAAAGTTAACTTCGTTAATCATTAAAGCGTTAAAATTTCGAAAATTTAACGCAAGTTAAAGTTAACCATTAAAAGTTAACCATCCAAAACATATACTGCTTTTGGTACCTTTTGGGATGTGATACATCGGTAAATAAAACAAAAGCAAGTATATAGATTATTGATTTAATTATTACAAGCGACAATAGCGGCCCACCCTAAATTCGCACGGGTAACAGAGCCTATACGCACCTACCTACTATGGAAGAAAAAGGCTATTTATTCACAATTTTTTATTAGTTGTATGTTCACAATGCCTTTCCTGAACATAAGCATATTAAAATTGTCACCTGACAGTGATGAGCGTTTTGCTCTCAAAATATCTTTCCGTGTAGAAAAAAGTCGTTCTACTTTGGCGCTTTATGGGATTGCAGATATAAATAAAAAAAAAAGATTTGTTAAATAAAATTTGTTTACCTAGAAAGGCAGCATCCGTAAAAGATTCTTTTGACTTTCTCGGAAGTTCTTTTGAAGTCCAGCCAAGTTCGCCCCAAATTCTGGGCTTTGTTTTTGTGATTTTTTTGCGTCCTCTAGACCTCTTCTTCAGACTCAGAGAGTAACAGAGCTGAAAAAATCTTCTCTTTTTTCTTCAGTATTGCTTCCACTAATACAGGCACTATCATTTTCATTTCCATTTGCTTCCCTTTCTCTATTCAGAGCGTCTTCAACATTTGCTTCCATAAGTTTCTTTACTTTTGATAACTTGCTGTTCTGATACTTTTGCATTCACATTAGTCGAAACTTCGGGTGAAACGCTGCAGCCAGTCAGCAACCATGATTGTGGCGGTCGAGCCAGCTGCCATCTTCATCTTCCATAAACCGTTCAAATCTTTTTTTTTATGCTAGATAATAGGGCAATGGCCAAATGGGTACAACAATAAACGGCATTCTCGCCTTTTCTCTGGATTCTTGCTCTTTTGCGTGGCGCATAATTTAAAAAACCAAAATTACAACATGTCAACAACAACCAATGTAGTTTTATCAGTAAAGATTAATTTAACGGAAGTTAAGAAAAGCGTTTTTTTGAGTTAACTCTAAAGTTAATCTGTTAAGCATTTTGTTAACTTCGTTAATTAACGATTAACGGATTAAGGAGTTAATGCCCACCTATGCATATGAATATGCATGGACGTAGGAATAATATACTCGTATATTATTCCTATGCCCATGCGAGTTCTGACACAATGGCGACATAATCAGTAAACTTTGGATACGTGTATGTATGCTAATCTAAACGACACTAAATAATTTGAAATTTCTGTGCCCAGTGCCATCTATTAATAGTTCCAGTACATTACAACTTCTATTACAAGGTCACCTATAAGAGTATCACCCCCATGCGCAAGACGCATACTGAACGCTCTTTCGTGGGACGCGACTACTTATAGCTGTCTGGCTTCGGGTCATGCGCGCTGCGTGTGGTGCTTCGGTTTGCTTGTATGTTTGCCTTGTTGTTCGTATATGTGTCTGGGATAGCATTTTGAGGGTGGATATAATCGATCGCCATGCTCGGGGAAGTCGCAAGAAATTATCTCTCGTGTTAAGGCAGTGGTCTCGTTTTTTCTATCTATATGGCTTCTGTGTATAAACATAGCATAGCTGTGCAAGAGTCCTTGAATTTCTGAAATCCATCCAGTGGGCAGTGCTGGACAAGAGCGGATGAAACTTTCTCTTTGTGTCTGACTGAAACTGCATGTTCTTGAATCCTAGCCGATATTTTTCTATTGGTGCGACCAATATAGGTTCGTTCACATATTCCGCAGGGTATTTCGTAAATTTCATGGGATTCTAACTGGATAGTGTTTTTAACGCTGCGCAGCAGGCAGGATAATTTTTGGTTTCACTTGAATATGGTGTCTATGTTGTGTCTTTTTAGGATTCTAGTGATTTTGTCGGTTGAGCCATGAACATATGGTAGGTATACTGTGCTGACGGGTTTCTGGCGTTCTTTTCAGAACCAACCCTTAACATCAACGCGGAATTCCCGAGAAAACAAATTAACATATATTGGACGTTCCGGTTTGTGAGTGAGCAATTGTCATATATATCTACTTAAATACACTGAATCATTATTTGTCCCAATGCCAGGCTTCTGGAACGTCACATACTCTTCACCAATTTTTTTTGTGTGTCTTATCGAAGAACAAAGCGATGTTGTGCTTTGGGTTTGTATTACAGATAACCGGTTAACCGGCTAGTAAAAGTCGAGGTCGCTCATACGATAATGCAGCCAATATGTCTTGCAAATATAATGGTATGCAAGGAATAATATTGAAGTTCAACAAATATACTATGAATATTGCCTTTGCTAGTCATTCCATGAATCTTATTGGAAGAGCATCAGCTGACTGTTGTTTAAATGCAGTAAACTAAAATTGTTTCAGAACTATTTTCATCATCTACAAATAGATGGGCAGTACTGTTGTCCTTCTTCGAAAACTGTTAGACAGAAGCACAGGAGCTAACCAAGCAGCCTACAATAGGGAAAGAATAAACGCGTTTAGAATATGTAGAAAAAAGAAAAGAGAGGCACTAAACAGGAAGGTAGAGGAAATGGTACTGAATCATTCTTGAAACGAAACAAGAAAATTTTACAAGGCAATAATATAAAACAGGGTTTAACTCAGGGTTTTAGACCAAAGATAACAGTATGTGAGGATAAAGACGGAAACATGCTCACAGAGAACGAGGAGATACTCCGAAGATGGTAAGGGTACTTCTCGGATATTTTTAAAAGAGACTGTAGTTTAGAGCCTGAACAATTACAGCTAGATATACATACGGTAGACCCCAAGATTGAGAACCCCAGCCTAAGAGAAATGGAAAGTGTTATTGGAAAGCTAAAAAATAACAAGGCCCCTGGGTCAGACGGTATAACAGCCGAACTTCTGAAATATGGAGGAGAACACCTAACGGTTAGACTAAAACACCTGATTAATGAAATCTGGGAGCAAGAGAAAATACCAGAGAATTGGGCACTGTGTATCATACAGCCAATACACAAGAAGGGAGACAAAACGATCTGTAGCAACTACCGGCCGATACCGCTCCTTAACGTAACATACAAAGTTCTAACAGGCGTTCTTTATAACGGAGCGAGTCTGTCTACTACGAAGAGATATTAGGACAATATCAGAGCGGATTTCGTGCCAATAGGTCAACAATACACAACATATACACCATAAGGCAAATGCAGGAGAAAGCATACGAGTTTGATATATCGCTGCACAACCTCTACATAGACTTTAAGCAGGCATTCGATACCGTCAAAAGAAACACGAAACTTGACGATCTACTGATGCTAGGAATACCCAGTAAATACGTAAAACTAATAAAAGCTACATTGTCCGATTCGAAAGCCTCGGTTAGAGTAGACAACCAACTTACATCCGCCTTTAAAATCGAAATCGGTGTGAGAAAGGGAGATGCCCTGAGCGCCATGATATTCAACCTAACATTAGAGGCATGCACGAGAAAGCTGATATAACGGGATACATTGGCAACCGATCAACACAGGTTGCTGCATATGCAGATGATGTCAGTTTGACATGTAGAAGCAAAGACGCGATTAAGGAAGCACTATTGATGCTGGACGATGAAACGCAAAAAAGGGGATTGAGAGAACATCACGATAACAATGACCTTAACTTGGGCGAGTATCGCTTTGAGCAGGTTGAAAGTTTTATCTACTTGGGAACAGAAATCAACAGAACAAACGTAATAGCTGAAGAAACAAACTCGCGAATACTTAGTGGAAACCGATGCTACTACGGATACCAAAAACTGATGAAGTCCAAGTTATTGAGTCACAAAATCAAACTTCAAATATACCGAACAATCATAAGACCAGTAGTAACGTACGAATGCGAGGCCTGGACCCTAACCACCGCAGAGAAGGACGCGCTAAGCATCTTTGAAAGAAAGATCCTTAGAAAGATCTACGGAACGATCCTAAATGAGCATGGAATTTGGAGGATACGAATGAACCATGAACTAAGCAGGTCAATAAACGAAGCGGACTTAGAGATATATGTAACAGCACAAAGAATAGCATGGCTGGGACACCTGTACAGAATGCATGACGACAGACCAGCCAAGAAAATGTACAACTGGCCGCCAGTAGGAAGAAGGAAAAGAGGCAGGAAAAGGAAAAGATGGATGGAAGACGTGGAGGAAAGTCTTAGAAAGATGGGAGTAAGGGATTGGAGAGAGAAAGCTGGTGAAAGGACAGAATGGAAGAAGATTGTTGTAGAGGCAAGAACCTATCGTGGGTTATAAAGCCAACAGAAGAAGAAGAAGATTGGAAGCATATTCAATGGCCATAAGGGCAATACTTGATAGTTAAAATGAAATAATCTCTGCATTGCATCAGTTGCGTATTGATACTACAGAGAAACGCGAGACAAGAAATCAAGCCATGAACATTTTGAATAAAATTTTGAATTTTGAATCTTCACTTGAATCTTCTTTGTTAAAGATTCCAATGATGCATTCGATCATTTTGAAGAAAAGCAAAAGAAAAATTGGGATTACAAGATTGTTGATTGATTGTTGATTACAAGAAAAGTAGATATATGAAGTCGTATCAAAGATGATGAATATGATGCTTTAATGAACTTTGAGCCAAGAGACAAGTTCAGAACCAAATAATTTTTATCTGTGATGTATGCATTAGTCAAGTCTGACAGAGAGAGCCTTAGTATACAATGATGCTGAAGAAAGGTTTTCATTCTTAACAAAATTAGAAGCTACGCAAGAATACATTCGTGAGGGAGTTAGTGCTTTATGACAAACATCTTGTAGAAGTCAAGCTGTTTGGAGCGTGTCTCACGAAAATCAAATTTTCCAGTTTTAAAACAGGGCTGGTCTAATCACTTACCTATTAGCGCTGCTCGCTTCTCCGCAACGTGTGATCGTCCTTCCAGCGCCTTTTTTAAGGGAGGATAATAAGTGGAAGGATTCCCTTAAAATTGTTGTCTTCCAGACGTTGGATGCCGCTTCAGCTCTTTGGGCTCGTGATTACACCCCTGGTTAACTTGACTTAAAACGATAAACTTAAAGATGCGTGCACGTGTCGGTCGAGCTTCGATCGCGCTTCAATTCTGGTCTTCCCGCTTCTCACACTCGAAGAGAACTCTGCGCATGATATAAATTCGCGAAGTCATTTGATAAGTAAATAGCGCGATTTCGGCCCAGGTCGTTTCACCTTTCCCCTTCTGTTAATCGGTGCCGAAATCGATTCAAATGTTGAATTGAAAATACTGATTTATTAAAATTGGCGCGCACAAAACACACGCATTTTCATCAATATGTTAGACAAAGTGAAGCCTATGGTTCAGTGGAACAAGATAGTCTGACACAACAGGATCTGTATAGGGTAATATTTAACGATCGTGCCCAATTAGAATTCCCTAATGTAGAAGCAGTTTTGTGATTGTTTTTTAGTATAATAGTTGTAAATTGCTCTGGAAGATCTTTTTCTGCGCTGAAGAGGATAAAAAATAAATTTTGAACAACAATGACTCAAGATAAATTGTATTCTTTCAATCGCATGTGCATAGAGAGTGACAAACTACGCAGTTTATCATTTGATACAACAATAACTTTATTACTTTGTGAAAAGCACGAAAGAAAATATTTTAATTTAATATAATTCATTAATCCATATATTTCAAGAGATTAGATAATAAGCCTTTGTAAATTGAACCTTTTAGTCTATTTCACAAATAATTACAAGTAGTATCTACGGAGAACGATAGCGACTGCTGCAGCTCATACTGCAGAGCAAAGTAATAGGACGCAGAGTACTAGGCAGAAGAAGGATATCTTGGATGAAGAACCTGAGGCAATGGTTCAATTCAACAACAACGGAATTATTTAGAACAGCCGCAAATAAAATCCAGATTGCAATGATGATCGCCAACATTCGAACCGGATAGGCACCCGCAGAAGGAGTATCTTCTTAAACCATAATAATCTATTATTTTATTGCAGAAAGAAAAGCTGCTTAATAACGTTAGTGATTATTATTGCTTAATGTATTAGGCTAATAATATCAAATAAAATCTTAGTAAATCCTGTTTAACGTTAAAAATTATGTTTAACGTTGTTAACTAGTTATCAAACACTTTCAATAGGAAAAAATAGCAATTTATATAAAATGTTTCCCTTTGCCTTCTTTTTCAACCACCCATACATACAAAAACATATCCACAAACCCGGAAATAAAATAATCCTCGTAATATATAGACCTATAAATACAATCCAATAAATCTCGCACTAATTGCTTTTTATCAAAATATATTTTTTGCCTGTGGAAGATTCGGGTCCGAATGTTTTGCCAGTATTTTTTTTATCACCTTTTACCCTTAGTAATCTAGCAATGCTAACCAAAACTTTGTTCTGATACTTCCATTCGTGAAACTTTTTCCACTATTGTGCTCTCGCTTTGTCCGCCTGTCCCTTTCCCTTCCCGTCAAATACCAGAAAAGCAGCGGGAGGGACAAAACGAGAAGCAAAAGTTTAATGAATAGTGCTTTCTCAGTAACAAAAAATAGGTATTTCAAACCACATAGACAATCAGATAATTTGGACAAGACATATAATACTATATAGAAGAGATAAGTATAAACTGAAAATTAATGTCCTAATAATAGTATTTAGACAGGATAATTAGGACAAAATCAGACAGATACTATTGATCAGTTAAAAACTAATCAGAAAAAGAAAACAGAGTTACAAAAATATATAGAGAAAGCTAGACAGACAAAAATACAAAACTAGTATTTAGTTTGTCTTTATAGACCAGACCAGATGGAGAAAACTTGCAATTAAGAACACAGAACAACATTAAGAACATACATATTATATTATAGTTTATTTTATAAGTAAGATAGAAAGCAATATTAGGTCGACAAGGTAGTAGACAGGAACGTGTAGATATGCGCTACTGTATTGTCAAAACTAAAAATAGAAGTTTTCAAAAACAAGTCTACACCATTTTTGTAAATCAATAAAACCTTTGCTACCCTAAGGTTTAAAGGTAATGTGTGTAGTTTACTTAAAATTGCCTGTGTAGACTCAAAAACAAGTCTACATAGATAAGTTTAATTAAACTATGTAGACCAATAGTAACTAAACTGGTCTTCTAATAAGAGGTGTCTATTAATTGTTATATCTTTGTATAACAAATCTTGATTGTTTCTAAAGTTTTGTTCATACTTCTTCCAGCCTGTCTGACTTTTAGTTAAATATAAAAAAAGTATAAATTCAAAGGAGGTTGTAAGAGAGGGATGCCAGAAGTTTAATGAATAGTGCTTTCTCGGCGTATACGTCTAGGTGTTTTAAAAGACCGAATGAAAGTATAATAAATGATAATGCGCCTTAAGTATATTGAGTGTAAATTATATAGTTTTTCCGTGGTCGCCTTTAGCGACAAAGTGGTTCGTGGTAATTACTCTTGTAAGAATACGAGCTCCCTTTAAACGCTGGCAGGGGCGTATCGATCTACTAGACCCACCGGATACTCTAATACTAGTCGCTGTGTTATACATAGAAATTGGCTTATAACTACACAGAGCCAAACAAAAAAATAACAGCTCATTTAAGACGAGACCGTTTGCAATATTTATTACTCTCATACTATTTTCACATTTAAAATAAATAATAAAAAAAGCTGTGAATGAAAAACTAATTTTTTAAATTAAACTGAAATTATGAAATTAAAGTACACAAGATTAAATTCAAAAATGTATAAGTATGAACAACATTAAGACAAGAAGAGTAGGGAGTAATACAATACAGTAACAAAACCAGATTAAGAAATCGAAATAGAACTTAACTATTGTCTGCCCAGTATTGTTAATTAAGTATTGTCCGGCTAGTCCAGGAGGCAGGCCACGAATATGCGACTCTTTGGATGGTCAAGTATGGCACTTCAAACATGGAGCAATCCGTCGCCCTTCTTTCAAGCAATTAAGTTTTGAATTTTCACTACTTTTTGTGCTCTTTCAGATTCTTTATTCAATCAAAATGAAGAAATAAATATTAACACGAACTTAAACAAATCCTCTATTATTTTTTGTATTATTACTACAAAGACATATTAATTATTCCTAATTACTAATACTACATTAACTAGATTACAGTCTGTCGCTCTCTGATTTAGTTTATCCAGTCTTGTCTATCTATTCCCGTCTGTATAGTATTGTCTCTCTAGCCTTGTCAGTCTAGTCTAGTCTGTCTAATCTTGTCTGTCTACTCTTGTCTCTCTAATCTTACCTGTCTAGTCTTGTCTGTTTAGTCTTTTCTGTCTAGTCTTGCCTGTCTAGACTTGTCTGTCTAGACTTGTCTGTCTAGACTTGTCTATCTAGACTTGTCTGTCTAGACTTATCTGTCTAGACTTGTCTGTCTAGTCTTCTCTTTCTAATCTTGTCTGTCTACTCTTGTCTCTCTAGTCTTACCTGCATAGTCTTGTCTGTCTAGTCTCGTCTGTCTAGTTTTGTCTGTCTAGACTTGTCTGTCTAGACTTGTCTATTTAGACTTGTCTGTCTAGACTTGTCTGTCTAGTATACTGGTGGACCGATGAAATTGCTGACACGAGATTTAAATGCATAGTCGCCAGACTAAAATACCAGCGCCAAAGAACCAAAAAAATTAACGAATAAAATATTGAATTGATAAATAAACGCTTAAAAAAGGAATTGCGCCAGCTAATATACATTTCCAAACAAAGCCACTGGAAGAAACAGTGCATGGTACTGGACAAGGACACATGGGGAGACGCTTTCCAAATAATAAGAAGGAACTTAAGGATTCGTCCTTAAAATCTCCCAATGTCGCTAGAAAGAACGCGTCAAGTAGCGTACGTATTATTCCCAGAGCATGCTCCCTTTGACTGGCTACAACCAGAAGTCGTAAATACGCCCCACTTCACGAAAGAGGAACTTTCTATTGCGAGCAAGCGCATTAGAAACGGTAGAACACCAGGCCCCGACGGTGTACCACCTGAGGTAGTGAAGATAACAGCTGCACATCAACCCGACTTCGTCCTGAAAGTCTAATAATAATTCTAGAAAGTCTAAGAATAACTTGCTAACCGCCGGAAACTTTCCAACTAGATGGAAGCGTGCGAAGCTCGCCCTCATCGGGACGGGGGATAAACCAATAGATGATCCCACATCCTACAGGCCTATCTGTTTACTCGACGTATGTGGGAAACTGTTAGAACAAATTTTACTTACGAGATTGAAGGAAGAGCTCAAGACAGGAGTCGGATTGTCAAAGCACCAGTATGGGTTTAGGAAGGACGATCCACCATCACGGCCCTAAAAGCTGTACTGGAAATCGCAGAACAGGCCAATAGTGGGTCCCAGAGAACCAAGCAAATGTGTGCTCTCCTAACATTCGATGTTAGAAACGCGTTTAACAGTGCATCATCAAAGCATATTAAAGACTGTTTAACAACTAGAGGCATATCCCCCTATCTATGCTGCGAAGCTACCTCAGTGGGAGAAGCATCATACTGCAAGGAGATCGACGGACTGAAGAGAAGAAAATTAGTAGTGGTGTTCCACAGGGTTCGATATTGGAACCCACTTTGTGGAACATACTATACGACGCAATTCTGACAATGAGGCTTCCAGTGCGGGCTACTATAATCGGCTTCGCAGATGATATAGCACTGGTCGCCAGAGCCAGGAGAGAACAAGAGCTGATGCAAAAACAAACCATGTCACATCCCTAATCAGTGCGTGGTTGAAAGAAAAAAACCTGAGTCTAGCACCAGAAAAAACTGAAGCTGTCCTCCTCACTGGACTGAGACAACTTTGCCCCATATTATTTAAAGTGCAAGGGACAATAATAATACCAAAAGAGACCATCAAGTATCTTGGAATAACCATCGACAAAAGGCTTTTGTTCGCTGCACGCATAACCGAAGCAGCAGCAAGGGTTTTAAGAACACTGCCAAATCTGGGGGGGCCAAAGAGTAGTGAGAATCGCGCAGAATTCTCAGCTCTGTAGTTCAGGCTACCATGCTGTACGGAGCCCCTATAAGGGCCTCTGAACTAAAAAAGAAATTAACTTGCAGAAGCTCGCACAAGTTCAGCGAAAAATGGCACTACGTGTAAGCAGAGCTTACAGAACAGTTTCAGGAGTGGCCGCGCAGGTTATTTCAAGTATCCCCCAATAGACCTGATCGCAAACTAGAGGAAAAGATTGTATGACTCAGAGGGCGACAAACAAAGTAAACGTCTGGCCAGACAAGAACTCCTCGAGAAGTGGCAAGAAAGGTGGCAGTTAAGCGAAAGAGGAGAGTGGACTGTTAATCCCGGACATACATCCCTAGATCACCAGAAAACACGGGGAAATTAGCTACCATCTAGCCCAGTTCCTCTCCGGCCACGGATGTTTCCAGGTCTATCTGCACAACGACCTGTGTGTATACTGCTGGGAGACGGACAGCGTGATCCACACGATATTCGATTGCTGGAGGTGGGAAACAGACAGAGAAGAAGCGGAAAAAAAAACTGGGAGAATCAATCCATCCAAGAACTATAATCGAAAGTATGTTGAAAGATGAGTCGCAGTGGAGGAACATCCAAGGGCTGATTCATAAAATAATGAGCGAGAAGGAGGCCGATGAGATCAAATCGAGGAACAAAATAAAGTAGACTAAATTTAAGTCATCCGTCACTCTGAGGTTATGCGACAAGCGGGTCCAGAGTGTACGGATGCGTTCCAGGGGGGCCACTTGCCTGGTTAGGTTAAGTTACCGCCAGCTACACCCCCCTCCCTGATATGCGAGTCCAATAAAGAACTAATGAACTGCATGAACACGTTTTTCAAGAAACAACATCTGAGAAAATGGACAGGGAGAAGTCGGAATGGCGCAGTTAAGAACGAAATTGACTATATACTCACTACGGATAGACAGCCCTGTACCGATGTATCAGTTATTAGCCGTTTTAATAGCGGAAGCGACCACAGAATCTTAAGAGCCACAATAAATATAAACACGCGCTTGGAAAGAAAAAAGCAAATCGATAAAGCTGTTTCTCCAACAGAGATTTAGATCAAAGACAAATTGGAAGAATACAATGCCCAAATCAACAAAAAACTAGAACCAATCTGAAAAATATGGGTCTAAATGAGTTATTGGGAAAAATCACTAGCAGCATACAAGTAGCAGCAAAGAAAATATGTTACATGACAGAAAAAACTAATATGAAACTCAGCCAGAGCACAAACGCACTCCTAGCAGAACGCAGAAAAATGGACAGAGACTCAATAGGATACCGAGAACTAGACGAACGAGTAAAGAAAGCGATTAAAAAAGACCTACGATCTCATAACACAAAGATCATACAAGAAGCCATCAAAGACAACATGAATATGAAAGTCCTCCGATCAAAAAGAACAAAGGGAAGGTCGCTCATATAAAAACTCATAGTTAAGCTCATAGTTAAGAACCAACAAGGACAAGTTGTGATAGAAAGGGAACATCCACTATCCAACACTTCTATCAGGAACTCTACAGACAATCAGTACCTAAGCCAAACCGTATAGACCAGACAGTCCTGAGAAAACTTGGTCTCGAAAGAGTTTTACAAAGACAAAAATAGACACCAGAGACCCACTGCAGGGAGTTGCAGATCATCTAATTGTTTTCTGCGATGTAGAAGCCAAAAGGCGAACAAGATGGAGCAGAAGGATCTTAAACCGATTTCCTGAATTAACGGAAGGAGAAGAAATAGCATGCGATGGCGGAAAATACACCTGCATCGAACAAGAGACCACGTTCAGAAACAAAGAGGGAGCCTATTTGAAGAAAAAGACAATCACTGCAGCCTACTTTGACCCAACCAGACAGGACGGGCGCAATAAGAGAGACCTGTACAATATGATACAGGCAACAAGAGACCTGACACAGGAAAACGGAGGAGGAAAAGAATTGGCCATGACGCTCCCTCAGGGAATAAAATCGGAATGCATGAGGAAGATGATCCAAGCCATCTACTCGAAGCTGGATCATAAGATCACAATAAAAACACAAAGAAACGAAGGAATAAAAGCCGAAAAACCAATAAACTTTAGAAAGGGCGAAGCAATTATTGTAGAAGGGTCAAACACGTCATGTGCGGAAACACTAAAAAAAAAGGGGGTATAACAGACCCCAACACTATACAGAACATAAGTAAAGTACAAAAAACGGCTAGAGGGGACTTAATGATTGCGCGGAATGGCGAAGCAAGAACGATAAAAGAAAAAATACGAGGACTCCTACAGGGACCACATGTTAGGACAGTGGAAGAAAAATTACATACACTACACGTAAGAGACATAGATGATCTATCGTTAGAGAAAGATATAAAGGAGGCGATAATAGCAACAGGACTTATACAAGCAGAGGAAAAACTGGAGGTTAAGCACCTAAGACCAGGATATACCAGGAAAGTAAGAATAGGACTCAGCCACTGCAGGATACAAGAAAGAATCGCGGTAGAACACTGCTACAAATGTTGGGGATACGACCATAAAGCCAGCACCTGCAACGGGGAGAATAGAGCGGGCCCTAAAATGCTCAGGCGAAGGCCATAGAACCCTACAGAACCCTACTGCCCGCTGTGAAAGGAAAATGGACACTCGCCGGGAAATAGGAACTGCAAGGCCTTCCAAAAAGCGCCAGCAGATGCTAGAAAGAAGTTGCAAGGCTATAAAAATTCAACATTCTGCAACTAAACGCCAATAGAAGCACCAATGCTCACGACATGGCATCTACAATCGCAGCTAAAGAAAAATGCAACTTTATTGTCCTTAGCGAGCCGAACATTGCAAAATGCAAAAACAGTGGCAACCACACCTACAGCAACCAAAACCACCTAGTTTCCATCATAAACATTTCCAAAAACATGTCTGTGACTTCGTACCGTACCGGCTACTGTTTTGTGTGTGTGAACGTGGAAGAGTATACACTCTACAGTGTCTATATCAGCCCTAACTGTCCACATGCAATATTTGAACAAAGTCTGGTAGACCTGCAACAGGACCTGCTAAAATCCAAAAGGCAAAACAAGCATGTGATACTCACGGGGGACTTCAATGCAAAGAATACTTATTGGGGGGGTACAAAAACGGACAGACGAGGGGAAGAACTGATAGAATGGGCCGAGTCCATGGGTCTCACCATTCTAATCGACGGGAAAACACCAACCCTAGTCCGACATAACGGAGTATCATACATTGATCTTACCCTGGTGAATGACGAGGTAGTTGCAAAAAAACCGCGGTGGGCGGTCCTGAGAAACGAACTGTCGATGAGCGACCACCATTTCATTCTAACTAGAATACCTGCCACATGCAGGAGGGCGAGAGCAAGGTGGAGATACGGTTTTACAGACATCGTAACACTAAATAAGATTTTCACGGAAGAAATTAATGACAAGGAAATTAACACGGAGAGCTGTGAAGAGTCTCTGGGTAAAGCATACAGGAAAAGCACACCACTCTTAAGGTGCGGAGAAGACTATAAATTGGCCTACTGGTGGTCAGAAGAAATACAAAATCAGATTTCAGAAACAAAGCTTAAAAGGAGACGGTTTCAAAGGAGCATAGAAGTGGAAGATAGAGGGAATAGACGATCTGAATACAAGCAAGCAACGCGTGCGCTCAAACAGTCAATATCAGAGGCAAAGAAAAAAGCCTGGTCCAAATTATGCGACAGCCAAATTATTTTCGGAGAAGGATATAAAATCGTCAGATCCCAATTAAATGCACCAAATCCGAAGATCACACTACCGCTGCAGGACCGTGAAGAAGTTTTCGACCAACTTTTCATCAATAGCGGAGAAGATTACCATCGATGGGATACACCTCTCCACACTTCCTCAAACGGCCATGATCTTAATGCAGACGAGGTGATAAGGGCATGTAAAAAAATAAAGTTGGGCAAGTCTCCCGGCAATTATAGGCAGTAATACACAATAATTTGTAACCCTCTTCAACAGCCTTCTGGAGTCGAACCGGTTCCCCGATACATGGAAACTCGCAAAATTGCTCCTAGTTGAAAAACCTAGGAAAACAATGGACGAGGCAGTTAAATATAGACCAATATGCCTGATCAATGTACTAGCTAAGGTATACGAAAATATTGTAAACCAGAGAATTCAGGAGGACATTGAGACCAACGGGGGTCTACATAGAAATCAGTACGGATTTCGTAGAGGGAAAACCACAATTTGCGCGGCAGAGCACGTCATCCACAATGGAGAAAAGGAAATGCAACAAGGCCAATGGAGTGCCCTCGTCCTTATCGATGTACAAAACGCTTTCAATTCTGCCCCGTGGCACATAATTCTGTCCAAACTTGAAAAGTGCGGAGTTAGCCAGTACCTAATCAACACTGTGCAATCATATTTCAGAAATCGCGTCATCCAGATAACATCCAAGATGAAAAAGAAAATCCTGGGAGGTCTACCGCAAGGTTCGGTCCTCGGGCCAACCCTATGGAACGTTTTGTATGACGATGTCATGTCTGTGGATACGGAGGAGGGAGTCGAAATTGTGTGCTATGCGGATGACCTGGCCGTATTGGCATCTGCAAACAATCCAGAAGAACTGGTACTTGAGGTGAAAGTAACGTTAAAAACTATAGACAGATGGATGGAACGGAACGAATTGAAAGTGGCCGTGAATAAAACCGTAGCAATAATCCTAAATAGGAAAAAACTACCTCCTATAAAGTTTACCATGGCAGGAGAAGATATCTATCCCGTGCGACAGATAAAATATCTGGGCATGATAATAGATAGGGGACTATCGTTCGGACGACATATCCACTACGCGTGCGAGAAGGCGAAACGTACAATGAAGGCCCTAGGCAGCATACTGCCTAATATTAGAGGTCCAGGAAAGAAGAAAAGGAAGGTACTAGCGATGGCAAAGGAGTCGATAATGATGTACGGGGCTCCGCTATGGGTAGGGGCAGCAAGACGTAAAATCTATCGAAAAAAACACACGTCCACACAAAGACTAATGGCCTTGAGAGTATGCAGTGCATACCGTACAACATCTGCAGATGCCGCGCTCGTAGTGGCGGGCCTTGTACCGCTACACCTCCTTGCCGAAGAGAGAAAGCGACTATATGACCTACACAGGACAATAACAATAACAGACTGGAAGGTACAGAGGGAAATGACTTACCAGAAGTGGCAGACAGAATGGGACCTCGCTAAAGTTCCACAGGATGGTGGACCCACAGGATGATACCGGACATCAAGAAGTGGATAGATAGGAAGCATGGATCGGTAAATTTCCTCATTACACAGTGCCTTACAGGACACGGAGTCTTCTGCTCCTGCACGGAGAGAATTGGAAAGAGGGGAAGTCCACACTGCCGATACTGTCCAGAGCAAGTAGATGATACTCCAGAACACACAATGTTCCACTGTGGGAATTGGGATAACGAAAGGGACAATGTAAAAAGAAACCTACCTGCGACAGCCATGTCCCCGGAAAACATAATAGAGGAAATGATCGGACACAAGGACAGCAGGGAAACTGTGAAGAATTTTGTAGAAGAAGTGATGCGGAAAAAGGCAAAAGATGAATTAGAAGAACAGAGCAGAGAAAGAGACGACAACCGATAAAGGATATTAAGACCAAACCTGTAGGATGTAAGGCTGAAAGGCGGGAACACTACAGGAGAGAAATAAAGAGCAGATGGTTTTAGTGGGTATGACTGCCTCAGAGGGCTGCTGAGTCCCACACTCCCCAAAATTGAAACCGTATCTGGGGGTGGTAAAAGCATTTCCTCTCCTCTGTAGAAAAAAGAGACAGTCCTGATTGTGGGCTCCGAGGACATCTCGGAGATTGATACTGCAGAGCTGAGAATGGCACTGAAGCAGTTGAAAAACCGAAAAGCCCTAGGACAAGACCGCCTTACAGCAGAAATGGTGAAGAATGGGGGAACAACTCTGGAAAAAGCAATGACAATCCTTCTTAACAAATGTGTGGAGGTGGGATAAGTTCCCGACGCCTGGAGGTAATAATTCTCTTCAAAAGAGGAGACCGAACCAACATCGAAAACTATAGACCGATCAGTCTCTTGTCCGTTTTGTATAAGCTCCTTCCCAAAATCATAACCAACCGACTCAACAAAAGTTCGATTTCTACCAACCAGTGGAACAAGCCGGTTTCCGTAGCGGCTATAATACATTCAAATATACTCATACTCTTATTGAGAGGTGTACTGAATATAATATCCCATTACACCTCGCATTCGTCGACTACAAAAAAGGTTTCGATTCGCTGGAAACCTGGGCGGTGCTGGAGGCAATGGGCCATGCGAGGATTGATTCAAGATATACCAACCTCATTAAAGATATCTACAAGGATGCTACAATACATGTCAAAGTAGACGAAAATATAACAAAAGAAAAAATAAAAAATCCCTATACGGAGAGGGGTAAGACAGGAAGACTCCAAAATTATTTACCCTGGTATTAGAAGACGTGTGTAAGAACCTAATATGGCAACAAAAGGGAGTCAACATAGACGGGAGATTTTTGAGTCATCTCCGATTCGCCGACGACATCACCGACCAGGACGAACTTAACACCATGATATGCGAACTAAAGAAGGAGTCACAGAAAGTAGGACTAGAGATGAACCTCCAGAAAACGAATATCATGAGCTCAAACAACACCAACATCAATGTCAATATCGATAACCACACACTTCAACTAGTGGAAGAATATATTTATCTGGGACACAGCATCAGGCTAGGCAAAGACAACCAGACAACCGAGGTAAGGAGGAGGATCAGTTTGGCATGAGCAGCATTTGGAAAACTCGCATATATCCTCAAAGAACCGAAGATACCAATTAATCTGAAAGGGAAAGTATACGATGCCTGCGTACTGCCAGTTGTATTATACGGACTCGAAACAGTCACCATGACAAAGAAAAGTGCACAACAACTACGGGTTTGTCAGCGTGCGATGGAACGTGCGATGCTGGGAATTAGCTTAAGGAATAAGCAGAGATACGAGGATATCAGAGCAAGAACTAAAGTTTGCGACGTCAAAAGAAACAAGTGGCGTAGAGCAAACTGCAAAAATCAAGTGGCGTTGGGCAGGACACGTTGCGCGAAATGATGAGAAATGGACGAAAATCATTATGCAGTGGAGAGCAAGGAGAAGCAGAGCCAGACCCATGCTAAGATGGCGAGATGACATACAAAGAAGAGCGGGAAAGAACTGGTTGTTCCCAGCACAAGACAGGTCAACATGGAGGGAAATGGAAGAGGCCTATGTCCAGGAGTGGATTAATACTGATAAAAAAAATACCAATATAATCTAGCTACGACTATTAATCTTGACTGTCAAACATGTTATGTCAAACAGTTATGTTTGTAAACTGTTTGTCTACTCTTGTCTATCTATTTAATCTTGTAAACCTTTTATTTAAACCTAATATTATCCGAATTAGTCATCTTAAAAATACTAAAAATGTTCCCTTCTAAAGGAACAAAAATTAGGACGAGATTTGATAAAGAAAATTAATTAAATAGAAGCATGAAATAATGTGTGGATCAAATAATGTCCGTCAGAGACAAAGAAGCTTAAATATTTCTAATCAGAACTTGATTGCAATAACATTTTGTCTACGCGGCAGTAAAATAAAAGATAGTAATGCCAAATAAAAGCAATTTAGATTATAATTTTGAGAGAGATTATAGCATGCGTTGTTAGAAGGAAATTATTAACGTATTTGGCTTTGTATCGCCCAAGATAATTAAGTTATTTCAAGCCCTATTTAACTCCCTCAATCCACCCCTCTACGAGAAAAAGTCACAATATAAAGAAAATGGCGTAATGTAATATACCATCAATCTCTGCACTGAAATCGGTTACAGGGTAAAAGGATATGTAAAACTGTTCCGGTGTCGATACTCATAAATCTATATTCTTAACAGACTCGACGCTTTGAAAGCAGAAATGCTGACACGATTTTGAAGCACATCAAACAACAATAGAGCACGTTTTCCACTTGGAAAAATTATGTAACCGTTGCGGATTTTCACAAAGAAATATTTAATCTACACTGAAGCTATAATCAAGCAACAAAAGGAAAATGTATTCAAATTTTTTCCTCTCGCAAAGAAGAAAATAAAAATATTGAAAGAGAATGAATGCAATATTAACGGTTTCAGTTACAAAGAGGAAACGGATTATTATTTTCTTACTTTAATATATTTGTAAAGAAAAATATAATGCTCTTTAATATTACTCCGCTTAAAAACAGCATCATAGTAGTCCGAGACAACGGACAACGGATAACCTAGGCAACGGATACTATTTGTTATTTTATTTATGTTATAATTTTGTAAAACTAGTTTAGTGAATTGGGAATCGACATTACAATTAAAAACTTCTTATAGGTAAGATTTTGTTATTAGAATTTATAATATTGTTTTAAAAATTTGTTTAATATTGTTCATAAATATTTTTTTATTGACTGTGTCGACCCAATCAGTAGAAAATATATATTTTAGATATATTTTATTAATTCTCTTTAACAATTTTTAAATTAAGTTAAAAGAAAATTTTCAGAAGTGGGTCGAAATCTAAACCTTCTGGGCATTCTGAAGAGAAGAGATTAAAAATTCTATTGCATAGTCCGAAAGTAAATATCTATATACAAAATAAATATCGTATTCGCAGAAAGCAAAACTAAATATTTCAAGTGAATTTTCTTTGGCAATTATTTATTGACTTTGATACTTTGTCTGTTCTCCTACCAGCATTTCCTTTCCAATGATTTGTTGGAAAGATAATTATTTAATGTCTGTTTTTCTCATTTTCGCCGAAGAGCAGGGAAGAAGATTAGACGGAGAAAAAATAATAAAATTTTATTTGAGATATTTTATTGCCCGAAATAATTAATTAAAACGCAAAAGAAAACTTTACGAATTAATTATCACGGATTATAAAATTAAAGCCGAAAGTAGAATTAGATTTTTAATTGCAATTAGCAACAAAAGTTTTCTTCGATAAAATACAAAGTTTAACAATTAAATTTTTGCAAATTTCTAAATTAAGCAACTTTTAATTTGAAAATATTAGAACAAGTAAATGTCTGAAACAAAGCTTGACTATTTATTAGCTCAACATAAACTCTTTAAACAATGTTTAAAAAGATAAATAGGAATACTAGGTGGGCCATTGAAAACGAAATAGAGGGATTTTCGGATAGTTAATGATTAATTTTTAAAAAACGCTCCGACACCTCAACTTTGTTTTTGAAGGGGACACCTTTTACAAGAAAATTTGTAGACAAATCACTTAACTCCTTCGCGCTTGGACCATAACCCCTATAATTTAAAATGGCACGGTGGGGTAAGTAATACCTCATTTGAAAGCCATTTTTGCCTTGACTACTAAACGGTTCACATTTTCCGAATTTATCGATTTGTTGTCGAGATTATTTAATTTCAAATGAACGCGTCCTTCGTTTAAAAGAAGTTCAATTGTTCAATCTGTCCTTACAAAAACTGCAGTGAAGGAAAAAAAAACACAATTCAAAGTCAGAAAAGATTTTTATAACTTTAAAAAATGCTCAAATTGTGCGCCACCAAATTCCATACAAAAATACAAATTCCGCTCGAAACTTTCTCTTATATTTTGGAGCATCTGTGGCGTAATTTGACGGCATTCTTCAATAATGCGTCGACGTAACTCTACCAGACACTCTACCAAAAGTCAGCATGGACATTTTCTTCTGCTTTTTTATGCCGAATTTGATAATCAAAGTTAGTGAGCCAAGTTACATAGCGTGATAGTCTTGCGGAGGTCATAGCGGGAAGTTTAGAATTTTCATGTAGAATATGAGTCAGTGGACGGTTATCGGTTCAAAGAATGCATTTTCTGCCATATATATCATAATCAATTTTTTTCAGAGTAAACACAATTGCCAGTGCCTCCCTATCGAGTTGGCTATAATTCTTCTCTGTTTTTGTTAATGACCGTGAAGCGAACTCAACAGGTTTGTCTACTCCGTCGATAGTATATGAAAGAATTCCTGAAATACCAGTTGGTGACGCGTCGCAATCTATAATAAGTTGAAGGTCTTTGTTGAATGGCATCAACACTCTATCGCTTGCTATTTCATTTTTCAGATGTATAAATGACGCCTCGCATGCTGAGGACCAGTAGAACTTGGTTGGCGATGTTTTTGTAAAAGTAATCTCAATGGGTAAGTTAGCGTCGAAGTGTTTGGTAAAAACTTTGCATAATAAGTCACCATTGCTAAGAATCCCTTGACATCATCATGACTTGTCGGCCTTGGTGCATTTATTATTGCAGTGACTTTGCTCGGATCTTTGGATATCTTTCCTTGTTCAATTACGTGTCCGAGGTACTGAACTTTTGTCTTGAAAAACTCACACTTTCCTAAATTAAGATGCAGGTCATATTCTTTCAATCTGTTTAGACAGGCAATCAGATTTTTATAACATTCTTCTTTAGTTTTGGCATGCATGATTATGTTATCAAAGTATGTAGTGAGACCTCCAAGGCCTGCTAAAACTTTGTCCATGACAAGATGAAAGTCATTTGGAGCGGTCTTGATTCCAAATGAGAGCCGGTTAAAGGAGTAACTAACTACCTTTATGAATAATAATCGTTTGGATTTTAGCGCTTTCCTCATCGACTGGGACGTGCAGGTATGCTTTCACTACGTCCAGGGAACAATATAAGTATACGGAGTTATGCAGAGCTGTTAGAAGATCGTCAATTCTTGGTATAGGATAGTGTGGGTCTTGTAGTTGGGGATTCACCCCTACTTTATAGTCGACGCACAAGCGTACAGTGCCATCAGCCTTGGGAATAACAACTAGCGGCGAAGCCCAGTCGCTTTCTTAAACTTTTGAAATAATACCCTGGCTTTCAAATGCGTCGAGTTCTTCCTCTACTTCAATTTTGAGAGCATGTAGAACTTCCCTGGCTTTAAAGGTGATGGGTTTTACATATTTCCTTAATTTTAGAGAAATTTTTATATTCTTGCAGCAGCCTACTCGTTTTTTGAACAGGTCAGCATAATTATTGACAATTTCCTTTTCTATGTTTTTAAGATTTAGTGAGGATACTAAATTAGTATTGATTTTGTGTGTGTCGATGTCGTGTAAACGAATTTTTCCGTGTCTTATCCAGAAACGTCCCAGGAGTGGTGTGAAATTGTCTGGAACTACGTAAAGTATTTCAGTCGATTTGATGTCCTTATATTGAACTTCTACTTCCGCTACTCCGATAGGTTCAAATATACCGGCCGTGTAGGAGCGAAATCGAGTTTTAGTGTCTTGAAGTTTAGTGTTTAAGTTAAGTTTGTCGAAATTTGATTTATTTAAGAGGGTATGACCAGCTCACGAATCCACCTCACACTGTTGAAATTTGTTTTTACAATTAATTAGAAATATCTCTGTGTCTTGATTACTTACTTACTCCTGGGCGCTACATCCCATGAAGGGCCTTGGCCTCTCTGACGCTCGTAGCCCAATCCTGGCGATCTTCAGCTCGTTTCCTCCATCTTCTGGCTCCCATCTTTCGTAAGTCATCCTCTACATCATCCAGCCATCGTTTCCTTCGTCTCCCTTTGCACCTTCTGCCACCTGGGTTTCCTCTGTGTACCTTCTTGACAGACCTGTCATCTGGCATTCGCTCTACATGGCCCAACCATCTTAGTCTATTACTCTTTATTTCCAAAACTATGTCAGCATGACCGTATAGTTCCTCCAATTCCCTATTTTTCCGTATTCTCCATTGCCCTGCATCATTCACTGCCCCAAAAATCTTTCTTAATATTTTCCTTTCCCATCTTCTCAGACATTCCTCTTCTGCCACCCTCATTGTCCATGTTTCTGAGCCATACATTGCCACCGGCCTTATAACCATTCGATAAACAGTTATCTTCGATTTTATGCTCAGGCTTTCTTTTCACGCTATCATAAGCCTGTCTAAAGTCCACAAAGAGCTGATGTATATCCACATTATACTCGTAGCATTTCTCCATTATTTGCCTTATCGTGAAGATATGGTCGGTCGTTGATCTACCCTGTCGAAAACCACACTGATAATCTCCTAGAATCTCTTCTGCAAAAGGAGTGAGTCTCATAGCAATGACTTTGGCTAAGAATTTGTACACAACACTGAGTAAAGCTATGCCACGGTAGTTTTCACATTTTGCTTTGTCCTTCTTCTTATGAATCGGGCAAATAATGGCCAAGTTCCACTCCTCCGGCATCACATCTTTTTGTCATACTTCGACGATTAGCTGATGGACAAGACGTGTCAAATGGTAAAAACCCTTAATCATCTCTGCTGAAATGTTATCGCTTCCTGGGGCCTTATTATTCTTCAAGATTTTGATTGCCAATCTGACTTTCTCTATTGTAGGTGTGAGTACAGGCATTTCGTCCTGGCTAACACTGTGCTACGGCTGGCCATTGTCGGTTTCCGTTTGTTCCGATGCTACAATCTCTAATGTTGCATTCAGCAGTTCGCTGAAGTACTCAGCCCACCGGTATAGAATCTGTTCTTCTCCTCCTATAAAATTTCCGTCTTTATCTCTGCAGAACACAGCACGTGGTTGGAAACCTTTCTTCAGCTCCTGAATACTTTTATAGAATTTCCTTACCTCCTGGGTGTTATGTTCTTCCTCTAGTTCAGTAATCCATTTCTTGTCTGATTCTCGTTTCTTTCTTCTACAGATTTTGTCTGCCTCCTTTCTTTTGTTCTTGAATTCTTCTGTATTATACCTAGTAGACCTGCTTAGCATTTTCTTCTTTGCCTCATTTCTCTCCGTTATTGCCTTTTTACAATCTTCATCAAACCATCCTGACCTTTTAACCCTTTCTTCCATCCCCAACACTTCTTCTGCGGTTTCTTGTAGGACAACCCTCATCATACTCCATTTCCCATCTATACTTTCCGCTGTCCAGTTTTGTTCAGCCTCAAACTTCTTCTGTAGTTCTGCTTCATACTGTTGGGATAATTCCTTCTCCTTTAGTTTTGCAACGTCGTATCTTCTTGGAGCTTTCCTATTTTCTCCAGATCTATAAACCACAATACGTTGTCTATATTTCACTCTAACCATATAATGATCCGAGTCGTAGTCAGCTCCCCTACAACTGTCGACTTCAAGGACATCAGATGCATGTCTCCTGTCAATTACTACATGATCGATTTGATTAAAAGTGGTTCCATCGGGTGAGCGCCATGTGGCTTTCCTAATGCTCCTTCTCTGGAACCATGTACTTTTCACCACCATTGCATTGCCCATCGCAAAGTCAATAAGTCTGCCCGTTACTGTTTGACACATCATGCAGACTTTCCTTTCCTACAGTTTCTCTAAAGGTTTCTTCTTTCCCCACCTTTGCGTTGAAGTCCCCCAGCACTATCTTTACATCTTGCCGTAGGACGTTTTCTACTTCCTGTTCTAGCTGTTCATAAAATGCATCTTTCACTTCATCTTCAGCATCTTCTGTAGGTGCGTAGACACATACAAGAGTTATGTTGAAGAAACGAGCCTTCATTCTCAAAGTGCATAACCTTTCATTTACTGGGTTGAAGTTCAGAATTGCTGCTTTATGTTTATTATCTACAAGAAAACCCATGCCACCTATTGCTCCACTCTCTCCATTGACTATAAAGAATTGTGTAATTATCACTCCTTAGGATCCCATTTCCTTTCCATCTGACCTCTTGAATTGCTGCTACTCCTATCCTGTATTCCTCCATCTCTTGTTTGAGTCCATGTAGAGCTCCAGGTTTGTTCATAGTTCTTACATTCCAGGTTGCAATGTACATATCATTTTCCCATTTGCATTTTCCTTTTCCTCGCGTGGGTCGTTCATCAAAATCATCAATCCGACTATTCTTGTCTTTGAGTTTCGTAACAAGGTGATTTTTCCGATATGGGGTTGTTAGCTCCATGATCAACCCCCAACCTAGAGGACCAGTCCAGTTATTTATTTCACGGTGGTTATTTTATTTCCCCACTACCCTCCAACTCTGCTGGTTTCAGAGCCGGCGAGCTTCCCCCAATTCCAATGGGGATGCGCCCGATGGAGGTAACTGGCAAATCCCCTCACGGGTCTGTGTCTTGATTATTGTTGTAAATTTCGTATATTGTGAATTGGTGTGGAAGATATGAATCATCGGTATCAATTGTTTTTACAACTTTTTTCTCAGTCATTAAGGCATACTTTTTCAACGTGATCATTTTTGGTACAAAATCCACATTTTAAATTTATTGAATCAACTCTGCATTGATTTGATGCATGGTTATTTCTGGCACACTTTAGGCAGAGCCCTTCAATTCCAAGATGTTTTAAGTTAAGACGAGATTTATATCGTGGTGAAGAACTTCTTTGATAGTACCTTAGTCTTGAGTTTGTTGTATCTCTAGTTCTTGAGTTATAACTACTTGCACTTCTTGAATTGAAATTTGTTGAGATTCTGTTTTGTGGTCTGGAGATTCGGTTCACATTGGTTTCTGCGTTTTCTACTTGGGTATCGAATTGTTGACTAGGTCTAGGGCTAGGTTTGAAGCTTCTAGTGTTTGGGCTCTTTTTACTGCGTCTTGAAACGTTTTTGAGTTATCTATGTCTTGATCTCTCTATGTCTTGATTGGACAGTCCTCTTATAAATTGTGAGTGAAGAAAAAGATCTGCTACATGCTTCTTGCCTTCGTAAGTAAAGTCACACGATGGAATGAATTTACGTAGTTGAGTGACAAAATCGTGAGTGGATTGGCCAGATTCCTGTTTTTGTGATAGGAATTTGTGTTTTTCGACTAAGGTGTTTTTTTTTTCTCAGTCAGTTGCTCATCCAGGCTTTCGATAATTTCATGGAAACTTAAAGTATTCATTTCTTTTGGTGTTACTGATAACTTTAATAATTAATAATATTCAGGACTTATACTATTTAAAAGAATTGTTTTTGAAGCAGTTTTGTCTGATATTATGCCTTTCATTTCCAAGAAGTTTGTGAACCTTTCTTTGTATTGATCAAAAGTTTCTATGTTTTTGTCGAAAATATCAAATTTACTTACATAAGCGAGTGTTGGTGTTGAGGGTTTTGATTGGAATTTTGATTGGTTGTAAAACTTTGAATCATTGCTTGGAAATTTTGTTGCTGCATTTGCATTAATTGAACGAATTGGTCGGCATCCATTTTTGGAGGTTATGAAAGTTACCGTTACACGTTTTGTTTTGAAAATTTGAAAGTATGTTACAAAAGTATTGAAACTATGTTTTTATGTTTACTAAATGGTTTTTGATAAAAAGTATTTAGATCACAAAAGGTTTGAATGTAAAGTATGTAAACACAAGCACAACACATTTTCTTGAATACATTTTTTGATTTTGTTTTCTCCTCGTCGCCACTTTGTAAGGTCCGGATTAAAAGAATAGACGCTATTTTAAAGTAAAGAATGGGTTTTTAATGAACACATTATATTTTAGAACCGAAAACAATAAATAGTAACACGTAAAAAAGAAAAATACTCATGACTCATCACTATACATGATACTATCACTAACCTGGGAGGCTCAGTGATGCCATCCATCTCCTCTTTCCCAGTGTCGACAATATAACAGAAACCATCTTTAACTATCCGAAAATCAATCTGTTTCGTTTTTAATGGCCCACCTTGTATAAGTTATTTTAAACATTTTTTAAATTCAATTAATCAAAAACTAATACCCGTACGATTTAAGACACGATATTTTAACGCTGCATACAGTATCCACCAGTGTATATTTAGACGACATTTTTAATTTGTTTGAAAATATTGTTTACTTATGGTGGCACCATATACGTTTTTTTTAAATGACATTAATGACATTAAACGACCCATGGGTTGTTTTTGGTATCATTGGATATACTTTTTTTGTGAATAGGAGTATATCAAAAATTTGTCGTCATATAACAACATTTTTAAGAAATAAATCAAGTGAAAAAATAAATATGCAATAGAATTGAAAGTAGGAGATTATCACTACGATATCTTCAAATCTGTCAGTAGCTGGAATTACACGGATATCTTCTGTTACTCTTTGGCACACCTCGCTGACTTGCTTTGATACAGCGAACGGCTCATACCACGCATCTTCAGCGGGGTGTGTCAAAGGGTAACTGAAGATATCCGTGTAATTCCAGCTACTGACAGATTTGAAGATATCGTAGTGATAATCTCCTACTTTTAATTCTATTATTAATTTGGTTCAAACCATGACATCTCATTTTAAATATGGAATGAATAGAAATTTCTATTCATTATTATTATTATTTCTATTCATTCTAAATAAATAAAAATAATATTGTGATACACGTGACATCTTGCCAAGCTTTATACCGTCAGCACAGCAAGTTTAAGATATGAATTTAACAGAAAAGATAGGAATTCTGATAATCCTTGGTTAAGGGGATCGTAAGAGAACTCACGCGGAAGCGTGTCATTTATTTTATGACACTCATCATCAAAAATTTGAAGAAAGCAAAAGTGTGAAAAATCGTTGTTGCTCTGGTAGATATAGACGAATTTTGATAGGGCACTAAATATTTTGCTGGATATTGCCGAGCGCCTACAGAATTCCACCAGTCAGCTTTCTGCATACCATGATATGACTAAAACGTCAGTGAGAAGAATAATAAAAAAGGAAAGGTTTAATCCGTACAAAGCCCATTTAGTTCAGAAATTATCTGAAAATGAATTTTCAGAAATAATGTCTCATCTAATAAATGACAACGATAATTTTATGAAGAACATTGTGACATCAGATGAAGCCACGTTCCAATTGAATGGTTGTGTGAATAGACACAACAGTAGATACTGGCATCAAGTTTCAAGGTTCATTTTCTATATCCGCAAAAGATAAATGTGTAGTCTGGGATATTAGGTGGTATTATAATCGCCCCTTTTATTATAGAACGTATATATTTTATTAACTCCGCCTGCGGAACCGCTGGGTGGATTGAGTAGCCCAGCAGCCCGTTGCCGGTCCCAAGCCCGGATAAAGGAGGAGGGTTGGGCGCAGGGTTAACAACCCTGCCCCGTTAAAAACCTATTGTTACGGAAACTCAACATTAGGAAAGCCAGACTGATCAACGGAGACAACCTCGGCAATGGAAAATGAAGAATGATTTGATTATATTCCAATGGAACGTACGAAGCTTGTATAGGGTCGGAGCTATGCAACAAGTAAAAAATGAACTACTAAAATACAAAGTGCAGATATCAGCACTCCAAGAGATACGATGGATAGGAAAGGAGATAATGGATCTGAAAGAATTTACACTGTTTAACAGCGGTAATAGAAATAATACTCTCGGCACAGGGTTCCTAGTCAACACAAAGATGAAGCTTACCATGTGCTTCATCTTTGTGTTGACTAGGAACCCTGTGCCGAGCGTATTATTTCCATTACCGCTGTTTTTTTAAGATTTCAAAGCGGTCAATGAGAGAATCTGCGCAATAAGAATAAAAGGTAAATTTTTCAACACGACATTCATAAACTGCTACGCACCTACGGAAGAGATAGAAGCAATAAATAAAGATACCTTCTATGAAACCCAAGAAAGGACATACGAGACAGCCTCTAGGCATGGCGTTAAAGTAATCCTAGGAGATTTAAATGCTAAAATCGGTAAAGAAATAGGCTACAGACCAACCGTAGGCAGACATAGCAAAACAATGATAATCATGATAATAATAGGAAAAATATGATAATCTCCAGCACCTGCTTTTGCACACGAACAGATACATAAAGAGACTTGGACAACACCCGATGGAAACACCCGCAATCAAATAGATCATATTCTCATAGATAAAAGACACGCATCAAACATCATCGATGTTAGAAGTTGCCGAGGGGCAAACTGCGACTCAGATCATTTTATGGCGAAAGGGAAATATAGACAGCGAATAACAAGAATGGAAAACGGTAATAACTGCAATAAACGAAGAGTTTATGATAATGAAAAACTAAAAGACGAAGAGACCCAAATCAGATACCAACAAAGAGTCAAAGCACTTTTTAAACAAAATACGGGTGACATGGACAGTCAAGAGAAGTGGGAAAGGATAAATACAGCTATACACACAGCAGCAAGTGAAATTATAGGGGAAAGCCCAACACGAAAACGCAATAACTGGCACGATGACCTAAGAATGTAGAGAAGCGCATAAGGAAAGAAACGAAGCTCGCAAGAAAACGATAGACAGAAAACCTGGAGCAAACATGGAAGAATATCAAAATAAGAGAAAGCATTCCCATAACCTGTGCAGAGCAAAGAAAAGAGCATACGAAAATAAGGGAGTAGAAGAACTAGAACAAGAATACAGAAACCAATGTGTGCGAGCATTTTACCAAAAAGTGGAAGAAGAAAAAGAACAATATCAAGCAAGAACAAACATATTTTAAAACAAAGCGGGTGAATTAGTAGCAGACGAGGAAAGTATAAGTGCAAGATGGAAAGAATATTTTGAGGATTACTAGAGGCTAATGACAGTGAAGAAGAAGTGGAAGCAGAAGAAGATGACGATAATAAAGATACTCAGTACTACGGCCCACACATAAATGTACAGCCACCAACGAGGAAAGAAGTTAAACAACAAGTGAATAAATTAAAAAACCAAAAATCGCCCGGAGAAGATGAGGTAACAGCGGAACTACTAAAGAATGGAGGGGAAGAACTAGGAGACAAAATACACGAGCTAATACAAGAGATATGGGTACAAGAGAAAATGCCAGACGGCTGGTCAAATGCAATAATATGTCCCATCTATAAGAAGAAAGGAGATAATATCTATAAATAGTGATGGGTCAACTCGATTTTTTAAACCGGGTTAACTCGAGTTAAGGATAATTCGAGTCAACTCGATTTTCGATTTACCAACTCGAGTCGATACGCTGCATCACCGACGGACTAATCGGTTCGGCTCCTTTACGATCATGATCAACGGCGTAAACGCAATAAATCGTGGTGCGGATATACCCGATCTACGCCGATTGTTGCTACGTGTGTGTAAAGTAAATATTTTCTACATATTGTTGGGGAAGTTTACCGGAATAATGCCAGGTCTTAGAAAAAGATCAGTGGTGTGGGGTCAAGTGTTTAGTTTACCCATTGACGGAAAAGTAAAATGTAAAACATGTTCTAACACATATAAATATTCTGGAAATACAACCACATTGATGAATCATATTAAAAAGAAACATCCCAGTGAAAACATTGGCTTGATGGCGCTGGATAGTAAGTAATACAATAAAATCAACAAGTCAATTTCAAAAATCAATTTTAGATGAATCGCCGATGCCGGCGATGCCTGTTCCGGTTTCGTCAAATGGTGTCGAACCTCCAACAAAAAAATTAAAACAAAGCCGTTTAAATTTGAATCTATACAATAAATCTGTGCAGAAATCTGGGGACGATGCCCTAATGTATATGATAGCCAAGATTATTTACAAATCGTTGCCAGCCATTACAAATCGTTGAAAATGAAGGTTTTTGCAAATTTACCACAACATTCATCTTCGCGTACGAAATTCCATCTAGAAAAAAACTTACAAAAATTATTGAAGAAAAATATGACTTAGAGTTCAGAGCTTACAAAAGAGATTGGAGGATATTGAATACTTTGCAATAACTGATAGTTGGTCCTCAGATAGCAATAAAAGTTTTATAACTGTGACAGCTCATTTTATACAAAATGTAAAATTACATTCATTAGTTATTTCCACTTCAGAAATACTAGAAAATCATACGGCTGAAAACATAGCAAATGCTGTACAACTAGTATTGGATGATTGGAAAATAGTTTTTCTATGAAAATTAATGGGCGAAAAATAAAATGGTTGGCTTATAAGTGCCAATTAAGACCAGGGGTGTCCAGAATCTAATTTATGATAAACTTCATATTTTTCTGCTAACTCGGTTTGGATAACTCGGTTTGAAATCGGGTTACGCAAATTTTTAACCGGGTTAACTCGTGTTAACAAAAATACGAGTTTGTCCATCATTATCTATAAATATCTTTATTAGGAATTGTGTACAAAATGATGGCCTCTATAATAGCGGGAAAAATAAATCCATATGCAGAAGAAACATTGGGCGTATACCAATCAAGATTTAGAAGCGGAAGGTTGACGACAGACCACATATTCACAATAAGAACAAGCCTGGAAAAGTGCTACGAATACAATATCGATGTCCACCAACTGTACATAGATTTTAAGAAGGCATACGAAAGCGTCAAGAGAGAATATGTAGAACAGACAATGAAACAATTTGGAATCCCAGAAAAGTTAACCTAACGAAAATGACAATACAACACACAACAAATAGAGTGAGAAACCGAGGGAACCTGTCACAGCAGTTCGAAGTGAAAAGGGGACTGAGGCAAGGCGACCCTCTGTCTACTACTTTATTTAACCTAGTACTCGAAAGATGTATAATAAAGGTAGATACAAATCCAGGAGGGAATATTTATAACAGAACCTGCCAATATCTAGCATATGCAGACGACGTAGTGATACTAACAAGAACAAAACAAGCCCTAAAGACTGCATAATGTGAAAAAACCTAGATTAAAGGTAAATGTAGCAAAAACCAAGTACATGCTGATGACAAGCGACATGAGAAGAGAACGGACGAATATAAGAATAAATAATAACAATTTCGAAGACGCACAAACATTTAAATACCTAGGAAGCACAATCACAAAAGACATTGAAACAAGCGAAGATATAAAAACAAGAATCTCATCAGGAAATAGAAGCTACCATGCCCTAAAAAAGATATTCCAGTCAAGGAATATTTCAAGAAATGTCAAAAAGAGAATATATAAAACAATAATTAAAGCGGTAGTAACATTGCAAGCGAAACTTGGGTTCCAAAACAAGAAGAAGAAAAAAACCTGTTTATCTTTGGTAGTAAAATATTAAGACGAGTATACGAATGAATCACGAGTTAAGAAACCTATATGAAGACCCAGATATAGTTGCCACAGTAAAGTTCCAACGATTAAAATGGTTGGGACACATAATAAGAATGAAAAATAATCGCGGTCCAAAAATGGCATAACTGGTGATTACCAACTTGTACTAGAGGAACCTTATGCGTCTTTTTACCTGGTTGCGGTTATAATTTGCGGCTGGTTACTGGAACTACTTACATGTTCAGTTTCCGTTCGGTCGGTTTCCGTATTATCAGTTGAACCAAATATTGCTTTGTATGGTGACCGTTTAATACTAGAATGAAGTGCCCAATTTTACATAAATTGAACGAACCGAAGACTATTTGACCAATTTGTGTTATTGTTGTCTTGAATCCATGCAGCAATTTTTTTTCTGTCTCGATTAGCCCTTTCAACAGACCCAACATTCTCGTATTGGAACAAATTTATATTTGATCAAATATTCGTTCCACCATGTAGCAAGGGACTCGCTATGCCAATGGTCAATGGTCCAACGTTTGACTCAAAGGTTGGTTGACTCAAAGGTTGTTTCCCTAAATAGGCATAGCAATAGGCCCTAAATAGTGTGTTGTTTTGTCATCTCCAATTTCATTACTTTTAAGTCACTTTATTGGTGTACGTATTCGATGTTGTTTTGCAGGTTAGGAAGTATTAAATCATCACGAAAGGATGCTAAACTACCTCATTCAACCAATTCCCGCAGGTCAATACTTATAGTGACTTTAGCAAGAATGCACTTTTGTAAAATAATTTCAATTCGAATGTCTTTTTTTAACTTCGCGAATTCACTATTTAATTGGACGGGTGTTATATATGCAATTAAATGCAGCGTCTAAAGGGCGATTGAAGTACCACAGATTTTATTATATTTTTATAAGCAAATAGTAATTACTTGTAAAATTGGTGTGCTTTATTAACTCGATATAGATTATGCTGCAGTAGTGTATCTTAATATTTGTCTTCATATTACTCACAAGATAATTAATATTTGGTAAATTCATCTCATTTGAATTAATTTGACTGATAGAAAAATCCAAGCGTGTGAAGCCGCGGACTATAGTTAGGTTTAACATATAGCTAAGCAGGGATATAAAATTAATCTTAATTTTCCGCAGCTTAAGTTTTAAGAGGTTCTATATAACACGATTACATAAAAAATAAAGAATTTGAAAAGAAATGATGAATGGATAATCACCCGAGACTGGCCGGAAACAAATAAGCTTATATATTTATGGTAACTATTTGATATCAATAATAATTTCATCCACGCAGCAGAATAACGGATAATTTTGGAAGCAATTTAGATTAGGATTTTATTAATTATAAAAGCATTATAAAAAAAATGCAAAAATTAAATTTTTGATAATTAAGTTATTCCTATATTTTCATGCCACAACACTTCAATTATTTCGGAAATAATTCTAATCTCAATAAAACAATAACAATTCTGTTAAATGAGCAGTGAATACTAAAATTTGATGTGAATACATGAGTATTTGTTTTAATTATTGTTATAATCTTGATATTTACGTTAGAAGTTGTGCAGATTTGGAGCTAATAACGCGAGGGAGATAATAACGCAAGCGGCGTTGAAACGACGAGTATGAAGTAAAGATAGAGATTCTGGAAATTAAGCTCAACTTTTTGTACTAGATCGTGCGGTTGATAAGAGGACTTGGGAGTAGCTTATCAAATTCCTTCGGTCCTTTGTGTCCTTTATGAGAATTAACCATAACGGACGAAAACAAACACCTGAATTTCACAACAAAAAAAAAGTCATTTTATGGGAAATGTGATAACTTTGGTTGATGAGGAATGTTTTATGTGCTTAACGTCGGTTTGATCTTGAATTGTAAATTTTTATCAATGCGACATTTGTTTCAAAAGCTTTTAAGCTTATCATCTAATGCACTGTTATTTATAGTTGGATAGATAATTTTTTGTGTTTTTTACCAACTAAGGTCTTTATCTGTAAATTAGTTGGTTTAACTATAAAACGAATTCATAATTTAAATTTATAGAACACAAAATCTATTTTACAATTTATATTAGTTATGATTAAGTTGTTCTAATTATTGTTAATTTTTAAGTCTCTTTGAATAATCTAGTCGTTAAACTAAGTGGGATTTGTCGTTAGTTATTGGTCATCCTGCCATTAACGGAAAGTTATGTAATTTTGGTATCCAGTCGTTAAATTAAGCGAGGATAGCACAAAATCAGTGTCATTACTTACTGCTCGTCCCCAAATTCAATCGAAAATCTCCAATTTCCAATTAATAATATTATTTTCACAACTATCCGTCAAAATTATCGGATAGATTAAAGTTGTAAGTCACTAATTTGAACACGACTACATGTAAAATTAGTCTTAAAATAAATATTAACACGTTTTCTATATATTGAAATACAAACAATAATCTGCAACAATTAACGATAATTTGATTATACGCCACTTAATTTCACGATAAATTAATAAATTCTTAGTTTATATTTATAATTCTTAATGAAATCTTAATGTTATTGAAGTTATCGAGTTTGTGGTAAGTGATACTAATCACAATGGGCTATTGTTGACACATTCTAAAGAGGAACATTTAATGAATGGGTTTTAGATAGAAATTCCTGGGCGTTCGTGAAATTTATTATTTTCCATATTAGCCGCTTTTATTACGATTCCATCGGAAATCGGAATAATTCCAGAATTTAATGAAAGAAAACTTTTCACTTTCCAATCCGCAAAACGGAAAAGTTTCTCGCGACCGACCGTTTTAATTTTAATGAGGGGAAAGTTCAGCTCACATCGACATTTTTTCAGCTCAATCGAACCGTCAATAATTAAGGGAAATTCCGTCAAAATCAATAATTTTATTTTATTTTGTTCAAAATTTAATACTTACGTATGCCCTATTATTTTATACAATGTCTAGTCAGGTAGGAAATATCGCTACTCCTATCACTAACTATATGTTTCATGCAAGATAAGAAAAAGCTTTATAAATGGTCCTTAAATCAAATAGTATATTCGATACGAGCGCAACAGCACTAGCGCCAAAGGTGACACTTTTAAGAACTTCATGACCAGTTACGTCATTATTCAGAATTCAAAATTCATTATTCATATTGTATATATTGTATTGAATATATTGTATTTGAAAAAATTTGAATTCAGAATTTTGCAGTACAAAAATGAATCAATGAATGAAAACAATTTACACATCGATTTCCTCTTGCGTCTAGTTTCAGTGTGCCGAAAATGATTTCGCTGGGATTTGTTGTTTCCGAGGGGATCGTAGAGAACCGAAAATGCAACTTTTCTCCTGCTCAAAACGATGGATTTTTTTGGCGATTTTTTTCAGAAAATTTTAAGGCCTTTTTTTCAGTTTATCCGTAGGAAATGGAAGTGCTGACCACGATTTTCCAGTTTATTCGGCTCAAATGCACAAAATACCGGTTGTATATAAATATAGGCGGTATCTTCTATATTTGTAACTTTAGAGCGAAATAAACTAGACAATCGTTTCCAACACATCGATTTCCTCCGGGTAACCAAAAAAAAAACACCAAAAAAAAATTTACAAAAAATTTACAAAAAATTCCATCATTTCGATCGAAAAAAATGTGCTTTTTCGGTTTTTTTCAATTTTCTCAAGAACAGTAAACAGCAACGAAATAATTTACAGCACACAGAAACTACTTGACAAGACGAACAAGTCGATGTGTAAAATGTCCAGAAAGATTCAATAATTCGTCAAAAAAATATCAAACTAAAATTTTACAATTCTTGAATTGTTAAGTCGATATCTCAGAAACGGTTGCAGATAATCATAAACGGATTGCGGCATCGTTTTCAGAAGGTCATTTTCCTATTAATACACGTAGATTATCCGCGGAAACTTAATTACTTTCCAAGATCTGTACTCGAGTGCCGAAATTTCTTAAAAGTTTCCTCAATTTTAGCAGGCGATAGTGAACGGAAAGAGCTACTGAAATATAATATGCATATTTGTAATCAGTGGCAAAAATGCTTTCAGAAACGTTTTTAAATTTTGCTGTAACTCAAGAAATAAAATTTTTAGCAAAATCGATTTTCTCGCATTTTCGGTTTCCGCAATCTTGACTTCACGCTTCAACGGTATTTCCTAATTAAAGCCTCCTACGAATATGATATACGTTTTTTGACTAATTTTGGGACGTTGAATCGATTTGTGAAAACTAGAAGTCTCTGTGGTAAGCCGTTCAAAGGTTCTGATATAGTGAAATCTTCGGAAAACGCGAGAAAATGTATTTCATGGAAATCATTATTTATCAAATGTATTTTCCCAGCTGGTTGCAAATATACTAATTGAATTTTCCTAGCAGCTTCCGTTCGCGAGATATGACCTCACTTAATTGCCCAAATATTTTGCTGTTAAATATGTTTGCAGCAAATTTTTTTGCTGTTTTTGTTGTATATTTTTTGAAATGAATTATTTCTTGTTTTTGCCTGTTGTTTTTATACACTATTATTGGAGACGAAGTTGTCTTTTCGGCCACGGGTGGCGCTAAGCGCGGTTATGCACCGAGCGAATAGAAGAAGTGGATTAAACAAGTGCTTATCAATTTCCGTGAAGAATAAAGACGTGAAGAGGTGAACGTCAAGAAATTTGTAATATGTTTTTAAATAGTTAATTCTAATGCATTTTCCGGGAGGGTTACTTCTTAATTTTTCCATAGTGTGGAAGGAGTATTTTGTAGATTAGGTAGCAACAACTAATTAGCTATACCTATTTATTTTAGATACTACATATTTATCTGTTTATATAATTTGATTATTAATGTAATTTCATTTTGATATGTCCGCAGAATGTTACACTAAATCTAAAGTAGATCTAACCAGCAATCTCGTGAAAGAGGAACCATTTCATGTTTTAGGGATCTGAGGGATTTGGTAATAAAGGATCTTAATATTCTAAGGTCATGGATTCTAAGTTATTATTCTTAGAATTAATATTCTAAGTTAATGTTTAATTTCTTTGATTCAACTAGTTCTACAACTTCTGTAAATATATGTTTGTAGTAAGAAAATCGATTTTTTATTTTGTTTACAGATGTGTGTTACATACAAACGTAGTGAATCTAGTTTTACAATCCACCAAATTTTATTGCTTTCCGTTTCAGTCCACCTTAACAAATAATATAGTAAAACGGCGACGCAATAAAGATTATCCGCGAAGGAGTTTGTTAATAATATACGACTCTTCAGGACGGGAAAAAAATTACAGAAACCACGTTCAGCGACGTCAATAGTGGAAATCTAGTTGTATTTTAATAAAAATGTTTTTTGCGCTTCTTGTCGTGTACTCCATCCAGCCTTTTCTGTTGAGTAGTTTTTTATTGCGGGTGTTTAGAATATATTAAAACTTTTTTCCCACTTCGGTTTCAAAAGGAAAACGATAACGCAAAGTTTTCTTTTTGTTATTGTTTTTTTTTCGGCTGCAAGGGCTATTTCGGGTGATCCGAATTCAATTTCTTTCGAGAGCTCGTTTTGTTTTTCGGATTTATGTAAAAACTATATTTATTGGCCCGTTATGTTGCATCAAATCTAAATTAAACTGTAAACCGCATATAGAAGAAATCGAGGGATAACAATAAAGACAGACAAATCTCCTACTCAAAAGATAATAAGAGTAATGCTGCCAAATAAAACTGTCTAGGATTAAGTAAACTTGATATCTTGAATTTATATGTAAAATCCAAATTTGTATTTTTAAGCTATTACTTGAGGCATTGAGCGCAAGAGTAGATTAAGCCACATTTTTTTTTAATTAATTATTGAATTTTTTTTTTTAGCATGGGTCCAGCAAAAATAGAGCCACATTTTCCTAATAAAAATTAGATGGCAGTATAAAAAGAGTTGTTGCATTGAATGTTATTTTTATATAATCTGTGTGCAATACTGGACTAATATCCAAATTACTCAATTTGATATGTGTTGGGGTTAGTCCGCTCTTGCGCTCAATGACTCATTAATGTAGAAAAAAGTAGTAATTAGAATACTTTAATCTATGCAAAATATGTTAACCTTCAAGAGTATATTTTCCAATGAATTGATATGACTAAATTATAACAGACACGTTCGTCAAACCTCTTTTAATACATACTTATTAAGGGAGAAATAATGCCTGAATATATAAATATATGATAGCAACGTGTTCGTAGCTCTATAAAATTGAGTCTGATTAAGACTACAAAACAAATCTCATGTTGAAACAACTACTTCCCTGGCTCTTGTAATTCTGTTATTTTGGACAATTTTAAATATTTCCGCTTTAACTTTGCTCATTCAGTTTTATCTGGCCTACTGATGAGGAGGTATTTCTAATGGTATTTGTCAAATTTTGATTAAATGACATACTTTTGTCTAGCAATTATTTAAGATGAGGATAGTCATGGGTACAAAACTAAAAATTGCCAGAATCTTAGACAGACCGGACGAGACAAACAAAACTAGACGGAAAATACTATACAGACAGGACTAGACAGACAAGACTAGACAAAGAAGACTAGACAGACAGGACTAGACAGTCAAGACAATTCATTTATCGATAAATATTATCTAATACCCATAGAACAACATGGACTTAGTAAGGGCAAAGCTACAGCCACAGCTATTTCAGAGTTGTACATTCAACTTCTAAATGAAATAGATAAAGGAAATCATCCTATCGGCATTTTTGCCGATCAAATCAAAGGCTTTCGATTGTGTGTCTCACCCACAACTTTTAGACAAAATTATATCGGAGCCGCTGGTATATCGGAGCCGCTGAATATTAGCATATGTGTTCCTCAAGGAAATGTTCTGGCTCCTACCCTGTTCTTATTATATAAAGCGAACCTGATCTCATTTATGAACTCTCGATGCATTATATACTGATGACTCTTCTTCTTCTTGTGGTGCCATACGCTGTCTAGCGCTTTGGCATTCATGTGTTCATTGGGTAATGTTAAGTGTGCCTTCTTCGGCTCTTCTAAATATCGTGGCGGTATCTGCAATATTGCACCAGTTCCGAATATTGCGGAGCCATGAGCGTTGCCTTCGTCTCGGTCCTCTTTTACCTTCGATTTTGCCCACAAGTATAGTTTTGAGCAGTCTGTATCTGGGACCTAGCAGGTCCCAGTTCACATTCATTATAGCCGGAACTTCAACGACTGAAAATGAAATTGAAGCTAACAATGTTCTATGCAAAATGCTGGTTTGGTTCTCCGCGAACAACCTATTCTTATACAAGGATAAAACTGAATACCCCAGTTTCCAAACACAGCTGAGTCAGTATGCGGAGAACTTATAGATTGATGGTTTTAACTTTCAGAGAACGAAAGCAACAAAATTCCCGGGACTCTATTTGGAGAGTTCCTTACCTGGAGCATGGTAGTGGATACTTTATCGAAGAAAATTAATAGTAAGGTCTTCTTAATTCGAGCGTTACGAAAAATTGTCCACCCACATGATTTGCTTAATTTGTACTAGAGAGTACTAGAGCTGAGATTGAGTCAATTTTAACTCAAGGAATTCTAGCGTGGGAAACCTTTTGTAAAATTGAAATATTTTGGAAACTCACAGGCATCTTTGAACCGCTTTTCACATATCTTCAAGATGGCGTCGGCTTTGACTTTACTTGGTGTGCTTACATCCCCCATCCACGGAAGGTGATTAGGGGTTCAGATTGTTTTCAGTTTTCGTTGTCTATGTTGTCTTGTCCGTTCATCATGTTTTTTCATGCTTAGTATGTCCCTTATCATGATTGTTGCAGACCAGTCTTCTTCACTCATAAGCATTGTCTCCGTGAGTGTGTTAGTTTCTTGAATTATTTCTGTTTTTGAAGTCCATATGTCCCTCTCTAAAGACCACCTGGCGCATTCGAGGATTGTGTTATACACACTATTTGTCTTATCACAATAAACGCACTGGTTGTCTGCTTTGTCACTAATACTGTGCAGGTAGACTTTGAGGCACCCCTGGCCTGCGTCAGATAGTAGGTAACTTCTCCGTGCCTTTTCGTGCCCCATGGATTCAATTTTGGAATCAAGATTCTCGTCCACTCACCCGTCTCTGAGGTTTCTCAGTACTCTTGCCAACTTCCGAGCATTTGGGTCCTTCCTTGCCTTCTTTCTCAGCTTCTTTTTTTGTTTTCACTGCTTCTTTGTTTGTAAAGCTTGTATCTCTCTTCAATAAAAAATTTTCTTGGGGCTATTACAGCAATAACGAGAACGGCATCACTTCAGACGGTTCTACATGCACTAGATACGCGTAGCGCCATTTTTAGTTTAGTTTAAGACTAGCCAGACAAGACTAGACAGACAAGACTAGACAGACAAGACTCGACAGACAAGACTAGACAGACAAGACTAGACAGACAAGACTAGACAGACAAGACTAGACAGACAAGACTAGACAGACAAGACTAGACAGACAAGACTAGACAGACAAGACTAGACAGACAAGACTAGACAGACAAGACTAGACAGACAAGACTAGACAGACAAGACTAGACAGACAAGACTAGACAGACAAGACTAGACAGACAAGACTAGACAGACAAGACTAGACAGACAAGACTAGACAGACAAGACTAGACAGACAAGACTAGACAGACAAGACTAGACAGACAAGACTAGACAGACAAGACTAGACAGACAAGACTAGACAGACAAGACTAGACAGACAAGACTAGACAGACAAGACTAGACAGACAAGACTAGACAGACAAGACTAGACAGACAAGACTAGACAGACAAGACTAGACAGACAAGACTAGACAGACAAGACTAGACAGACAAGACTAGACAGACAAGACTAGACAGACAAGACTAGACAGACAAGACTAGACAGACAAGACTAGACAGACAAGACTAGACAGACAAGACTAGACAGACAAGACTAGACAGACAAGACTAGACAGACAAGACTAGACAGACAAGACTAGACAGACAAGACTAGACAGACAAGACTAGACAGACAAGACTAGACAGACAAGACTAGACAGACAAGACTAGACAGACAAGACTAGACAGACAAGACTAGACAGACAAGACTAGACAGACAAGACTAGACAGACAAGACTAGACAGACAAGACTAGACAGACAAGACTAGACAGACAAGACTAGACAGACAAGACTAGACAGACAAGACTAGACAGACAAGACTAGACAGACAAGACTAGACAGACAAGACTAGACAGACAAGACTAGACAGACAAGACTAGACAGACAAGACTAGACAGACAAGACTAGACAGACAAGACTAGACAGACAAGACTAGACAGACAAGACTAGACAGACAAGACTAGACAGACAAGACTAGACAGACAAGACTAGACAGACAAGACTAGACAGACAAGACTAGACAGACAAGACTAGACAGACAAGACTAGACAGACAAGACTAGACAGACAAGACTAGACAGACAAGACTAGACAGACAAGACTAGACAGACAAGACTAGACAGACAAGACTAGACAGACAAGACTAGACAGACAAGACTAGACAGACAAGACTAGACAGACAAGACTAGACAGACAAGACTAGACAGACAAGACTAGACAGACAAGACTAGACAGACAAGACTAGACAGACAAGACTAGACAGACAAGACTAGACAGACAAGACTAGACAGACAAGACTAGACAGACAAGACTAGACAGACAAGACTAGACAGACAAGACTAGACAGACAAGACTAGACAGACAAGACTAGACAGACAAGACTAGACAGACAAGACTAGACAGACAAGACTAGACAGACAAGACTAGACAGACAAGACTAGACAGACAAGACTAGACAGACAAGACTAGACAGACAAGACTAGACAGACAAGACTAGACAGACAAGACTAGACAGACAAGACTAGACAGACAAGACTAGACAGACAAGACTAGACAGACAAGACTAGACAGACAAGACTAGACAGACAAGACTAGACAGACAAGACTAGACAGACAAGACTAGACAGACAAGACTAGACAGACAAGACTAGACAGACAAGACTAGACAGACAAGACTAGACAGACAAGACTAGACAGACAAGACTAGACAGACAAGACTAGACAGACAAGACTAGACAGACAAGACTAGACAGACAAGACTAGACAGACAAGACTAGACAGACAAGACTAGACAGACAAGACTAGACAGACAAGACTAGACAGACAAGACTAGACAGACAAGACTAGACAGACAAGACTAGACAGACAAGACTAGACAGACAAGACTAGACAGACAAGACTAGACAGACAAGACTAGACAGACAAGACTAGACAGACAAGACTAGACAGACAAGACTAGACAGACAAGACTAGACAGACAAGACTAGACAGACAAGACTAGACAGACAAGACTAGACAGACAAGACTAGACAGACAAGACTAGACAGACAAGACTAGACAGACAAGACTAGACAGACAAGACTAGACAGACAAGACTAGACAGACAAGACTAGACAGACAAGACTAGACAGACAAGACTAGACAGACAAGACTAGACAGACAAGACTAGACAGACAAGACTAGACAGACAAGACTAGACAGACAAGACTAGACAGACAAGACTAGACAGACAAGACTAGACAGACAAGACTAGACAGACAAGACTAGACAGACAAGACTAGACAGACAAGACTAGACAGACAAGACTAGACAGACAAGACTAGACAGACAAGACTAGACAGACAAGACTAGACAGACAAGACTAGACAGACAAGACTAGACAGACAAGACTAGACAGACAAGACTAGACAGACAAGACTAGACAGACAAGACTAGACAGACAAGACTAGACAGACAAGACTAGACAGACAAGACTAGACAGACAAGACTAGACAGACAAGACTAGACAGACAAGACTAGACAGACAAGACTAGACAGACAAGACTAGACAGACAAGACTAGACAGACAAGACTAGACAGACAAGACTAGACAGACAAGACTAGACAGACAAGACTAGACAGACAAGACTAGACAGACAAGACTAGACAGACAAGACTAGACAGACAAGACTAGACAGACAAGACTAGACAGACAAGACTAGACAGACAAGACTAGACAGACAAGACTAGACAGACAAGACTAGACAGACAAGACTAGACAGACAAGACTAGACAGACAAGACTAGACAGACAAGACTAGACAGACAAGACTAGACAGACAAGACTAGACAGACAAGACTAGACAGACAAGACTAGACAGACAAGACTAGACAGACAAGACTAGACAGACAAGACTAGACAGACAAGACTAGACAGACAAGACTAGACAGACAAGACTAGACAGACAAGACTAGACAGACAAGACTAGACAGACAAGACTAGACAGACAAGACTAGACAGACAAGACTAGACAGACAAGACTAGACAGACAAGACTAGACAGACAAGACTAGACAGACAAGACTAGACAGACAAGACTAGACAGACAAGACTAGACAGACAAGACTAGACAGACAAGACTAGACAGACAAGACTAGACAGACAAGACTAGACAGACAAGACTAGACAGACAAGACTAGACAGACAAGACTAGACAGACAAGACTAGACAGACAAGACTAGACAGACAAGACTAGACAGACAAGACTAGACAGACAAGACTAGACAGACAAGACTAGACAGACAAGACTAGACAGACAAGACTAGACAGACAAGACTAGACAGACAAGACTAGACAGACAAGACTAGACAGACAAGACTAGACAGACAAGACTAGACAGACAAGACTAGACAGACAAGACTAGACAGACAAGACTAGACAGACAAGACTAGACAGACAAGACTAGACAGACAAGACTAGACAGACAAGACTAGACAGACAAGACTAGACAGACAAGACTAGACAGACAAGACTAGACAGACAAGACTAGACAGACAAGACTAGACAGACAAGACTAGACAGACAAGACTAGACAGACAAGACTAGACAGACAAGACTAGACAGACAAGACTAGACAGACAAGACTAGACAGACAAGACTAGACAGACAAGACTAGACAGACAAGACTAGACAGACAAGACTAGACAGACAAGACTAGACAGACAAGACTAGACAGACAAGACTAGACAGACAAGACTAGACAGACAAGACTAGACAGACAAGACTAGACAGACAAGACTAGACAGACAAGACTAGACAGACAAGACTAGACAGACAAGACTAGACAGACAAGACTAGACAGACAAGACTAGACAGACAAGACTAGACAGACAAGACTAGACAGACAAGACTAGACAGACAAGACTAGACAGACAAGACTAGACAGACAAGACTAGACAGACAAGACTAGACAGACAAGACTAGACAGACAAGACTAGACAGACAAGACTAGACAGACAAGACTAGACAGACAAGACTAGACAGACAAGACTAGACAGACAAGACTAGACAGACAAGACTAGACAGACAAGACTAGACAGACAAGACTAGACAGACAAGACTAGACAGACAAGACTAGACAGACAAGACTAGACAGACAAGACTAGACAGACAAGACTAGACAGACAAGACTAGACAGACAAGACTAGACAGACAAGACTAGACAGACAAGACTAGACAGACAAGACTAGACAGACAAGACTAGACAGACAAGACTAGACAGACAAGACTAGACAGACAAGACTAGACAGACAAGACTAGACAGACAAGACTAGACAGACAAGACTAGACAGACAAGACTAGACAGACAAGACTAGACAGACAAGACTAGACAGACAAGACTAGACAGACAAGACTAGACAGACAAGACTAGACAGACAAGACTAGACAGACAAGACTAGACAGACAAGACTAGACAGACAAGACTAGACAGACAAGACTAGACAGACAAGACTAGACAGACAAGACTAGACAGACAAGACTAGACAGACAAGACTAGACAGACAAGACTAGACAGACAAGACTAGACAGACAAGACTAGACAGACAAGACTAGACAGACAAGACTAGACAGACAAGACTAGACAGACAAGACTAGACAGCAAGCTAGACAGACAAGACTAGACAGACAAGACTAGACAGACAAGACTAGACAGACAAGACTAGACAGACAAGACTAGACAGACAAGACTAGACAGACAAGACTAGACAGACAAGACTAGACAGACAAGACTAGACAGACAAGACTAGACAGACAAGACTAGACAGACAAGACTAGACAGACAAGACTAGACAGACAAGACTAGACAGACAAGACTAGACAGACAAGACTAGACAGACAAGACTAGACAGACAAGACTAGACAGACAAGACTAGACAGACAAGACTAGACAGACAAGACTAGACAGACAAGACTAGACAGACAAGACTAGACAGACAAGACTAGACAGACAAGACTAGACAGACAAGACTAGACAGACAAGACTAGACAGACAAGACTAGACAGACAAGACTAGACAGACAAGACTAGACAGACAAGACTAGACAGACAAGACTAGACAGACAAGACTAGACAGACAAGACTAGACAGACAAGACTAGACAGACAAGACTAGACAGACAAGACTAGACAGACAAGACTAGACAGACAAGACTAGACAGACAAGACTAGACAGACAAGACTAGACAGACAAGACTAGACAGACAAGACTAGACAGACAAGACTAGACAGACAAGACTAGACAGACAAGACTAGACAGACAAGACTAGACAGACAAGACTAGACAGACAAGACTAGACAGACAAGACTAGACAGACAAGACTAGACAGACAAGACTAGACAGACAAGACTAGACAGACAAGACTAGACAGACAAGACTAGACAGACAAGACTAGACAGACAAGACTAGACAGACAAGACTAGACAGACAAGACTAGACAGACAAGACTAGACAGACAAGACTAGACAGACAAGACTAGACAGACAAGACTAGACAGACAAGACTAGACAGACAAGACTAGACAGACAAGACTAGACAGACAAGACTAGACAGACAAGACTAGACAGACAAGACTAGACAGACAAGACTAGACAGACAAGACTAGACAGACAAGACTAGACAGACAAGACTAGACAGACAAGACTAGACAGACAAGACTAGACAGACAAGACTAGACAGACAAGACTAGACAGACAAGACTAGACAGACAAGACTAGACAGACAAGACTAGACAGACAAGACTAGACAGACAAGACTAGACAGACAAGACTAGACAGACAAGACTAGACAGACAAGACTAGACAGACAAGACTAGACAGACAAGACTAGACAGACAAGACTAGACAGACAAGACTAGACAGACAAGACTAGACAGACAAGACTAGACAGACAAGACTAGACAGACAAGACTAGACAGACAAGACTAGACAGACAAGACTAGACAGACAAGACTAGACAGACAAGACTAGACAGACAAGACTAGACAGACAAGACTAGACAGACAAGACTAGACAGACAAGACTAGACAGACAAGACTAGACAGACAAGACTAGACAGACAAGACTAGACAGACAAGACTAGACAGACAAGACTAGACAGACAAGACTAGACAGACA